>OY041607.1:1212500-1812500 GCA_955876795.1 Eupithecia tripunctaria
CGTGCACAACCATCTCAAAACTTTACATTCTTAACATCCGGTGATTTAATATAATTTTTTGATATTAATTTTAAAAATCCTCGTAACATTAGTCGCTTCCTATAACATTGAATCTAAAAGCCAATCGTGTCCACAACATGGAGGCTCTATGCAAAGTGTGCTTTTAAAATTTCGTATTAATTTTCTTTCATATAATGTCATTGGCTTTTTTGTACTTTTATTTTTTGATTTCTGATGTGATTTTACAAAATAAGGCAGTATATTCCATTCAATTCCTTCACAATCTAGGGTCTGTGCTGTCGAAGGTCAAATAAAAAGAGTTAGAGATCTCCAATAGCGAGAGGTCGACTCTCTCTCTCTCTCGTCACTTTGAACGACGCAATGACTCACACAATCGAATACATATTTAAATACCCACATTAATACCTAGTTGTAATTAAGGCCGGTTTTGCATAATCTAGACGAATGACATGACATGGCACTATAATGAGAACATCTATATACAGGATGTTTGATAAACTTTATAATATCAATCTATGCTCACTATCAGATCTATTGAGGTATTTATTCATTATGGTATTTATTATATTTAAAATATATTTTGGTAATATTTGCGTTGCTTGCAGACATGGTTTCTTTCATCAAACATCTTGTAAAATTTGTTGTAAATTATTGCGGTTTTACGAACCAGTTTACTTTGATGATTCTAATCGTAATGCGAATGTAACTATGAGCTAGTAAATTCTAAAAGGTGCTCTGATCAACTGCCGGAATCATCGAGAACAGTGTTCGGGCAGGTGACCAGAGGAGGTCCTTGTTTAACACAATCAACGTATTCATCTAAGAGAGTCCTCAATCGTCAAAGCACCCGAGTTACCACTACATACACCGCAGGCTTAAAGCCGTCAACAACGTCCTTCAAATAATATCACATAATATTTACAGCGAAATCACTTGCACGTGTCTTCGCAACACAAAACCAACTATTAAATGTCAACCACACGTTGATTGTTCATAAAGTTCATTTTTATGTGCAGCGCCTTAAACCACGTCCACTTTGACAATCCCCCGCCCAATTCTCGGGAAGAAAAGAAAAAAATAAAGCTTTATATAAAATTTATTTAAATAAACAAAAATGTGCTATTTCTAAGTGCAGTTAATCGTGGCTAAGTCAAATTTCAAGCTTGAAGCTATGTGCGGCAGAATATTTATGTCTTAAATATTAAGTAGTAGTTCAAATAATAACATTGAATTTGTCTTCGCACATAATTTCAAGCAATAATATCAACAAATAATAAAATCTACAAAATAATAAAAATAAAAATATATCATAAAGTGAGCAATGGAACGGTATACATCTACAAAACGTGCATTAAAATTATGTCCAATGATAACTACAAAAAATATATTTAATAACTACGAAAAGAATTCATTGTGAACTCACATAAAAACTTAAAATAGAGACTACTATGCCCATTATCTACACCAAATATCCAATGAATAATGTGTATAACATTCAGTCAATAAATATATTAAATGCTTAAAATAATAACTAAGTAATATCAATTAAAAAGCTTTACAATAAATAGCGTTTCATACTTGAAATGGAAGAAAAAATATAATGAATAAAAAGGAATGGTTCTACAAAGAAGAGAAAGAAAGAGATAAAATATAGCTTAAAATTATTTGTCCAGATATACATAAAACTTCACGTCATGCAATAGTTTAAAAGGTTCCTAATAGCGAGCATTTAAAAAGTAAATTGCGTTATATTTCGAAAATGCGCGGCAAAATACGCTATATAGCGGTTAGAGCGCGAGTTAAAATGAGATACGCGAAATGCAAAGAATTAGAGCAAATAGATGAAGATGTAGTAAAGATGGAAAGGTGAAGAATATAAACTAACAGAGGCCTCATCGTAATCAGCGAAAGAGGTGTGTCAGAATTAAGCAAACCGCGCATTTAAAAGGGCCGTTTACGACCAAAGTAACGTCAGCTTAAATTTTGAGATATTTAAAAAACTTACCTATTTTTGGGTGGCACTATCAAACATTTAAAATCTGAATTAAACATAAAATATTTTTTATGGTTATCAGACGAATTAAGCTGTTAAGATAGGAACTTATTTAAATTTATTAAAATATTCTCATTATTTAAATGTTACTTCACCCTTTATGTTGGTGTCTACGTTTACAATTCGATGATAAAGCAATTAATTATATTTTTTAGTGCAATGTCTTTTCGCATTAACTCATTTAATTAATCATTATAGTTATTAATTACAAATAGTTAACGTTTTCAGATAAACTTTTACGTATAGAATATAGATTTAAATACCTTAACATGTCTCGCTACAGAAAATAGCTTTATACATTGCTTAGAGAAACTAATAACTCTTGCTCGATTGTGTGCTTTCGTAGAATATTTCCGTGCCAGTGTAAATTGCCAAATCATATAAAAAGGGTAGTGTTGGGCTCAAATATCCCTTTTACCTATCCAGTCCTGCAAACATCATAGAAGTGACAAGTCTTGATCGGGGACTAGCGCAGAATAAAATATCAGATAGTTAAAAGGGACAACTGAGATAGTGCAGTGCTATAAAGATCGGGCGTTCATTTTCATCGCGAATCATAAATTCACGATTAAAATGATTTTTTCGAGTTTTATATCGGGCTTGATTACTGTAACTAAAAAACTTGATGTTTTAAAGAACGAAATAGATGTTGCTATCCCTTTCTTTCGATCGAAAAAGAGACGGCGACATCTTTAAGCTAGTTAGTCAATCGTGTCAATTCAGATGTGAAAACTCAATTAAAGTAACTTGACAGCACTATAAGTATTGCCATTTTTTCATAACGACTGAAATAATAAGGATGGCATAATTTTTAGTGCAGTCAAGTTTGTTCCGTCGACACCAAATCGACACCAATATTTTTGTGCCAACAAAATAACTACCTTTATCTTCATTACAGATGTAAGCGGGTTAACTTCGAACCTTATTTGTGTTGGAAGAACAGCAATAAGGTCCGTAGTTAACTCGCTTACATCCGTAAAAGCAGACACACACAGAAACCGTGGCCGGACCGGAGGAAGCCTGCGGGTTGTATCATACGAATTCATATGAGAGACGCACGCCGCGCCGTCGCTTGTATTATGAAAGCTCGCTCAGTCATAGATCTATGCTGAGTGACGTTTTTGCCACAGAACAGCGTTACTCAAGCATAGATCGATGACTGAGGAATCCATAATACGGGCCTAAGTTGTCTGTGTATAGCGAATTTCTTCAAACTACGATAGTTGCAATACTATCTTATAAACTTTAGTGTAAAGAAAAAGCAACAATAATCAGGCACCGATAGAAGAGGAGCGAATCAGTTGGGGGATTGTATAATGTGGATTGTCTCGTGGTGGACCTCCCTAGATGTAGGAGTAGGGTCCGTCGGTAAGCGCGCTGCACAGCAACAGTCAGGATGCGTCGTCCTTGCTGCCCGTGGCGGAGCCGGCGCGCCGCTGCGACCGATACTCGACGCCCGGGTCGAACTGCATTAGGACGAATACCTGCAACGTAAAACACAATAGTATTATAATAAAAAAAAAGATGTGAATTAGAGTCAATTGCACCTTATTTCTTCATCATCATCATCATCAGCCTGTATACGTCCACTGCTGAACATAGGCCTCCCCCAAACGACGCCACGAATAGCGGTCCTGAGCCGCCTCCATCCATCGACTCCCTGCGACCGCTACAATGTCGTCGGTCCATCGAGTGGGAGGTCTTCCCACAATCCGTTTCGCATTGCATCGCGGTCGCCACTCGAGAACCTTTGCTCCCCAACGGTTATCGGTTCTAGGAGCTATATGGCCTGCCCATCGCCACTTCAGTGTGCTAATTCTGAGAGCTATGTCGGTAACTTTGGTTCTTCTACGGATTTCTGTACTACGGATCCTATCGCGTAGAGAAACTCCGAGCATAGCTCTCTCCATAGCTCGCTGAGCGACTTGGAGCTTATGCACGAGGCCTATAGTCAGCGACCACGTCTCGGATCCGTAAGTCATCACTGGTAACACACATTGGTTAAAGACTTTCGTCTTGAGGCTCTGTGGTATCTGCGACGAGAAGATATTACGAAGTTTCCCGAACGCTGCCCATCTGAGTTGTATTCGTCGGCTGACCTCTTTATCGAAGGTGGATTTACCTAGTTGGACCATTTGGCCTAGGTAGACGTAATGATCAACAACTTCGATAACATCGTTCCCAACATAGACCGGTAAGGGTGCGACATGGGCATTAGACATGATATTTGTCTTACCCATGTTCATTTTTAGACCCACCTGTCGGGAAACGGTGTTGAGATCTCTGAGCATCTTACTAAGGTCTTCCAGCGATTCTGCCATAATGACTATATCGTCGGCAAACCGAAGGTGAGTTATGTAATCGCCGTTGATATTGATGCCATATCCGCCCCAGTCCAAGAGCTTAAATATATCCTCCAATGCAGAAGTGAACAGTTTCGGAGAAATAACGTCTCCCTGTCTCACCCCTTTTTGCAGTGGGATTGGATTCGTGCTTTGGTCCTGAAGGCGGATAGACATAGTGGCCTTGCTGTACAAACACTTCAACACTTGGATATACCGGTAGTCGATTTGGCACCGCTGGAGAGACTGTAGCACTGCCCAGGTTTCGACTGAATCGAAGGCTTTCTCGTAGTCCACAAACGCTAGACATAACGGCCGGTTATACTCTTCCGTCTTCTGCATAATTTGCCGTAGCGTATGTATGTGGTCTACGGTACTAAAACCTTTTCGGAACCCAGCTTGTTCAGGAGGCTGGAAGTCGTCAAACCTTCGAGCAAGACGGTTTGTGATTACTCTCGAAAACAGCTTATAGACGTGGCTTAGCAGTGAGATGGGCCTATAGTTCATCAGAAGGGACTTATCACCTTTCTTATGAAACAGTACCACCACGCCCCTATGCCACGCCTCCGGCGTTTGTCCCTCGAGAATGACGGAGTTAAACAGTTTCTGAAGGACTTTAAGTACCGGTGTTCCACCCGCTTTCAGAAGTTCTGTTGTTATTCCGTCATCCCCCGGCGCCTTGTTGTTTTTTAGCTGCTTGAGAGCCGTCCTTATCTCGTAAAGGCTGACGTCCGGGATATCTTCGGTATAGTGTCGAGTTAGACGGGCTCTTGTATCGCGTGCCCCGATACTAGCCGGGCTTTGCGATGACGTGTAAAGCTGTCCATAAAACTTTTCGAGCTCTCTCAGGATCTCGGGTTTGGAGGAAATGATACTACCGTTATCGGTCTTCAGCTTCGTCAGCTGGCTTTGCCCAAGTGACAGATCTCTTGCGAACACTTTGGAGCCATTGTTCCGCTCTATTGCGCTCATAATACAATTGGTATTGTATGAGCGCAAATCGTGTCGCATAGACTTCGAGATCTGTCTGTTGAGCGCACCGTATTTCGATATGTCTGCCGAAGACTGCAGCCTCATTTCGCTTCTCTCTGCCATTAGCTGCAGAGTGTGACCCGAGAGTCTCTGTGTTTTTTTTTTGCGGCGGGCCTTAAAGAATTCCGACCCGACCGTGTGGACAGTTTCCACCAACCCGTTATTTAGTTCGTCCACTGTTGCGCATTCCGTAAGGCGTTCAAAGCGGTTCTGGAGCTCCAACTGAAAGCTCTCGGGATTTTGTATTTGGAGAGGATTTGGGCGTAGAGTCGACTTTATCAGACGAGGCCGTTCTAGCTTTACGTCGATATTCAATGACGCCCTTACCATGCGGTGATCGCTACCGGTTTTAACCCTGTTGATCACGGAGACGTCATTGAATATGTGCCTGTGGGTCGTCATGATAAAGTCTATCTCATGCTTATAGACGCCGCCGGGGTGTAGCCAGGTCCATTTTCTGGACGGCCGCTTCTCAAAAAAGGAGTTCATCGCAAAGAGTCCCTCCTTTTCCATGAAGCCAATCGCTGACCCCTTTGGTTTCGCTGTCCAAATCCAAACTGACCCACTCTCAGTTCATTACTGCCTTTCACGCCTAGACGCGCGTTGAAGTCCCCCATCACAACAGTGTAGTGTGTTTTCGAGGTCTGCATGACTTTGGAAATGTCGTCATACATGACCTCCACTTCATCGTCAGGGCGTCCCGAGTGCGGGGCGTATACCTGTATGACCTTCAGCGAATACCGATTGGTGATTCTGAGTATAAGGTACGCCACCCTGCTCGAGACACTCTCGATCTTTACAATGTTATTGATCTTCTCGTCGGTCCTTAAAGTTCGTGCGTTGTATGTTACCAGGTGCAAGGGTCGTCGGTATTGGGATTGGTAGCTCAATCTCTTCCGGAGATTCCTAGCACCCATACCTTGATCAATTAGCCTCGTGGCTTGCAAACCATCACAGACATCTTCTAAGGTTTGAAGCTGATTAAAATGAAAATAGGTTAAACTGACAATTAAGAAATCTTTTTATTGACAAAACGCTATATAGCATCAAAGAGTTTTTAGAAAACGACTACAGTTACCTGGAGATTAATTTCCCTACGAAGCGAGGGCGGCGGAAGGGCGTCCTTACGGTTACGTTAAGTAGGTACGTAGTGTACGTTTGCCGAGTCCCGATCTCCACTTAAGATCTCGTCAACACGAAGTCAGCAACGCGGGGCGGCGGTATTACAAATCTGAACTGGTTATTTGCGGTACGATGCATAGCCGAAGCGACGTACGCTCACCTGATCAGTAGGCAGCAACGAGAAGTCATCAGGCGGGTTGGTGATGACGTAACGCTTGCTGCTCGCGTCGCACGAGGAGGAGGTGTCCCGGAACCGGTACAGCCCGATGCACAACATGCCGTACGTGCCCAGCGCAGCCACGAACAGGTCCCCATACTTGCCGGCCTCGCCGAACTGCGCCAGCGGCCCGTCGTACAGCGAGATCTGACCCACTCTACACCGGTCCCTGGACACGGATAAAATTGATAATAGAATAGAATACAAAAAACATTTATTTGGACACAGGCACAAAAAGTGTTACAGAAATAAACAAATGAAAAACAGAAACAGTATAACATGGAGGTAAGTGACATGAAAGGGTGGGTGGTAGTTTACAATAAATAATGTGACCTATGCTATCTATCCTATCCACCAAGTATGAAATCGTGCTGGGCGTCTCTGCTTGTCCTGGAGTGGAAAGGGTATTGGTATGGTAATTGGTAATAAACAAATAATGTTGGACAATTCACACAGCAAACCTAGCTCCAAGCTAAGCTTGTGTTATCATTACTTATTGCAGATTGCAGAAAGCCGAGCACAAATTTTCAGATTGCCGCATTCAGCTTCCGCCAAGTCTTTCGCAGATCGCCACCTTACTGGCTGGAAGGCTTTCTACGGTTGGCAAGTCGCAGTCTCCGCTCAAGACTCCGAGCTTCAGCTCAGCAGTACAGACTGAACCTTATCACCAGTGGATACAGTACCTGTTGGCTAGACTCTCGGGCGTGGAGTACCCCCCGCGCAGCCCCGCCCCCTCGGCCAGGATAAGCTCCAGTTCGGGAGTAGCGCCGCCGGTGATGAGAGACCGGATCAGCGTTAAGGCATTCTGGTTGAAATACGTCTGCGAACACAAATTGGAGCATTAATACCTCACCTCACCAACCTATAGCATTAGTCCATTGGCTGGACGCAGGCCTCCCCCTGATAAGCGCCTTATTGGCTTTATCTCATGAGGGTACTGCCCCCACGCTGGGCATTCAATACGTCGATGTCTTAACTGTGGTAGGTTTTATTCGGCTCTTACAACATCTACGGGCTGCGTTGGAGACACCTCCAACGCGTTTAAAAAAGTCTGTAACACAGCGAAATGCCTGTTTTTGAGGAAAAAAAAATTAAACTCATCAGATAAAATCAAAGCAACATGGAGACTTATAAATAACGAAACTTGTAAAACAAAATCACGAAAAAGAGAAATAAGGTTAAAAATTAATAATTCAATACTGATACAAGATAAAGATATTGCCGATGCTTTTGATTCATTCTTTTCTGATATTCCTAAAGTTGTTACCCGGTCTCTAAACTCTTCACCTTCAATCGCGGTTAAATTATTAGAATCATCTGTAGATAAATGTACCGAGGTTTTTATATTTAGTCATGTAAACGCTAATTATATTGTGAAAACATTCAAGTCTATTAATATCAAAAATACTGAGGATCTTTGGGGTATTTCAACCAAAGTACTGAGTTCTATTATTAAGGAAGTTGCTCCATACTTGGCCTACATTTTCAATAGTTGTGTTGATGCAGGAGTCTTCCCTGATCTCATGAAATATAGTAAACTGGTTCCTCTTTATAAATCTGGTAGCCACACTGATCCGGCCAATTACAGGCCAATTTCAATACTTCCTGCAATGAGTAAAGTTTTTGAAAAAATTATTCTTACACAGTTTTCCTCTCACTTCAACCTCAATAGGTTGTTACATAAAAATCAATTTGGCTTCACCAAGGGTAGATCGACAACTGATGCTGGTACAGTTCTATTAAAGCACATATTGGATGCATGGGATAAAGCGAAAAACGCTATTGGTGTATTTTGTGACCTTTCTAAAGCTTTTGATTGCGTGGATCATAATACATTAATAAATAAACTAAGACATTATGGAATTAAAAACAAGGCACTGGACCTTATGCAATCATATTTATCTGATAGAGTCCAAAAAGTAGATATTGGTAAAGAAAGATCTAGGGGATCAAAAATCGATTTAGGAGTCCCACAAGGATCAATATTGGGTCCTTTTCTATTTTTAGTATATGTAAATGATCTCCCATTTCTAGCAAAAGATCTCTGTGATATAGTCCTATTTGCTGATGATACTTCATTGATTTTTAATGTTGACAGAAATAAACATAATTGTGACGATGTAAATAATTCTCTTTCACAAATACTAGATTGGTTCACCGCCAATAACCTCTTACTCAATGCTTCAAAAACCAAATGCATAAAATTCATGTTACCAAATGTAAGAGAGCTCCCAACTAAGATAATGCTAAAGGATGAGATTGTTCACCTTGTAGACTCAACTGTTTTCCTAGGGTTACATATTGATTCCTCTCTTCAATGGAGACCGCAAATTGATGCTCTCGCAAACAGACTTAGTTCAGCAGCGTATGCGGTTCGAACAATTAGATATATTACCGATGAAGATACAGCTAGGTTAGTTTACTTCAGTAACTTCCACAGTGTTATGTCTTATGGTATTTTGCTTTGGGGACAGGCAGCTGACATCCAGACTATCTTTGTTATTCAGAAAAGGGCGGTACGCGCTATTTATAAATTAAATCCACGAGACTCGTTAAGGGAATTATTTAAAGAAATAAATATTTCAACAGTAATATCGCAATATATCTATGAAAATCTAATGTATACACACAAAAACAGAGATAACTTTATGAAAAGGTGTGATGTTCACAATAAAAATACAAGAAACAAGAACAAATTACACATCCCATCATATAGATTACGAAAGGTAGGCAAATCATTTGTGGGCAATTGCGTAAGATTCTATAATAAGCTTCCATCTGAAGCAACTGAACTCCCTATTCGTAAATTTAAACTGTACATAAAACGAAATCTTAACAAGAAAGCCTATTACTCCGTAGATGACTACGTCAATGATGTCAATGCTTGGCCGGATGTCGCCCAGTTCCACACAGACAATAGTATGTAAGACCAGTTAGACTAAGTTATCCTAAGATTGTATTAGTTGATAAGCGACAAACTTGCTAGTGGTTTCCTTTTCACTTCTTCCGCTAGTGGACAAAAAATTGAAGTGAATCAGAGTCAATTGCACCTTATTTCTTGTTTGATAGTAATAACTATTTATCAAGCTGTTTATATAGTAAAAATTTGACTTGTCTAAGTACTTATTTTGTAAGTCTAAAGAAATAAACGATTTGACTTTGACTTTGACTTTGACAGCCCGTAGATATTACAATTCTTACGCCCGACCGCCACCGGCCAACGTTGTATTATGTTTCAAATTAATGTTCATACATGCCTTTGAAAAAACTGTAGAAAATGTTAGATCAGATAGATAGATAGAGCCTCAGATTATTACTTTACTAAAATGTATTTTGGGTTCAAGAAGTCACCTTCCCACAAGACAATATCCATATTATCCATGTCTGTTCAATATCTACCGACTCGTTATGAGATTCGGCTTCGGATAACAAGGCAGCGACCAAAAAGAATACCAGCCAATTATCTTCTGATAAATTTATCTGTTGGACTTATCAGATTTTTTTATATAGCCTATTCATCGCAAGCGAAAGGCTTCTTGAGTCAATGCAAACCCTAATCTGTAGTACATACGGTGGACATTAGAGAGTCGAGCACGCTGACGGCGAAGGCAGTACCGCAGGCAAACGGCTGCGTGAGGTACAGCTCCGTGTCCGGGTCGTCGTCGTCGTCTTGGTCCAAGAACTGAACGTTACTGTCGTTCACCAGCTCTGAAAAACAAAGAAGGTTAAGAATAAGAAAATAACAACAATCTCTGCGATTTCGTGCCGGCTTTAGCGCCGTTATATCCATCTAGGCGTTTGCACTCAGATATCGAGAAACAAAAATACTCTTTCAGAGATGGGGGGATGGAAATACACTTTAAAATCGTGCAAACAGAGGCGGTGTCAAAATAAACAAAAGAAAGATGTCTCCCTTTCTCAGTGGCTCTTATGATATTCACAAGCTGGCACAGGTGGTGTCGATTCTTACCGTCACGACCGACTTCGTCCATTATATACGTAATTATATCTACTATCTTTTAATACACTCTTTCTCTGGTCATATCTCACCCGTGATCATAGGCACATTGGCTCCATACACACTGCCTCTCCGCTGCAGCAACACTGGCGCGGGCGGCTGGCCCGACGGCGGTACTGCGTTACTGGCGCCGTTCGGACCTGCGCCTGCGCTTAGCACGCCTACGAACAAACATTATTGCGTGAAACACTCAGCTCTTATGACTCGCTATGGCTGTCAAACAGAATAATACAAACGACATTTGTGACAGTAAATAAATGCTGCTAGGAGGCCTAATAACTGCTGGTTATTAGGCCGCCTTTCGTTTTGAACAGACTCTTCTAGCTTGTAGTTTATGCATCCTGGTACGCCTTGCGACTCGCATGCGATCGCACGCCCTAGATTTGTGCGGTCCAGTCATGGGCGATCTTAGACAATTTAACCCATAATCATAGAGCAATCAATACCCCTAAAAAATGCACTAAATAACCCACCAGTCTTACCTACAAATAAAGCATTTCTTATCTTATCTTATCTTACCTATAGTGTCGTCGAACGTCCGTAGGCTTAATGTTCAGCCAAACCAATATGGCTTCCTTGTTGGCCAGCGTAGAACCTTCATTGGAAAAAACCTTAGCTGACAGCACATCGTGTCGACAAGTTGGGCCAGTCTTACCTATAGTGTCGTCGAATGTCATAGCCTTGATGTTCAGCGAAGCCAATATAGCTTCCTTGTCGGCCAGCGTAGGGTCGTCGTTGGACGGAACCTTCGCCGACAGAATACAGCACATGTCGCACAAATTCACGTTCACTGCACGCAAGTCTGCCCGGCTTAGCGGTGAACCCTGAAGTAGAAAAAAAAACTCTATGGAAGATGTGTTGAATGACTCTTTTTGAAGCTCATGACAAAACGGTTTTGTGAAAAAATTCTCGATACACCAATTTCGTTTTAATCTGCAAAGTATCTATCTATCTTGATATCTTGGTTTGATGATGGCTTAAATGCTTGTCATTTTTGAGACAGTTGTCACTTATCTATCACGGTAAAAGCGACAATCTTTTGATTATTAATCACTTTAATAAAAACAACAAAACTAACACATCGAGAGAAATCTCAACTTTATTTATGTACCTATCTACTAACACAGGCATTTTCATGCTTCAAACGTAGGTACAAATCCCACTTTGAAGAACAACCAGAAACTCACATTCAAAACAGAAATCTTCGGCAGATTCTGCAACATCTTCCATTCCCTCCGTATATATTCGACGCTGCCCACTATAACGACGTGCTTCAGCTCATGGTAGTGGAAGTTGGACGCTCGCAGCGGCATCACCAGGTTCCGAAGCCCTATGAGAGGAGAGTCGGGGTCTGCGAACAGGCAGACTACGACATGCCCGTTCAGAACTGTCATCGCTGCTTGGTTTCTGTCCTGTGGGGGAGGTTTAGCTTTAATCAAGTGAATTGACAAATGTAATGGATAAAATGTTTGAAAAGATTTTGGAATCTTATAAACATTTGTTTAAAGAATTCTGGTCAAGTCACACAGCATCATCTAGCCCCAAGTGAAGGAGAACTTGTGTTATGGGTACCTGGGTTAGGTAGGTACTAATAACTGTCTTTATTCGCAAGTTTAAAGATTTAATTACCGTTGATTAGTAAAATGTCTTAAACAAGCTATGAAGAGGACATAATACATTTTGTAAATTGGATAGAGTGGAAGAATAAATCAAAGTTTTATGGAAGTTAGAGATAAAAATAGTCATAAAGACATTAAAATGTCATCATATATGTATAGTCGAGTTGTTTGTGGCCACAGCCACCACAAAAGATTTGGCACTGAAGGAAAATAATACTAGGAACATAGCGCTTTTTCTGAAGAAGAAAAATCTAACAAAACTTACTAATATACAATCCTCCAGATTCCTGGCAGGGCTCCAGTGGAACATCCCCGTGGAGTCGTATTTCATTTCAGTCTTTTCAAAATCGAAGTCCTTCGACTGGTCGTCTGCCAGGCCCGCTGGCAGGCTCACGCCACCGCCGTTGCTGTTCTGATTCGTACCGCTACTCCTACTCGTTGGCCTGAGCAAAAGAAACCCGTCAGAACCTTATCATGCCTTCGTATGAAGTCACAGAACACGATGGTTCAGCGGTTTCTGTTTGTGCTTCGTGTTAAGTGGACAGTTTTAAAGCTCTTTTTAAATTTATTTTTAATCTAATGTGCTCTATTGTGAAATCCAAAGTTGGAGTAAAAGCTTTCGCTCTACGTTACGTATCATTTCATTCTTGACAATTCGCGGCTAAATAACTACAGTTGTTTCAGAAATGAAATTTATTTCTACAAGTACGATAGAAGGTAGACATGCTCTTAAAAGTGAGTCGTGCTATATCGAGGTGCATAATAAATACTTACACAATAGACACTATTTATAAAATATTGTTTGATTTCAAGCTCAAACACTTTAATTAAATTTGTGATGCAAGCACTACTGTCTACATCTGAAAAGGTTTTACAAGAGAAGTCTGCCTTAAAACTTGGACCAAAGTCTTCTAACGTTAACGAGTCAACAAAAATCGCTTATCGAAAATACTGTTGGTATAATTAATATTTTCTGCCACTCTTAATTTCGGCGAGGATCGGGCGATATTTATCACCACCCACATTTTTAGTTCAAAATGAGAATGTAGTTTTGAATTATCTCTCAATTTGTTTTACTTTCTTTATATTTACTAACGGCAGACTTCACTTGTTTCTACAGATATGAATGCACTGTCGTTTCCAAACTACAGATACAAAAATTGTCTAGCTGATATATAATTAGAAATTACATGAGTTTTTTCACTTCGTAGGCGAGATGATACGCCTGGTAATTCGTATCCTGTTCCTGAGGAGTCCTGTAACACAGGCCATATGTGTCTACGTTTGTTTCTCGTATATAAACTAAGTTATATTCACATATAAGTGCAGGATAGTTCAGTGCAGTGCACATGGAAAATGTTGGCAAGTAGCTTCAAACGGGAAGAATAGATTAGATGTAGATTTTATTTGTGGATATTATTTTGGAATTTACTCTTCTATTCATTATTGTTTTTGGAGCTAAGGGATGTTTTATTGCTGATCGTGGCTTATGGCAACCTCAAGCATTATTTTAATCTTCCAAAAATTCATAAAAACCATCAGTTGTTGTTTTTATGTGTCAGATTAGTTTCTTAGCAGTAAGACTGGTATAGATTGCCAATACGTAAGACGTGTGAGAAATTTCAAGGGGTTGCCAGCTGCCAAAATACATTAATGTTTCGCTAAATTTTCATGGAACTTACGTATCTGGTGGCGCTCTAGTAACATTCGGTTTAACCTTGTTGACTTGTCTCGTGGTAGTCGTGTTCATTAGTTGGTTGGCCATTGGTGACAGCAGCGTAGGCGCGGCGTTACGGTGATTTCGATTTATTACTGTGGGAATAAGGTTTAATATACTTCAATGTTTTATTAAGTACTAACGGAGTTTTGTATCGATCATAGCCGATAACATATTTTGAAATACATAAGTGTTAGCAAAGGCTAAATTACCACCAGAAATTATTAGCTAAAGCTTATATACTTACAACTAATATCCTCTCCCCTTTCTCTCGCAATTTCGCCTGAAATTTTAGTAAAATATTTTTTAGATAAAGAATAGGGATAAAATTTGAGTCAAGCTAATTTTTATTCGATGTTTTAATTGAATTTTAGTATTTATGATTTTAATTATTTTAGGAAATTACATAACTTCGGAATAAAAATAGGTTTTCGAATACTACAACAAAAGCGGAACAATATAAAATTTCAAATAGTGTTGCCATCCATAACTATATAACGTAAATTTATATAAAAGTTCAAAAGATGAGCATAACATCAACTGGCAACTCTACTTCAAAGTACAAAATATGGCGGGTAGATAGATATAATGCAATGCATGAATATATGCAATGCTCGGCGCAGGGGTACAAACCACAAATGATATTACATCCGCTTTAGAGTTTACCAAGAAGCACATATCGATGGAAAAATTAAATTTTGATTTCATCCCATTCTAGAGCAGTGATTGCAAAAATAAAATGAAACAGTTAATTACTTTTTGAATTTGGTGGCTATTTTGTTTGAAGGGTATTTCGACGTCGCTGTGGGCGGTAGTTAGTGGTGTTACTACGTCAGCCGGGCCGGGTCTCATGCGTTTCGAAACTGAACGGATTCTGGACGGTTTCCGACCGTCGCATTTAGTGCTCTCTATGAGAAATGCGTGACAAAGCATCTAAGTGCACTATACCTTTCGGTAACTTGGGACGAAGCACATTGCCGGTTCAATGGTTAGTGTGGGCCGATGATAGAGAAAGACAAAAAATAAACGAAAAAATATCACTCAGTCCTTGAGTCTGAGATGTACCTCGAACATGGACCTTCTTGGGCAACTCTGGCGGCGTGAAGGTGGGGGGAGGATGGTGATCATCTGCAAAACATCAGCACATATTCGCATTCCGATACACCACTCAGCACCGAGACCTACTGTAGGTACTGGCACATCGCAATATCATACAGCGTGTGACTTTCCAACAATGACATCTTTACAAACATTTCGGTTTCACCTTTTGCAAATATAAGCTTTCGCGCAAAATTTTAGTTAAAGACAAAGTTAAAAGTGAAAGCTTTTTGATTGTGGTTGTAAGCTGATAGTTACAAGCTTCACACGCAGTTTGATCAAGCGTAGACGGAATCAAGTGAAAGGTGAAACCGAACGATTCAAAATACAGTTAAAACAATCAATCAATAGTTGTAATAAAACTCTATCTAATCTAGATTACCAAATCCACTACCAATCCCCATGCACCAAACATACAAAAAAGCATTAAACATACATAAATAAAATGCTAGGCTAAAGACAAGCGCTATGTGCTATAAACTATTTATGGATAAGGTAAATTTTAATGGAGTATTTAGGTACTATTAATATGAGTTATCTAATGTAAGAGGGATGTTCTATGGTCTTGTGGATTGACTGTTTTAGCCTACTAGTTAGAATAGCTCAGATGAAGGCAATAATTACTGGAATGAGATCGAAATGCAGCAAATATACCATTTCTGGACTGGACCAGGCGCAGTAGACAATGACTGCTAGTCCGACGTTTCTATCGAGGCGGATTCATCTAAATTAAATTTCCTAAGCGGGGTTAACGAACTCTTCACGGATTTTATAAGCAGAATAAAATTTGAATGTAAATCTATTAACTTCACAACATCAATATTCAGAGGGACTATAATCGATGCAGAAATCAGGGATCAAAATACTCCTAGAGAAAATATTTCGATAAACAAATAACAACAACACCAAAATAAATAAACGACATAACATTATATCTCCCGATGTTTAGATATCGGCTAAAGAGAGGCAAACATCTAACTGCTGTATAAATGCACATAGAGTAACGTATACAGACAGACAAGACAATGATAACAGGACACGACGCTTGCTATGTGCGGGCGCGCGGGCTCGGTGTTCGAACCGCGGCGCAAGAACATCACATATAGATAGACATATACAGTATACACTGACTTTATACATTTACGTTACGTACTTGCCCTGCCAACCATCTGGACGGCTCGTACGCCTTTCCTGAATGTAGCCACTGAACCAGAAACAATACCGTTTAATTTTTTGGTTTACAACAATTATTTAACCTGTTTACTGTGGGACACAATACGTAAATTAAGATGTACCTAGATACTTATGCAGACACAGATGCAAAGCTTAGGATAGTTTCTTCATTGTCACCAAAAGAGTCTACATATACTTCAGATTATCATAACCCAAAGCATTATTCAAAGATTGCTCGTACTGAAGTAGGAGGTAATCGAAGTCGCATGGAACATGATGTAGACGTGGAATCTGTTGTGGGTGTTGGGAGTGAAATGTTATATCATATGTACCGGAATATCTAGCCTAACTCTAACTTCACCATATACCTAAACAAATGTACTTATAAGCATATTTCAGTTATTTTGTGATATAAGACCAGCTGCCATAAACTAGCTGCGTGTAACGTTTAATCGTGTATTAGCGTACATATATACTTTAGCTCAATTTTATATTGTTCATGAGCATTATGGTTAGTTGCTGCAAACAAACTAAAGTGTATGATAATACTGATCGTTGGGACTATCGTGTCGTACCGTCGTAAACACGGTACGTATTAACAGTTTGTTTCACCATCCCAGACTGCATCATCATCATTCCGACATCTGTAAAAATCCAAAAACTGACAAACACGTATTCATTCTAGAGCCTAACCTAACGCTTGCGGCGCCACTTTAGGTTATCGGAGAGCGGTATCGTGCGAGGCGCTTTAGTCTCGGTTTGATCTATCGCAAGCACGCGGGTGAAGTGACATGATGGTATTGTAGCGTTTCTCGCATTAATCACTGTCAATTAGCACAGACAAGCACGACTGCTGTATAAAGTCTTTGTCTCGGAAGCTCACTCTCAGGGTAGTCTTTAGCACATTGTTTTGGTTCTCATTGTTTCTGAGACATGCTTTCATGGATTTGTAATCTAAGTGTTTCGGGATACAATGACGGTGCAATTTGCTGTTTGCGATATTAAGTTCTACTTCAAGTTTACATGCAAGTACTGCCTGTGCTGGACTTTGTGCATCGTGTTAAGTCTACTGATTTGCATCGTTGTGTTCTAAGAAATTTGGAATGTGAATTTGCTGTGTATTTTTGTTCCTGATTGCGATAAGTTCAGATCGTACAATGCAGTAAACCTCTCGGTCTGTGCCGATACAAATCAGAGCGATCTCAAAGGCAGAGGGATGGCTGTGTAGTGCTTCATCCGTGGCGGTTTCATTCAAGAGCGAGCGGACATACACAATGATCGCTAAGTAGGGTGTGAACGAGCACGGGTCAAGAAATGCCTTGCAGCCGATCCAGTCTGTGAGGTACGGACGCAACACCACTAAAGCAACTCAAAAATTATAGACACGAAAAATAAATATCGGAAAACGTCAATGTGAGGTTAGGTGTGGTGCAAGTTACCTATGTCGGCTCCAACCTTCCGCTGGTGTGCGGTCACTAAAAGTTTAGCCGAACAATAATTCATTAATGTCTCTTGAATATAAAGTAAACAGTGTGAGGTCGAAAACGACAGTTGGTTGTGTCGATGAGTCCGTAATTAGAACGGCCATATTGGTGTTTATATTACACATGTGACATTATCGACGTACTCAAGGAAACATCGTGTTCTTACCGTGAGTTAAATATTGTACAAGACACAGCGCGTGTGAACGGACAACAGGTAATAATTATATCTCCAGAAAGAATGTCACAGAATTTTAGTTCAAATTTAGAAAATCTTGTTATCAAATTGATTGTAATTTTATTGTTATATTCTATGGGAGTGGGTGAAAGCAAGTCAATGATCTTACAGTTTTTGCATTTGCATTTCTTGATAAGTGTTTCGTCTTTGATGTCCTCGTGGCAGGCTTTGCAGTAGTACCAAGCTCTGGAAGTTCGAGAATTTTCCGTATTTTAATTATACGTTCACTATGATATACCTAATGCGAGCAAAATATAACAAAAACAACAGTTATGAGCAAAGACAGGATAGTACCGACAGCGTTACCGCGTAGAGGCAAGAAGTAGTAGTCTCTCTAAACATTCTGGTTAAAAGCGGTAGCATTTAAAACATGAAGTATAATATCATCAACTTATAACCCCATCTGGGCGAAACAAACAGTTAATCATATTGCCTTTAGTTATCTAGGATAAGACTATATATTAAAAGTTTACCTTTTGACTTCGTCGGCAGATTGTGCGATGAAGAATCCTTGTGTGTTGGCGTGAATTTTCACATTTCGGGGGTTGATGGAAATCTTGCTGTCAGCTCCCTCCTCACCTTTGATCTCGATGGCTAGGAGCAGCAGCTTTAGCTTTGTGAAGCACAACCTGAGCAAAAAGTTATGCAATACGGATCTTGTCGATTCTTCATAATGTTCTTTCATTTTTCAAGCAACAGTGAACTATCTACAGTAGAAGTGAGTAATAAAAAGTATAGTCACAAATACCAGTACCTGACCAACATACATAAATAACATAAAATACAATACCTAGAGTGGAAAGATGAATCTATCATGCTAAAATTGAAAGAATTAAAATATATAATTGTCAAAGCATTGCGTATCATTATGTATGAAGCATATTGATATTTAATTGTTACGAATGATCATGCTTTGTGATGGTATAAAAGAAAATTTAAATATTAAGTCTTACTGCACTGAAGTAGATTATTCTGACAGTAATATTTTTGATAACATACCGATAATTGAACAATATAAATAAATAAATCATAAACCGTCTAACTATTTAACGAGTTTGTTAACTACCTAAACATTGCATTAGAAATTAGAAGTCTAGAATACATACATACCACTAGTGACTAAAATATACCCATTCAACATGCATCTATGTCTGAAAACCAGAACACCAGTTAGTTCTACCCGAAGTGATCTAGGTTTGCTTCCTCTGGACAAGTAACCATGAACGTTGACGAAGAAAGATCTCGGCACAATACTAAAAGTAAAAACAATAAAGTAGGTGAAAGAAACAGAATCAGAAAGTACTTTTGTAACTCTCGTAGATGAAAATATTTTTCTTAAGTTTCTCTATTAATTGTATCGATACTTGAATCTGCATATGGCCGTTAATCCAGTGGAGAATGTCCCGTCCGGATTGAAAAGGTTTGATGAGCTGTTTTTTTTAAAACTGCATGTATAAATTTAAAATAATAAATATAAGATTCCGAACTCTGTTTAGGATTTAACACGAGAAACCATGGTTAACTAAACTATTAACTTCACATATTTCAGAGCAACACCAAAGTTCACCAACGCCAGTCTACAAGTCTAGAGGAACAGTGCAACTATCAACTAGAGTTAGCGACGTCACACAGTGTCTACAGTGCAGTGCAGGCGGGCCCGGGCCGAGGGGATCTTACTCGCTCGCTTGGGGGAAGCTCATTCCCGTGAAGGAAGTCGACAGGGTTTCCGTGTACATCTCGCATCCCGTACCCTGCAGGTAATCGTTCTGCCAAGCTTGCGTGTCGGGGGACTGCAATCAACAGGAGAGGCTAAGCTTCGTGCCTTGTTAGTCGGGATCCGGACGCAACCTATTAGTTCCCTATTCTATCCGCTATGTTATTCAGTGCAGTTCCTATAGGTATAAAACATCAAGGTATCACGAAGCCGGCAAACAAGTTTAACATGAGACAAGCTATGCGTCATCGGTTAGGGATTCTCGATGGATATGGTCAAACACTTTATAGTACAGATGTCTGTGTCTGTGTTCGTTGTATTGCAAGCGTCTCGCGCCCACTTACTCAGCGGCGAACCCGAAGACCATCCCGATAAAGGTGCTACTTAGCTTCTCGGTATACATCTCCATCCCGGTACCTCGCATGTAGTCATTAGTCCACATAGCCATTTCTTGGGACTGTGGAAATGCCGCATAAGTCGTTAGAACCTGAGCACGATTGAACTGATTGAGGGATACGTTTGATTCTGAGACCAATTTGACAAGAGCATAGTTTTGAAGACATAGCTGGGTAAGCCCATTTTCAATGAGAAAACTAAAAGATTACCAATTTTGTATCGATATTGAAGTTTCCAACTGGTTCAGATTTGAGTTTTCCCAATTAGGAGTTAGGTCTGAGGCTGAAATATAGCAGGTTATGGTTATAAAGGTCACGAGTGCAAGCAAAAAGATGGCTGACCGTTTTGAAGCTTCTCATCGCGAATAGATTGGCCATCATTGTGGAGAAACCTGGCGCGAGACAGCTCTGGGCTATGAACCCGAGTTTCAGCTCCGCCAGGCAGATGACGTCATCACCTTGCTTCCAGTCCCACGATGGAATGTTCAGAAGATAAGCCTGAAAAAAAAACGGCAAGCTTTAATACAGACTGTCAATTGTTTTAAACCTAATGTATTTTTCTTTATTTTATTCAAATAGATAGATTGTCACTAGTTTGTGAAGATACGTTCGATATGGGAACAAACGTGTAGGTACCTAATTATAAAGTACTAACTGCACCCCGCGGCTTCGCACGCCTATCCCACGGGAACTGATTTATGGGATATTCCAGGCCTAGAACTAGGTACCTGTATGCAAAATTTCAGTCCGATCCGTCCAGTAGTTTTTGCGTGAAAGAGCAAAAAACATACATACATGTTTTCAAATTTTCACGTTTAAAATATTAGTAGGATGTCATTTATTTTAAAATAATGATTATCCTGACCGTCGGAATTACGACTTCCTTCGGTCGTGAATCGATCAAATATTTTCACTTGTTTCAAAGTCACGATGATTCTGTTGTTTATTGATTGAAAATAGCTCAACACGATCGAGGGTCCATTAGTTCACTAAGTCGAACGTATGTTTAGGTGAATTAAATTTGCTTAGCTTGGGACATTATTATTCTTCTTCTTCCGGTCCTTATCCAACGCTAGGTAGGGTCAGCGCAACATATCTGTTTCCTCCACTCTGCTCTATCAACTGCCATCTCGGTTCTCACACCTTTCTTAGCCGTTTCGTCTTTCATACAATCCATCCATCTTTTCATCGGTTTTTTCTCCCCTTATATCCACATTCAAACCTAACATTCTTCTCGTCACATGACATTATTTTCTCCACATAACATGCCCATACCACGCTAAACTGCAGAGGTATTTTAATTCGCCGGAAAGGCCGTCGGATTTGAAATCGGGAACTTTTAACAAATCAAAATAGCGTTCTAAAGTTCCTTCGGACTAAATACAAATTCGAATCTGACGTTTTCGCTAACGAATCGAATCGAATGATATAAAATACCCCTGCTGGTACCCCTCATCTTTTCCATCACTGGCGCCACTTTTTAACTTCCTGGGATAAACCTGATATTCGTCAGAGTAGTTCTACAACGAGATAACCCTCATTATATTAGCAGGGTCTTCTGCGTGTAACAACCCCGTTGTTACACGCAGAAGACCCTGCTAATAAATGTTTCATTATTTGCAAATGAACGAAGCTAAGTCAATATTGACTCGTTACATGCATATATAGCTTTTTACCTTATTATGGTACTGCATCAGTTGAATGATGACCCTGATATCGTCAGAGTAGTTCTTTATCGAGATAACCCTCATTATATTCGCGGCGTCTTCCGCGTCCGGGTCTTGGCAGTATTTGTTAGCTAGTACCAGACAAGCATCCGCTTCGTGTACCTATACAAATAAGTTTATTGAATATTTAGGTATTTTTTGTTTCACTGACACGGATTGTAGACAGACTTTACTTTATGAACGTAAGACTGCTCTGCGAAGAGTAGATTTTGGCATTGAAATTATTTTTAAGAAATTTACTGTATTTTTAATTGAATCATTTACAGATTTATTGTTAAGTTTTAATTCTGCCTTTTATTCTTTTTGGGGAAAGGCTTAAATGGATTCAGGCTAGATGTCTTAAAAAGAGACAGGCAGGTACAAAATGCTTATAATATTTAGAACATTTAATTTACTGTTTTTATTCGAAATCGATGCGCAAGTTCAGGATGTTCTTTATATCCGGACGGGAAATTCAAATTGGTTACTTTCAATATTTCAAAGCAAATTCATTTGGATGTACAACAAAGGAATACATGGAATCTACATCAAGACTACACTATAGTTATTGAAACTAAAAGCATGAAAATACAAATCCATGCAGACGACAGCAGGTATTGCGCGCGATTAAACGACCACTACGTTTTTGTTTACCACAGGTTAATACGTTCAGCAATGGTAATGGTATTGTCAGTGTAACAGGAGGTTCACAAAAAGGAGTTGTTTTGAATACTTTGCTTTGCGGATCCGTAGTGTTCATTTAGGGAGAAGCAGTAAGGTGCTGTGAAATGTGGAAGTAAAAGCAAGCAAAGACTGCGCATTCCGGGAAGCCATGCAACCACTTACCGCGAACGCTCGACCATCGACAACTGTACTGACTACTAGGTATCTAAATTTTGAAAAGAATCCTTCCTCGGCAGCCATTAATGCCAATAATCTGAGCTTTGGTACAGTTAAGAACCAGGGCCTACCGGCAGATGACATTGCAGAGTTTGAATTGTCCAATGAGTTTACAAATTTGCCGTGCCATTCCCCGGTTCGCTCTGGCCCTAAATCGATATCGGAGTGAGACGGGCCAGCAAACATCAATGTTGGAAGTATATACGGCCTGAGGGCGCGGCGAAGGACCAGAGGGAAGTATAGACACACAGCGCCCGGCGCGTTGCGCGCCCGGGCAGCACACATAGCGACAGGCACGCGCAGACAGCTCGGTACAGAAGGGAACATCAAACCCGAGCAGGTACTGAACGAGCTTCGCTCTACTGCTAGGACCAACAGTCTGTACATTTAAACCGACACCACGCCCAAATAACACATTTATGTGCAGTGCTACTTACTTTCACCCTCTGTAGATCTAATGGATTCATTATGGTGCCTTGAAAGAATTCCACAGTGGTAAAGTGTCTCTTGAACAGGCCTTCGAGCTCCAGGTCGGGCGGTTTCCTGCCATCAACGCTAGGTTATCACTAGTGGCTGGCTGACAGCCGCCTGCCGACCCCAACCATGCAGCGCTAGTACCGTAGTCTGGCGGCGCGGGGGCACCCCCTCCGCTAGGAGGCCGGCGCCGCCGCGCCGCCGTGGAAAGCGATGATTGTTTCAAAATTATCGCAAGATCAAAATTACCAAAGTGATAAAATCCTACTGTGACTATGGAAGAGCACTTTTACAGAAGAAAAAATTCAATTACTTATGCACATAATACAAAAAAATCAGGTAGACGCGTTTGAATGATAACGGCCGTGCGGTTTCTAATGCCTTGACTATTTTGTCTTACTCTAACCTTGACGCGCTCAAGGTCGACGGCATTCATCATTGTACCCTGAAAAAACTCGACGGTGGTGTAGTGACGCTTCAGGAGACCTTCCAGCTCAAGATCGGGCTCTTTTCTGAAAGCGTCGTTTGAGCAAACACGATAAACCACTTGTTTACATCATGTCGTACATCATAGATACCTTTACGTACGCCGCCATTCTTTACAACCACATTGGAAACCTACCTACCAGATTCGTCTATAAATATTACTAAGTTTAAGGTTGTTTGGTCTATGAGATTTTTACCAATTCTATAAAATTTTCTGGAATATTTTTTAGCAACCTTTGTCATGAGATATAGAGATCCTTCACGGGAATGAGATTATAGGTCTGACCATATGATATGGTTAAACGATCTGGGGTATTGTTTTAATTGTTTTTATTTTGACTTGCCAATAGGTATGTACCTATGTTACGAAATGGATATAAAATATGAACATTGTTTAACATCAGGGCTGGCTTCTAACAAAGCAAAACGTGTCAAATATACCAATAGAATCTCGAAAATATGTCGTAGTCATGCGACCTCTTTTAACAATAAGTTTGTTTTAGGTTTTTTTTTACATATCCCGTTCCACGTTGGCAGAAACCGACTCTAACTAAAACGACTCTAAACTTTATTAACACTAAACTCATTTACAACGGGATATTTACCATGATTTCAGTTTTGAGCTCTCCTATCTCATTGTAAATGACTTTAGTGCTAATAAACACGATGGATTTAAAAGTTATATCCTAGATAGTAGTGTGAAGTACTGACCTGTGTAAAAAAACCACCTCGACGTCAACATCCTCTCTATCCTCGTGTAGGAAGTCTTTTAAAAAATGGCTCACTGACTCATAAGTTATGTGACCACATACGACTATGTGCCTGGAAACATTCACTTTGTTATAGTATAACAGTAAAACAATCAGACTAAAGTGCAACTACTTATGCAAATGGAAACATTTAAAGCATCAAAAGCTCTTGAAGAAAGCTTTGATAAAGAGTTTGTAAAACTGTTTTGCAAAATTTATTTTTGCTGCGATAGCTTTTCAATTCAGTAAGCAAACTTTCAGAAAGCTTATTATAAATCTTAGTTAAAGAAAGGAAGGATAGAATTACAGCAATTTGAAGTCTTATTTAACTCCTGGGACCAGTATAGGTTAATTATAAAATAGAAAATAAGAAATTTAAACAAACAGGTCACAACAGGGTTAAACAAAACAAATTTCGTGAATAAGCATGAAAGTTCTACAAAATCATAAAAAATACAACGTCGTCATTTGAGTAATAATTTGGTTTTAAAATAGAAACAGTAACGGAATCGAATGTATTCCATAAGATCTTTGATTCGATAACACATTCCAATAAAATTTCATAAATAAAGACGTTGCTAAAACAAAACCTCCATAATTTACAACTAACATCAATTGGTTCATCAATTTGTGGTTTTGCAAAGATATATATGAATTTGAATGACAAATTTGTTAGTCAATGACAGTAAGTTCGTTTAATACCCACAAAGTAATGAACGACTTATCTACGAAGCTCAGTTTCGGTCAGGATTTGTGTTACTATCTACCGCACTAGTCAACAACGAAGGACTGAGGAATTGGGGTGTTTGCTTGGGCAATGAAAGGGAAACACCAAATGTAAAACTCAAATTGTATACTCACAAGTTTGTGAAGAATAGACATTTAATAGAAAACTGAAGTGTATTGCAAATAAATGTAACTTAATATCTAAACAAATACATCTTAAATTGCTCCATTTGTTTCAAATGACGCTGTGTTTGGAAATAATAAAGATTTTACTGTAAGCCAAGTAACTGCACAGTCCAAGCCTATATGTGTAAGGGAATTTCCGGTGTTTTCTTGTAAGTTCAGTGATCTAGATAAGTATAGCGTTTGTTAGTAATATTAAACTCGGAGAGGATTAAATGAAGGTAGTCTGAATAGTGGATAGTCAAGTACTGGTACAATGATGGAGGTTGAAGCTGTTAATAAAAACCAAAGAAGGGAGATGCACGCAAACTCACTATATCATCACAGAAAGAGAAAAGTGGAGAGATAAAAAGAATTTACTTTGCGAACCGCAAAACTACATACAATCATGCAAACTATTATTCATCTAAGGTGTGGCAAAGAACTGATCATTTTCTTTAAAAATATCTTGAAAATTCTACCTTGACTTTAAGACCGCATAAACATTGCAAATAATTTTCGAATCAGTAATTCAAAAATCATTAAAATGATTCGTGTTCACTTCTAAGATGATTTCCAAAAGTGTTTAATGGTATGTCGAACTAAGCTAATTTTGCGTTAAAATGTCCTCAATGCACACAGCCTTGCCACGCTCTATGAATTTATATAAGTAAAATACATTACACTAATTTAACCGAGGGGATCGATCCAAAGTACATAAACATGAAAACATTAAAGAGGGTCAACATTAAGAGTACAGAACAGATATAGTTACAGAACAGAGTCGTGCAGGCAGAGGGAGAGGGTGGGGGAGGAAGGGGGTCGCGGAGGCGGAGGCGGAGGCGGGGGTGCCGGGGTCGGGTGGTGCTTCAACAGCGCCCCGGCGCGGGCGGCCCGCGCCCGCAGAGAGGAGCTGTCGAGGACTCGCATCGCACACCACAACTCCAACAACGCACTACGATACGGTACCACTCAACATTTAAATCTCCGTAACTAAGCTTTACCATTAACATTCCTTTACGTACAGATACTAACAGAACATAATCATTAAACCTAAATATAAATATAGACGAGCGATAACACTAGCCACTATCTGCTGTTCGCTAGTTAAACTTAACTCAAATTCAAAGGTAAATTTACAATCAATATCGACTGATAAAACAAAGACAATGCGCGGGACTGGCGTCCCGCTTAGATAAGTGAGAACACAGAAGCGTGCTAAGAGAGGAAAAGGAAGAATATAGATTCACAACACGGAACACATTCAACGGTACGGAACGGAGTGAAGACAGCGGCTCACCTGCGTCCCCGCTCATTCTTGAGGGTGCCGCCATACTTGGGTCTAGTGCCGATTAAGTCAATTATCTCTGGGATACAACTGGCAAATATCGCCTAGACGCCGACAGACAAAACAGATATTTGATTGATTCGAGTGGTGAGTGTGAGGGTTGCGGAGAGGCGAGCGGCCGGCGCGGGTGCCGGCGCCGGCACCGGCGCGGGCCGCTCGCCTCGGACAACAGGTCCTCTGAGGGGCGGGGCGCGGGGGACGCGTGGTTAGTGATGTTAGTCAGTCGGCGCGGGCTCGGGCGGACTCGGGCATACTCGGGCAGACTCGGGCGGGCGGCCGGCGCGGGCACTGGCTGTGTGTCAACGTGTGGGACTGTCGTGGCGAGGTGCCGGAGCTAGCGCTACAGCGTGGCGACAGGCATCGTGTGCAAGCGAACAAACCAAACACTACTCATCGACAGCATTACAAAACTTTACATCGGCTCTCTCCAGATCTAGTCTCGTTAGAAGGATTAAAAAGCTCAAGTTAACTCGAGTAAAATTTACGAAAAAAGGCATGTAGTAGTGCGTCGGTCGGTCGCGCCTGTCTCTCGCGTCGGACAGAGGGGCGCGGCCGCCGGGAGCTAACTCTTCGAGCATGCGCCACGGCACCGAGAGACCGATTCTAGTGAAGGATTAATAAAGTTCATTAGCAAACTCCGCATTCAATCAACCAAGATCGAAACCGTGAGAGGTAGGAAGGCAGGAAGCCGCGTGGAGCGGGGGCGTGATCGGGCAGGGTACCTGCGGCGGACGTCCTTGTTGTACCGGCCGCCGTATTTGTTGCGCTGCGCCGCCAGCTCCGTGATCTCGGGGATCCAGCTGGCGAACACAGCCTACGATACACGCAACACGTGAGACCGGCAGCCTACCCCCGCCGCCCCCCGCGCGCCCGCGCCGGCGCCCGCGTCCTCCTCCCCTCCCCGCGGCCCGCGGCCCGCGCCGCCCGCGCCCGCCTCGACTCTGCGTCAGTCTGACTCGCTGCGTGTGGCTGTGTGGCTGTGGGTGTGCGGGACAGGGTGCCGTGCCGAGCTAGCTACGACGCAGGCGGGGACTGCGACCGGGTGCATGCAAAGCCTAGGGATACATACGCTACTAATCGATGAACGGAACTTAAAAGAAATCGGTTTGACCGGATCTTGGAACTACGGTGGAGCGGGTGGACATTCGATATAGACGTCTGGTAGACGCGGACAGAAGGCGGCCGCGTGCGGGCGCTCTGCGCGCGCGCTCGCCCGCGCTCTACGGCCGCGACAGAGACAGAGACTACCCTCGCGGCGTAGAGCGAGCGGGCGAGGGCGAGGCACCCCGGCGCCGGCACGGGGCCGCCGACTGCCCGCGAGTAGATGACACAATACATCTGACGGCACTGAGCAAGCTTTCTTAAAGGTGATGATCTCACAGTTCTCAAGAGATCGGGCGAATCATGGCGAGCAGACACGCGCTACTAGCGCGCCTTGCTGAGGAATGAGTCGCCTTCACTTCCGAGGATCGATTCATTATATCAAACTGATACCTTTTTCCGTGTTCGCGCTTCAGCTCGCCACTGTACTTGGACCTACTTCCTACCAGCTCTATAATTTCGGGAATGCTACTAGCGAACATTGCCTGCAACAGACCACGGTGCCGGTCGAGTACGGTTCGCACGCGCGGACACCATCGCGTGATGCACGACAATGTCCAC
Organism: Eupithecia tripunctaria; assembly: GCA_955876795.1. Lineage (NCBI taxonomy): Eukaryota > Metazoa > Arthropoda > Insecta > Lepidoptera > Geometridae > Eupithecia > Eupithecia tripunctaria. The sequence goes on from OY041607.1 coordinate 1,240,954, forward strand.
CTCGAATCTCGGTTTACATTCTATGTGACGCAACAGACGTAAGTGTAGCCGGAGCGGAGCGAAATAAAAATAAAGAGGAACGAGAGTGTGTGTCTACCGGTGATGTGAGCAACTGAACACAGCCAGGCACAGGTGCGGCATGCAGAGATCGCGAGGTGGGAGGGAGGGGCGGCGGTCCGGCGCCGGCCTCGGGCCGGGCGCGGCGCGGCAGCGGGACCGCTCTGTCGTACAGTACCACTCCACTCACTACAGCCGTACAGTACCGTACGCAGAGCCCTAGCGCGCTGGGAGATCACACCCACGTCGCACAATATGCTCACTAACACGTTACGTAACAAAGCAAAAGAAAAAAACAGAATACACCCATGCGGTCGCTTTAAATTAGAAGCAGATAGATGCTTTCGAGTTCAGCGAAAGTAGAGAGTTGTAGTTGGAACTATGGCGGCTCACGTCCGGTTGCCACGCTTGGGCCGCGACAGGCCCGCTCGGCCGCGGGACGCGCCGGGTACCGAGTCAACTGACATGCTCTAGTAAGGTGCACTAGTCAGGCTTACAATCATTCAACGAGCTGTGCGGTAAACCAGTAGGTACGCTTGTAAAAGACCCGTGTAATCTACTGTTTGTTGTCCAAATGGCAAGTGACGGTTATTTCCTTTTGCTTTGTTATAGAAAAAGATCAGCAATGCAAGGAATAGCAAGCTCGGCACTATCGAGTAAGAGATGTGAAACTAGTTTACTCAACTTTATCGTAAACATTGGTTATGAACTTGCCTCCCCTTGCGAAGTTAAGAATCAATTTTGTTGTGGTATCAAATTATTAATTTAAATAAATTTCAATAGAGTTACAGATAAGATAAAAGTAAGTGAAAACGAAACTTACCAAGCCAACGAGGAGAAAAAATACCAAAAATGTTCTGCCGAGGACAGTATGGCAGAACACATCTCCGTAACCTACTGTGGACATGGTTACTATTAGAAAGTACACACACGTCCAGTAAGACAGCTTCTGCGAGTTCTCAAACTCTAGTGGATCGCCGGAGTTCTCCAGCTGAAACAGAAGCAATTTAAGTTATAGCAACGAAACGCGACACTACAAAAGCAGACCATGAATTGAAAAACACTGATAAGGAACATTGAAATATTGTAAAGCTTACAATGCATAGTGCATTTAAAGTTATAGCAACGAAAAATACGACTATAAGAGAAGAGCATGAATCGAAAAACACTGATAAGGAACATTGAAATATTGTAGAGCTTACAATGCATAATGAATTTAAAGCAATAGCAACGAAACATACGACCACAAAAGAAGAGCATGAATCGAAAAACACTGATAAGGAACATTAATATATTGTAAAGCTGACAATGCATGATGGATTTAAAGTTATAGCAACGAAACATACGACCACAAAAGAAGAGCATGAATCGAAAAAAAGGAACATAGAAATATTGTTGAGCTTACCAAATGAATAATTCCGGCGGCCGTAAGCCACACTGATATAAATATTGAAACTAACTGCGCCAGCCGAATTGAGCTCGATGTCTTTAAAATATTGAGGTATTGCAAAATATCAGGCACAGTCATTAAGCGGAGAGCTCTAAGAAACCTCAGTCCTGAAATGAGAAAGAAAATTATCTTTACGTGTTGCTTTACATGCATAGTCATTACAATCAAAATATTCAATTAAAACTAGTATTTACAATTGAAGCAATTGAGTTAACTGCAGACTGTTGACATACAATCTACAGGTAGCTCAACATGCACCAAAATAATGACAACAAACTGTGAAAGTACTCTCATAGCAAATAATGGCTATGATATCACACAAATCAATTATATTATATGGATTTTGATTTGTACCCTTACCTATCCATGTTCTATCCAGGTATATTGATACAAAGGATGGGGGTATCGTGAAATAATCTACAAATGAATACATTTCGAGCATGAACCATAGTTTGTCACTAGCTGCTATAAACTGAAACAGAGAGAAAACAAACGTTACTCATAAGAATACAGAAAGGGATAAACTCAATTATTAGAAAGGAACTTACTCGTATAAAAAAGTAGACCATAAAAAATATGTTAAAGGCAAGGTCGATTTGCTGAGTGATATTGTCACTCCATTTCTGGCATCTCTCCACTTCTTCACTGAAATGGAACACGTTAACATCGGTAACACTAACTAAACACATATAGGTACAGACATACAAACAAACAGAACATGTCACGGGTAAGCCACTGCTAATTAACACAGTTCAGCTGATAAATAAAACATAAGCTAACATTTATACACTAGTTGCAGCAAACAGTTGGACCACATTTATTTAATGACAATGACTCACGTATTCCTTATGAATTCAGCATTACAAGATATTTGAAATTAATAAATGAGCAATTTAATGGAATTCAAAGATGTTGTGGAAATGGAATTACCTGGATGCGTCAATGAAGTAGATGATGAGTGATGCTATACTGAGAATGAACACCAACACGACCTGAAATAGAAAGAAACAGAATATTAATAACAAATCGGTACCAATGAACACCACATCTAAGGATATAATCGACAAGAGTCGCATGCAAAAAGCTTTTAAAAAAATTAAGTGTGTTGGCACTAAAAAGTAATGGGTTTTGGTCTGATTTAAAACCAAAATTATCACAGTAATTAAATTTTGCAATGCGCCACCATACAAAATGAGGGTCATGGTACAAAAAATATTTATACTTCTGTGCGAGGCCGCGTACTTTTCAATCCACCCACGTATAAAAAACGAGGAAGAAAATTTCGAAATGCAGTTCGTTGCGACAGTTTAGCTGTTGCTTCTATAAGTACGTTTAATAAATAAGTACATTCAGCATTTCAGTGAAATATTTTAATCTAACGAAAATTGGTATATTCAGTTCACGTATTCTCTCATAGCAAGTGAGCTCACATCGAGCTTCTGATGTCATACATCATACAATATGTAAATCTTGACCCTAAAATTAGACATGGGTCGAGTTTATGAAGTTGTTTCAAAGTGAACACAAACATAGTGGTCCAGTGACCATTTAGGTCGGTATCAAATATTCTAAGAGGTCTCTCTAGAATTTTGATTGCCTACTGCTCATTTTGCTAGATATAATCTGTAAAGCTACCTATCTATTCGAAATAGTTACGTTTATACATAGCTACGTGTCTTTGACATTGAGGTAAATTTATTTAATCGAGCTTAATAGAAGAAACCAAATATATGTCTATTATTAGTTAAACTGCGCACATTATCAATTATCATGCAAGTACATCATCTGTGCTGTGCATCATAATAATTATCATGTGTAATTTAATCATGTTTATGAGTTTATTAATATTCCCTAGTGTTGATATGAATCAGCCGATGAATATATATTATTATACTGCACTCAGAAGCCTATGAGACTACTACAAATTATAATTTGCTAATCTCTAAACCAAATTCGGAATTATTCGCTTTTATAACGGAAAGTAATGAAGAAAGGCTGATTCACATATTATGTACCTACATATATCAATGAAGTCACAATTCAGTGATTTGTACCTGTATTCAAAATGAGTTGATCTGTCTGAAAGGGAAATGTATTGAAAGCAAACTGTGTCTTCACCGATAGGTATACGTGAATATGGCAACTCCGAAGTTATTAAAGAAAAATAAACATAAAAAGCAAAGAAAGTTAATGCCCCGCGTGAATAAACCCAAAACTAAAGTCGTGAGCCTTCTCAATAAATACGAATATAATATCTTCACTGCCAAAACTTCTTGCAAGTAAATAGTAGGGTAGAATAATTTACACAATTTTGGCAAAACAATCCACTGGAATTCGCAAAGAAAACGTTCACAGCGGCTATAGTGGATAGTATTACAAAATACGTTGAACTATAAACTTGGCACGAGGAAGACCGCATGAATGCTAGTGTCCCGTAGACAAAGAGCCCATTGAACAAACTTTTTAAAATAATTTCACGGTTCGTTGCTACGAATGGGCCAGAAATGGATTGCATCAACTTGTCACATAAACGGTAGTTGGCAACCAGCCACTGCCTAAGGGGTGCGGATCCTTCCGTATCAGATTTTATTATTTGTGGACACAGACTTTGGCGGAGCCATTTTTACATTTGAAAATGTAACCACTCGTTAGATTGGTGCTCCAAACTACAGATGCAAGTGTAGGTTGTTGGGTTTAAATTCCAGCAGCCATCAGCAGCATCACGATGTTCTGAATAAAAAGTGAAGGTGTTAATACTGAATTCCTCGCTCAAAGTTCAGACCAGCGCAACAGACAAAACTTCGTCCGCCCGAACTTCAAACGTTTTGCCAAAGTCTAACTTAGCTACGAGAAGGTAGAACAGTAAAATTATGGTCTCGAATATATTATTGTAACTTTGTCCTCTGGTTTTGTCACTGTAAATCTTAAAAGCCAGTTGTAGATCTTCAAACAACTCCCTATTTGGAAAATGCAGTGGCTTTGCTTTGAACTTTAAATATTATCTGCTTTTGGGCAACGCTTTTGAAGTTGTAGCGATAAAGTGCTTGCTTTTTGATATAAACTATTGTCAACCATATAAAATCTTTTTTGTTTTATGAGCTGTGTTGTGCTGGCTTAGAATTTTCACCCTCCCATCTCTTCCCGTGGGCGGGCAGCAGCGCTCCCTACAGAACAATCCTACCACCGAACTGCGGTCCCTAACCCGCATGCCTAGCGTGGGGATTATGGGCTATACCCCCAGTTTCCGAATTAGAAAAACGGCCAATAAGACGCTTATCAGGGTCCAGCAGTGGACCAATAGAGGCTGTTGAGGATTTCTTATGACTATTATTTTTCTTTAGCTTTTTCATTTTGAAATTGTACTTTTAGAATAATGACATCTGGTGTGATGTAAATCTACTTTGAAAGAAACATGAGCGTCGATTTACGATCAGCAAAGTAGAAAGAATTTTTCATTATTGGATTGTAAAATAACTGCGCGCAACAAGGCTAATCCATTTACAGTATCCAATTATACAGAATGCAACGCCGCCGGTGACTGACGCCTTGAAGTCGGCGCAAGGGAAGATTTGCTAACCCGAGGTGAAGTCCGGGCAAGGGAAAACTTACTGGCCCGAGGTTAATTTCTAGCTTGTAATTGAAAAGCTTCATTATCTGAAGGTTCGAGGAGGCGAGGATGGAGCTAATCTGCCCATTAATAAACGTTCGTGAATAATGAATGCAATGTGATTTGGCACGCATAAAAAATACCCACAACATCAATTATCGTAGTTTCCGTAAGGTTTACGGAGTTCGTCAACTCATATTCGTTTAGAATAATTTTGAACCCGAATCCTCTGATATTATTATCATCCATCGTGTGTAGATCAATACGAATGTTCAATAAATCACCGAAACCCATAAAATAACAGTGAAACAATAATGTTAATGACGCGCCTAATGGAAGCTATATGTCGGTTCCTTTACGTAACATTACAAGAATTTCAGAGACGTCATAGTTCGTTTACCCTTATTTCAACTGTCGATGCCGACAAACTGTCTAGCTTAGTAACGAATCTTTTTACGACATAACGTCTACTCTACGGGTAAAATTCCGACTTCAGTTATATCCATAGCCGACATACAAATTATATGTATATTCTCTTGACTCGTAAATCAATTTGTGAATGGAAGCAGAATTAAAAAGCGGCTGAAAAGGCGTCGGTGTGTAGTCATCAATACTGTAACGTCGTTGCTAAAATATAAGTTCTAGGTCCCAATAAAAGCTATAACAGCCTCGTAAGTTGCAAGTTCACAAAAGAAACCCTTTCGAAAGGTCAATACCAGGCCATGATCGAAGTCTCGTTAAACGATCCTTTCTATGATAGGAGTACGTTCAACTTTGTGCCAAAGCGGAGGGATCTAAAAACGAACCTCTTTCCGAGCCGTTGAAGCCTTTATAGGATAGGAGTAACTGGCCGGAAATCGAATACCTTATAAAATTCGTTCAGAAATACCGTAACTTCCATACCCAGATGTTATGTGTTTTATAAGAGACGTGTTCAGAGTACGGGGCAAAATTGGGTCACCCAAATTCATAATAGCGCCCGGAGAATCACGCGTTGAGGAATCCCTCAATGCGTCTTTTAGAGGGATGGGGTTCTATGGATAAGATAGGGATTAGATTGTTATCCGATGGGGTTAGTGATCCTTCGATTTTATGTCTGTTTTTTATGGGATGATAGGACTAATCCATTTCATAAGATTGGCTAACAATACAATGAGGCACTAAGATTTAACAGCCAATAACAAATAATTGATTTTGTTTAAAAAAAAACTATAAACCGACTTCAGTTATATGGATCGCACTGTCAGAACTGGACTAAATTAAAATGGGACCACACGGGAAGCACCAGTTTTCAAATAAAAAAAAATAATCGTGAAAATCGGACCGGAGAAAGAAGGAAGAATCATGAAACGGAAAAAACAGTCGAATTGAGAACCTCCTTTTATTTGAAGTCGGTCAAAGAGGTCGGAATAGTGAGCAATATTTTACAGTATTTCTTTGATTATAAGCAGCCGAGACTTACATTATATTAACGAAGTAACCTCTCGTGATGGGTCTGAAGTTATCAAACCACAGTTAACATTTGAATAACCCACATATAGCCATATAAGAGGAAAATAGTATAAATATAGAGTACCGAGCGAATTCCACGGCGCAAGGAATTTCATCAAACGCATGGGGTGTTACGAATCTTCAAGAATTTCAAATTAAAACTCACTGAAACAGAAATACTGGCTCTTCTCTGGTGAAAGTCAGCGCAATTGGACGTAAATTAGGAGTTTTAACGAGCAGTCAGGTGACATTAGCTACTTGAGAATGCAATGAACGTAGGTCGATAACATCTGAATCCCATATACGTACTCTACTCTCATATATCTTACCTTCGGGTTTGAATATATTCCTCTGATAAATGTATATCCTCGAGAAAATTCTGAATGTTGGTGACCTTTACATTAGGAAGCGCATTCTATTTTCAGAATAGCATAGAGTAAAAGGAGAATAGAAAGGTAGAGTATAACTCTTGCCCGGCAGTAGACGAGTTAAAAGAATATACATACGGGAGCCTTTTCTAAAGTCTCAATGACTTGAGCCGCATCATCATTCGTCAAGATTCGAACATATTGCTCTTAACTAAAAATTCCAAACTCAATCAAGACCCTACATTTATAAACATTATCCCTGTACTACATTTCTTAACCTAAGAGATTCTTATTGCTGATTTTCTGTGAGAATTCGCACTACTTGTCGATTTGAGCCGTTTCCCCCAACGCTGAAAATAATTTCTGTAAAAATTTAACAAAATATCTTTATTTTATAAACACAACCTAGTTACTCAATAAACATATTTATAAAACCCTTATAAAACTTAATTTTAAAGACAAAAAGTGTACTTCGGCCCGTTTACTAAATTGGTTTTCTCAAACTTTAAAATGAGAATTTTTGTGTTATGAGTGGACACTGAACTTGAGTAACATTGTACCTACCTTAAGAATGATTTGATATTAATTGTAGTCTCCCAAATTTGTAGTAGTTTAGAAACAATGCATAATTAGCAACAAACTTAATCGCCATTTGGCTGGATGCAAATGTAAATTAAGCTCAGTACAAAGACCACGGTGGTATTGTGGTCGGGACAATGGCACTGTATTTCGGTGGACAGAAAGTATACAATCCAGTCTAAACAGTTGATATGCAGAGCTGTTTATTTTTATGAATGGAAGTGGAACAAAATATTTTTTGGGAAAAACTTGTAAAGAGTAATGAGGTTTTATTAGAGCCATGGTCGAAACGGATAACAAGATTAAAACCGTAACAAAAGAAAAAATAATACCTAAAAATATACTGGCAATGCTATCACAACATAACGTGAATAAAACTCCATATTATTTTCAGTTGCGTCGAAACTTCACATCCTCTTGAAAATATTTTTATAATTTGCAGAAATATTATGTGTTGCAAATGTGTGTAAAAATATTATTTCAGTTGCTTGTTGGCTGAAACCTAAATATTTATTTGATGATCGACCTATGTAAACATATTTGTAATCTCGAGTAAATTAACGATATAGGTACCTAGTTTCGTCATGGGGTTTTCGGGGATGACGAAGAAGAGTTCGAGAATGTCATATTATATAAAAAATATGCTTTATTATATTATTAGATATACTTTATTCTAATTATGTAAATAGTAAACAAATTCAGCCGACTGGAATTACATTCAAGCTAGAGCAGACGCTTTACATCAGTGAAAAGATTTCTATTTTAATAGTGACATAGAAACCCGGAGTTTCCGAAGCAAATGACAAATGTTACGGTATAAATAAAACGAATTCCTTCCCCGTTTCAACGCGACCGACGACTTTACCAATTCTATAAGCGCTAAGCTTTTAAATCATTTAATTCAGTTTGGAGATGAAAAGATTGTTGATTTCCTTTTGTGTTTTAGCTAAATTTAGTTTGAATTTGTTAGAAACATCGTAATTGTTTTTGACGGGAGGGTTCGAAATGAAAAAAGACAAAGTATTCAATACTTTTTCAGTGAAACCATCCCCGTTTGTACATAATGTTTGAAACAGGAGAATATCCGTGAATAGACAAACGAAACATATTGGAAACAACAGTGCGGCACGAGTTTCTAAATTTACTAGTTTACTTCCTTTTTGCTTTTCAGGTTGGGTTCCAATCTTCTTTCGATGTCAGAATAAATATAATAAAGAAGAATTAAATATTATATAAACAATTATTAACCGACTTCAAAAAAGGAGGAGGTTCTCAATTCGACTGATGTTTGATACCTCAGAACTTTTGACTGGGTGGTCCGATTTTCATGATTCTTTTTTCATGTGAAAGCTGGTGCTTCTCGTGTGATACCATTTTAATTTGGTACAGTTCTGACAATGAGACCCATAAAAAAACTATATAATTGAAGTAGGTGTATAGTTTTTAAAAAAGAATCTTTTATTTATAATATGATAAAAAGTGACATATTATAATTATGTTAACCTAGGCCTAGAAATACATAATATCGATGCTAAATTTAAGTCCACGCGGTCCGAATCCGTTTAGTAGTTTTGTCGTAAAGAGTCAACAAACATCTACACAGCCAAAGTTTCGCATTGAGAATTGTTATCCACGGTATGGGGCGTATTACTAGTTTATTCTCCTATTATCCTATTTCCAATTAAATTCTCCATTTTCCTTTGATTTACTGCTAGTAAACTAAAGCGGGCTTTAAATTTTATGGTCGTTTAAAACTTTTCATCCTGTTTTGTTTACGTTACGCTTGATCCAGTTGGAAGCTGCTGTTGCAGCTTTTGCGGTTTTGGGTTTTTAAAATGATAAATCGTTACATTTTACAGAAATGTTGAACGATATTAAAAAAAAAACATGAAATAGAACATTATCTGAGAAGGAAAGTCACTTTCAGTGGCTAACAATGATAAAAAAAACTTTGGTGAAAATCAGTCATGTTACAAATCTATCTATCTACAAATCTTCAGTAGGTTTTTTTAAACTAGTAACCATAATACTTTGTCATACCTACTCGCATTACGATTATCAGCACATGGTAGACGCCAATTACGCACATTCTATAACAATATTTATAAAATAAAGCCACAATATTCCCCAAATTGGCGTTATTAATGGAACAGGGTCACGCATTTATAAAGTTTTAAGGGCGTTGACATCCTCTCTGGTTTTTAGTACGTTGGTTGATTGCAGAGTATATCAAAACAGTTTTTGATGCAAGGCCAGATTCATTCCATGGATATTTTCGGACAACCTTGGTGGCGGCCCTTAGCATTTATTGACACATAAATGTGTGGAGTGAAAGATATTTAAACACTAGTAAACCGTAGGAAATTAAACTAAAATTATCAATTTGCGTGCTCTAAACCTAATTTAAAACGCTTTGCTTTTAACCTTCGTTATGTTTTGATACCTATGTATTACAAATTCTTTAAACTACATAGGAATCGATTTTGTCAAATACTGCTAAAGTTCAAGATCTTCTTGGAAATTGTTTTTGATTCAAACATCCGCGTTCAATCAGCTACGTTCCATAGAAAAAGCTGCCGTCGATCAGGCAAAGGTCCTAACTCAATTCCATTTCAAGTGTCACGTAGAAGCAACCCCTCCTAAGGAATTATCATAATCGGCACATTGTTGTGAAGTCAAAGCACCCATAAAACCAATTAGGCGTCTTGCCAATATCCCTAAAGATTGTTTCATCACCATTATCACGGTCCTCGTTGTGCTGCCGGAATTACGCTTTTAATTGTTTTGTGACTGATTTAGCATATCTTGGTAGCATCTCACCTGTTTTACTAGATTGAATTATTTATCAGTTCTGACTGTAGGTTTTTAGTAAGTCTATGGTACAGTGTCGCGTTTTCAATGTCTAGGTTAGGATGTACAATTTTAAATTCACTAGCTTAATGTACAAAAGGTATCTGTATATTGTTTATTACAAAAGGTATTGTCCAGCATTATTTATTATTTATTTATTTATTTATTTATATACCTATATCAAAAGCTTTCATTTAGATCCGAATGTTTTCTCGAACTTATGCTTAGTCTATATCTTGTTTTACTTTAGCACGACTAGACTTAACTAATCAAGCATCATTTCCTTTAAAGCTATTGCTATAAAAAGGATGCCTGCTTTTGCGGGCAGCAATTTATAATTTCTTAGTTGATATACAAAAGACTTTAAAATTACCAGTTCATTGCCCCAGTTTTTTCTGACACACCAGCTGGTTCTTAGTTCCAATATCTAACTAGGTCAATCCTGCTTTGGCAAGTATATTATTATCCTTCTTTTCTCAAATAAAATTTTATTGTCTATCATTCTTCGCTATATTCGGCTTCATTGCCCCTATAACTTGATCATTACCGTATTCTCTATTACTCCGCAATACGACGAGCAACTGGCCATTTTAATTCCATTAGGCTCACGCTCTGTCACTGGCTGTAAGTCCTTCCATGGACGTGGCACCTGTTCTAGCTTTATTGTTCTTTAATAAAAAGTTCATGGATGCGGTTTTCTTCAGTAGTTTTTTAAACCAACACACTTCAGAGTTTTGTAAAAAAACAGTGTGCGTTCTGACTTGACCTTTGCATTCAGACTGATAAGGTTTAAACTACCTTGATAGCAGGGCTGGCTTCATTAAGCACTCAAACTTGACTTTTTACAGGGCGGGTTAAGGTTGGAATTGATTTGAAAAGCTGTGTCTAAATTCTAATATCGCGTGTGGCGGAAAGATGGGCCCTATCACCACAACATAGACTATCTAGGTCTTTATGTTGAGGTGATAGGGTTGAAATTCATAAAGCAAATAGGACTGATGATGTCGCGTTATTAACGCCACGGCACACATTTTTGAGCGTCAACCATAACTTTTATTATGTCTGATTCCTTTTCAGTTAGACATTCAAATACTTATTCAACCATCCCACTTTTGGGTCGCCTTATTCGCGCCTGTTCTACTAAGGAATTTTGTTTTCTGATGAATGTTAACTCAACCAATTAAGTATATAATTTTTCCGGTGCTTTGTGCAATCAAAGCTTCACGTAATCGTCGACCCAGTTTGCACTGCACAGCTCTTTTCGGGTTGACAGGTAGTCCGAAACAGAACGTCTGTTCTGTGCGCAGTTGTCTGTGGCCATGTGACATGTCCGGTGTATATTTAGCCGGGTAAGAATAGTCGGGATGGCGTGCGGATGATGGTCCTCACGATTCTAAATGATTTGTTGTCGGGACCAGTTTGCGATCAATAAACAATCCGCTAGTGCCCGTAAAGTAATAATTTCGACGCAAATACTTCCAGTAATTGAGCGCGGCGTAACTGCCAGTTAGTTGCCACCAGCGATTATTGAAAAATGTTGGCGCGTTTTCCAGTAGTAAAGATTTGGTAGACTTTCTAAAATGTTAATACTTCAAGAACTATTACGGTCATTTACAACGGGATATTTACAATTATTTGAACTCTTTAACATATATAGCTACGTTGTAGCTACCACAGGGGATAGAGTTATAACTTTATTTGTACCAATATTTTTGGAAACAAACTTTATTTAACTAGATTTTGTATTTTGTATTTGAATAAACTTTTGAATATTTCGGCTGTTTCATGCACCGCCATGATCACGATAAAATCATGGTATACATCCCCTTTATGACTTTCGAAAGTTTACTTGATTTTATTCGTTAAGTATGTCACATACAACAAAATACAAAAATCTAAAATTAAAACTAAATAACTTTTATTTCTATAAGCTTATAAATTAAGCTTAAAGACTAGATTAAATTTTAAACTGACTACTGGTAAGGTATTCATAATAACAATCCAAGTATTTTTGTAACCGATTTATAACCAGTTATTTCAGCGATAACTTCTTCTGAAATATCGGCATTAGTACGGGACGCCTTTGTCCAGCAGTGGAATACAAAAGACTAACAAAAAAGCAGCGAAACATGAAAAGTGATATAATTCTAACAAATAAAACCAACTATAATAAATACAATCAGTTCAATTTCAATTTCAATTAATTTCTGACAATGACATCCATGAGAAACCATATATTATGCCAGCTATCAGATAAAATTATCAAAATCGGTTCACCCAGTCAAAAGTTCTGAGGGAAAAATTTACTGGATATTATATTTTTTTCGGTTATGTATTAACCTACATAAACGATAACAAAATATAAGAATGACCATGCATATCTACCCTTTTGGTTTTTTAGAACAATTGGTCATTTAATAATCAAATGTTCATTTTGACGAAAGAGAAATTAAACCATACAGGAATTAAACATACAATGAGACTTAAATTAAACACGTTATGTTCCGGGGCCAAGAATTATTGCTCAGTCAGATCTATGCTTGAGTGACGTTTATGCCATAGAAAGGCCTTACCCAGACATAGAACGATGACCGAACAAGCATTCGTAATACGGACCCAACACTTCAATATTGCTCAGCTGTCTTCAAGATTTAATAGGAACATTCCTCTGCAAGTCTCGGCATTCCGGCATGGAATAATATACCAGCATAGTAATTACAGAAGTAGATATAATAGACAAGCATAGTAATAACAGAGCTCGTAAGGCCTAGCCAAGGCAAGCCTTGACCTCTGAAGGATTCCGTGACCTGACGCCGTAAAAGACGCTTCAAGATATCGATGTCTAACTTCCAAATGATACCTATACAGGGGTTCTGTTTTACGAAATTGCTTTTGCTAAATATACTACGTGCTTCTGTTTTGGCAGTTATCTATTTATTTATTTCTGACTTCAAAAAAGGAAGAGGTTCTCAGTTCGACTGTTTTTTTATGTTTGTTACCTCAGAACTTTTGGTGGTCCGACTTTTATACATGAAAGCTGGTGCTTCCCGTGTGGTCTCATTTTATTTTGTTCCGTTCTGACAGTGGGTTCCATGAAAATTCATGAAGAAACTATAAAAATTAAAGTCGGTTTATAGTTTTTGAAAACAAAATTAATTATAATTTAGTCCAGTTCTGACAATAGGATCCATATAATTGAAGTCGGTTTATTGTTTTTTAAACAAAATCAATTATTACAATATAAAAAAAAATATATTTCATACGGACCCCTTTTAGATGGCTACAACTGCTACTTATTTGCTATAAAGCTGAATATTTATCATTCTTAAAGATATCATCCATACAGATAAGCATAGCAATAAATAAATTAAATAAGTAAAAAAAATAATACTGATTAATTCACACAGCATTATCTAGCCCCAAGCTAAGTAGAGCTTGTGTTAATGATATCTTCGTATAGAATTATACAGATTTAATTATTCTTGGGTGTTTTATTTAGCCACGTGAGCGAATGTAGAAGGTATGGCAATTTGTGGGTGCAACAACTGTATGATGTACATTGTAAATCACGACGCTCTGACTTTCAGTGAGACGTCGAGTCTTTTTTTTTGACGACCTCTGTGGCGCGGTGGGCGAAGGTCCGCCTGCGACGCAGGAGGTTGTGGGTTCGATTCCCGCCTCGGGCAAATGTGTGTACGATTTGCAGATATTTGTTCAGGACGTTCAGGATGTTTTCTATGTAAATAATAAAAAATATCTTTCTATGTAGTGTATTGTATAAGTACATACATATATCAGTTACCTAGTACTCATAACACAAGCGCGCTGCTTAGCTTGGGGCTAGATAATGCTGTGTGAATTAAACAGCATTATTTTTTAAACTTATTTTATTGTGATGTTGTGTGAATTGTCCAACATTATTTATTTAATACTTTTCGTGAGATGTCGCACGTCGCACGTCTCACGTAAGACGTTGAGAACAACTGACATGGAACCAATACCGGTCGGATGTCGCCCAGTTCCACACCGACAATGTATGTAAGACCAGTTAGACTTAGTTATGCTAAGATTGTATTAGTTGATAAGCGATAAACTTGCTAGTGGTTTCTTTTTCACTTCTTCCGCTAGTGGACAAAAAATTGAAGTGAATTAGAGAGAATTGCACTTTATTTCTTATTAGTTATTACTATCATAACTATTTATCAAGCTGTTTATATAGTAAAAATTTGACTAGTCTAAGTGCTTATTTGTAAGTCTAAAGAAATAAACGATTTGACTCTGACTCTGAATAGGATTTCTTGATTAAGTAAAGATAAACCATTCATAGAACGAACCGAACGCGTCGCCATCGCCACTACTTTTACTACTTTTTAGTAGTAATAAACTGGTATTATTACGTGATGACGCGTTCATTTATAAGAATGGTTTATCACTACATTGGTATCAATTCTGATGTCGCCACAACTAAACTAAACTATATTCGACTACACTTAAAATTATGCCATACTTTTTATTTGGCTATCAAAAGAATTCGCTATGAATGGCCTAATTTTTACTTCTGTGAAATTCGTTTAGTAGTTGGTGACTTTAGAATTGACAATAAAAATTACGTCATATTATCATCTCTGGTGGATACGTATAAATAACTCATGTTTTTACATCATGGCAACTTGTAGTAAGAAGCAACGAATATGCGTAAACACTGTATAAAAAATAGCTAGATCGACGAAAATAACGAAATGTTTCTAAATCAAAGCGTCTCTTCCGTCATTTTCATGCCAAAACTGGCCGCGTCGTGTGTGCACGAGGAAAGCTCGTTTGGTGTCATTTGCCTTGAATCTTATTTTGATGCCTAAGGGCTAATAATATCGAGCACCTGCTTACCGCGCTAATTGAAGGGCGCGAGTAACAAATCAAACGAAATAAAATAATATTTTCATCCCCCCCCCATCTCGCAAAGAATATTTTTGCTCTTCGATATCTGAGTGCGTTTATCCGCTACATGATAAATTAAATTGAATTTAGAACATCATGTGCACTAAGTTTGTGAATTCAAAACATCATAAAACCTATTTACTTATACCTCTATGGTGCGGAATTTATCATACAACCTTTTTTAATTTGTTAAAGGCTCAGACTCGGAACCTTCATAGTGAATAAGCAAGTATGTATCTTGTGATTATAAATGTTATTTTATTGCATTTTAGTCATTTCATCGCTGTGTTGGGATGAAAAGTTACGTGTTGCACTCGAGTGAATCAAAAGATAACGAGGTAAAAATACCTTTACCTCGTTCTCTTTTGATTCGGTCGCTAACGCTCAGGATTCTTTTTTCCATACACTCGCTGCGCTCGCGATTCAATTTTAGAATCCTTCGCTTTCTCGGTCACCAGCACGCGGCAACTTTGCACTCTTGTTTATCAAATATTTAATATTATTGTAGGCTTACAGAATAACCTCACAGACTTAACAGCCAAGTTTATTACTAGGCTAAGAATTGTCTCATCCTGATTTCAATCTGTAATTATTAATACATTGCAAGGTAATGCATGACTATAACATGTTTAATGTGTTAGCGTATTTCATAACGATTCCAACAATATAAGATAGACGTATAGCTCCCTACAAAACTTTAGTGATATCGTAATTTTAATCACACTCGACGATACCGCGCGAACCACCCAGAAAGGCGCCCGGCACTAACTAACCCTCAAAAACAGTTTTCTTTCAGAAAACCTTACGAGTTATAGGAGAGGTGATGGAAAAAGTACAGGAAGTGAAAAGTGAATCCACAATATATAGTTATGCTTACAATAAACATGCATAAATTCTGTATGTTGTGTATATTCTGAAGGTTTGTCCAAGAATGCAGCTCGATATGGAGAACTATGCAGCTTACACAACTTCATAGTAACGTAGTTGAATGCCAAGCTCAAGTTTCGGCCTTAACCCTAAGCTACTAGCTAGGAAACCGTAACAGCTGCTTACGTAACATAATCACGGCAAAGTATACCCGCCCGCCAATTACGATACGAACGGAGTCGTAGACATTGGGAAGTGGAATGAAATATATTAGCAAATGCAGAGAAGCTAAACATAAATACCGTAAATAGATAGAAGAGATACAAATTTAATAGATTATTAATTAATAACGTCTGTCTGTCCTTTTTTCCCTTTGTACCCTATGGTGTTTTGTAAAGCCAAGTTTGTGTATTGTTTTGTAAATATATTTACATAACTACATTATATAACGACATCAAGTGTAACATAAGTGTAAGTAAAGAAAATAAATACAAAAAAAGACGTGTGGCACTCGGGGACTGCCGCGGTAAAGCTATTGCAATGCCATCTAGAGGCAAACGTCATATTTCAAAAAGTCATTAAAAGTTCTACTATTCATCGATAGATGGCAAAACTAAAAAGTATCACCGCTGTTCCGGTCGGAGTGGGGAGCGTGAGGTTTTTTCGTTACGGAATTTCTGGATTCGGTCCCCGCGCTCAAGGCCCGCGATAGAAGCTTTGCAATAGCTTAAAAGAAATTTAAACATGTGCAACAAGAGGAATTATGAATCTCCAACGTAGGGTAGTTGAGATTGATAACCTATAAAAGAACACCCCTGTGTTTTGTCTTTTTCGTTCTTGTTTGTATAACAAAAGAAAACAGACTAGAATTATGCTCTTAGTAATGGTTTGTTATATAAAATATTAAGGCGGTACCCCGAGGCACACTAACGCCGCCGCCTATTTTTAACCGACTTCAAAAGGGGAGGAGGTTCTCAATTCATCCGTTTTTTTATGTTTGTTACCTCAGAACTTTTGACTGGGTGGTCCGATTTGCATGATTCCTTTTTTGTATGACCATGGGATCCATGAAAATTCATGAATAAACTGTAAAAATTTAAGTCGGTTTATAGTTTTTTAAAACAAAGTTAATTTTATCTTATTATATCTTTTATATATCTCATCTATATATATATCTTATTTTATCTTATCTTATTATATTACGTTGAAGAAATTTTCAAAAAATGATAGGCCAGTTTATGATACCTACCATAAGCTTTCTTATAATACCTCTGTAATAGTTTTGTTTTGTAAAGAGAGTTTTTTTTACAAGGAGTTGCGAAAACAGAATTTAGTGGCCACCAAGTACAACTTCACATCTCCTCCTAAAAACTGTCCATTCAGTTTTTTTTAAAATTCGATTGTTCAACTTTATAATAAGGCCTCTAGATACGTCAGAAAAATTAAATTACACAAGTAAAAACAGGACCTAAGTGATCAAAAATATTTTTTGTTTACTTAATCTTTATAAGGTAAAGTGAAGGGAACAAGAAACCTTTACCTTGTTAGATTTTGCGTTGGAGCAAAACTCGTTCCAAGCTCTTTGTACTAAACCAGCTGGTTTTAACACAAGCATAGAATACAATCGTTTATTCCCAGAAAACATTTCAAATATTACATACAATGCTTCACATAGCTAGACAAAACCCGGACGTTGCAAAGTGGATGGGAATAGACCAAATGGACGATCATCTAGCCGCTGGTCTGACATTGAGGTCACGGTGGTCCCAGTGACTATTGTTCTTAGACAAGCCGAAGATAGGGTGGCATGCAAGCAGCTGATCAACTCCTCGACGAAGACTTTCCAAAACGGGCATGACCTTCAAGTAATGAAGAATACGATGAAGCAGGAATTCGTATATCAGCGGTATCAATGTTATACTACCAGTAATTTTGGTGGCTCTTGTTCAAATCATCATAAAGATTTACCGATGGACGAAGAAGTAAATTATATATGCTTTTAACAATTTACAGGAGTTAAAAAAGGTGATCTCTTACATTTCATGTAAGCATAGATTGTTGTATAACACTAAAATAATAAAAATAACACGAATTACCTATTGTATGAGTATTAATTATTTAGTAGTATGTCATCATGTATGTACCAAACCATAGTAACAGTCCTCCGTACTAGTGAATCTGTTTTACGACTGGATGACATACCCTTCATCAGGCTCATTTAAGATATATTTGTATATATAGGTGTTGTATGTATATACGTAACGAGAAGTTAGTCTATTTAACAATTTACACGTGTTTAAAATTTTGATCTCCTACTTTCATATAAATAACGAGAAGCGAGTATATTTGATATAAGTTACGAGCGTCATCGTGACATTCTCCTTACTCCATACAATTTGGAACAGTGCCTTTATAGAGCGGGCAGGGAAATATAAACAAATCCCGTACAATTTTTTTTTAAACACGACGTCGCTTTTACATCTTTTTGCAAACGTCTAATAAGCTCGCCCCTCAGAATACATTTCCACACATTTCGGAATGATAGTTTGTAAAAATGTGAACCAACCAATCTAAAAGCAGTTTTTTTCGATAAAACGGTTAGTGCCCTAGTTATCCGCCATTTTCCAGCCGTTATCCGAATGTTTCGAATAGCGATTTACGCCATAGGGGCGTTCGGCATGGCCATTTACATAACAATCGAGCATCGCCCAGCTGCAAAAGCAGAATTGTTCATGAAATCCATTCAGTGTCTCACTCTAAGCCACGGGATTCTAAGCGACAGATAGGGTCAGGTATATAATAGCATGTTTTATTATATATGCAATGGTAGGTACCATAAGGATATGTCAAAAGAAAAGAAAAAAATTGCTGCATTTTCTTCAGATCATGCATTCTGAGCCAGGGCAGTGAATTGAACCAAAAAGTAACTTATGTAAAACCTAAGTAAAAGTAAGCAGGGACGTCAAATCAAGTATACTGTACAGTATATAAATTAAGTTACAGATGTAGGTACCTACTGTAATATGGTCAGCAAATAAAGGCTATTTGAAATTAAAATGAAAAGCATTGAATTACAAGAACAAAGCTAATGAAAAGTAAATGAAAATCGGATAGGTTTTTGCTGTAGCTCGCTATAGACTTTTCAACAGTCAGCATCATAAACCCAGTAGGAACCCCAACGTCTAAAAGTAAAAAAGACTGCACTTATGACTAGATTTCATTGTATAAAAAAGCCAGACCAAACTGTGCATTTTCCAATCTGAACCGTTTACACTGTCAATAGCCTGAACACTGCATCAAATTACCGACAGTTGAATCCCGCAGGGTGTTGGCATACGAATGGGTTTGCGTCTGGATTGCCGCCCGATAATCAAACAAATCGACACCACTATCGGGGTATTAACACCCTAGAATAGACAATAGACTATTCGTCTAGACTTTTCTAGGCATTAAAACACGGTACACAAATAATAAAACAAAACGCCCTCTTTCTTGCGCAGTCAGGTAAAAACTAAAGTAGGTATAGTGACTGTATATTTTATTTAACACGTTACAGGAAGCCTATTTTAATTCTTCAATACGCAATAGCGCGTTTCGTTTCGGCCAACGTTGCTAGGTTGGTGGGTAGGTACTCCAAATTGAAGTAGTAATTTGCACAAAAAATTAAACGCGAATATTCTGATATTCTTTTGAAAAATGAAAGAAGCAATTTAAGCGGTACAAAAATACTTGCTATTAATAAAACTTATCAAAACTGTTGTACAGTTTGGCAGGAACGTTACAATGTAATGTACTTGTTACTAATTTGAAAATAAATAAATACAAAAAAAAAATACACACCTGCCGAAATGTAATGAGTTAGTTTTACGTGGCAGTGACGTCTGCCAATGGGAACGACACGACCGATTTTTTCTCGCTTTTCGTCATCAGCCATTTGATGCGCCAGATTTGAGAGAAAACGATGCCAAACGGAGGACAATGACATCGAATAGAAAACAACCGAAAGGTACGAATACCATATACCTAACCATATCTACACATCCCTACACACGTTTTCGGTGGAAGTGGATTTAGATTGTTTCCAATGGAGTATTTTCCCGGGCCATAGATCCTTTGAGCTTTTGAAAGCTGTCAACCCGCTCTCGATGTCAAACGAAAATGTAGTATAAAGCCGGGGGCTGACCGGTGTTAGAGACTCCATCAAAGCGGAGATACGACGAGCGGAGAAGAGATGTAATATTTTAAACATGGCTGTGTGGATTGTCCAGTAAAAATAATTAATTTTGTTTGAAAAAATCAATAAACCGACTTCAATTTTTATAGATTTTTCATGAATTTTCATGGATCCCGTTGTCAGAACTGAAAAACATTAAAATAGGACCACACGAAGCACTAGCTTTCATATAAAAAGGAATCATGAGAATCGGACCATCCAGTAAAAAGTTTAGAGGTAACAAACATAAAAAAAAAATTACAGTCGAATTGATAACCTAATCCTTTTTTTAAGTCGGTTAAAAAACAACCAATAGAACGTCGTTACTCACTCATCTCGTGTCCGCTCAGCTTCAGTGGAGACTTCACTGAGCGGAGATGTATCCTATTTGTATACGAAGAAACAAACAAAGATCGAAGCGGATCTGTGAGCTGTGCTTCCCAAGCTGGTGACGTCACGCAGTAGAGACTAGAAGAGATGTGAGCGGCGTCCAGTGACCGCAACTAGTGCATTCATCCCAAGATCGCTTCATGCAACTCAGCCGCGTTAGCCAGTACCTATGCACGTTAAGGTGAAGACACTTTAGCTGAAAAAGACTCTTCTTTGTCTCCGCTTTAATAGACTCTGGCGTTCGTTCAGTCAGTAAGGGGAAAGAAGGCGCTCGTAAAGAGCTACATGACAGATTTTTGACGTGTTATGGTCGCTGCTAATGCGCTGCATTACGTCTAACATAGGCCAATACTCGGGGAAATCGGTAACTCCCATTTGTGAACTGTGACGTCATAGAACTGTTACCAGGGTCATGCATGGCTCATACCTTAGATATAGTTTAAATCGATAATTGAATGTATTTTCGTACTATCGCGGTGCTGAATGGACATATTATGTGATAAGTCGTTTATTGTAACTAAACGCTCAAAGTGGCCTTGGCGTTTAATTAAAATAGAAGCATTATTGTCAACTTTATAATTTTTTTAAAGTTTCCTTTGTAAATGACAACCGTTACAAATTTCCTTAGTACTAAAACAAACATAATTATCGATCTCGTTTGTTGTCAAGTAGAAGGCTGAGAAATGGAGATAAGCAAGTATCATAGAAAATTCCCCGAACATCCAAGTTTCCTGGCAAAGACGCATAATTTCACTTGTAACTTTTCGTTCAGAAGTGCAGCTAATAAGCATTCTGGGTGCAAGTTGGTATAATGACGTAATCGTACGAGTTACAATACCAAAGTTGGCAGGCTGTGCACATTCAACCTATTGTAGTTAGCTTTTATCTAAGGTAATACTTTTATTCTAGAACGACTATAGAGTATATGCATATTATGCATGTGACTTATAAAAGGTAATTATTTTTGGACGAACTCTCTATTGATATAGAAATATATCTGGATATTTATTTTTGTGGTTTTTTTGTGAAATTTAATCGTAGTAACGTTGATTTTTTAAATCTCAATCGCAAAATTTCTAAATGCAAAGCTATGTGAACTTGTACATTTTTGTATTGTCATGAAGCTTTGAGTTTGAGTTGACAAACGTGATCCGGTGATCCGTGCCGTGACGTCACATAATGCAAGGGCCTCCAAAACTGAGTGCAGTTTTACTTTTAGTTTTACAACTCAATAATTAAAAATTTTGTGAGAGTGTTACATTTTTCGGTTAGTTCTAACCTAAATAATCGTAATTTTTTTATTGATTTACATTTTTTTCTGATTCTATATCTGTTGTTTTGTAAAGGTACGAATATTGTAAGTTTTGTAAACATACCTACCTACAAAAGTTACTGCGTAATAACTATAAGTACCAACATAATTAAAGAATTGATACTTAATAAAATTAAATTCTACAAGTGAAATGAATTAACACTTTATCTGTTTATGCGAACCCAGTGCTTAGACTTACATAACACAGGCTTTAAAACTTTCATGGCTCAAGACGGACATTTCTTGCTTCAGGAAGGTCGAGACCGGGCAGTGAATGCGTTAAAGCATTCGGTAAGCTAACCAGCTAGATAAGTTAACCAAGTTATGAAATTATTTTTTAACTAGCTGCGCCCCGCGGCTTCGCACGCGTTGTTCCTATGGAAACGTTAAAAGATGATTTTCATCCCACGGGAACTGATTTATAGGATAAAAAGTAGCCTATGTTTTATTCCAGACCTAGGACTATGTCTATTTTAAATTTCAACCAGATCCGTTTAGTAGTTTTGGGCGTGAAGAAGTAACAAACATCCATAAATCCATACATCCATACAAACTTTCGCATTTATAATATTAGTGTGATGTGATGCCCATAATCCCCACGCTGGGTATGCGGGTTGGGGATTTTTGTCCGCCACCCGGTGGATATCCCTTAGACACACAGATACTTATCTATTTAGTATAAAATACTCAAGTTTGAAGAAAGCCTTGCTATTGAGTACTTTATACAATGCCACAATGCTTTCTTCGAATTTATTATTTTTGCCCACGGGTCAAGTGAAACCGCAGTATAACTCTAGTATGTCTAGTGGGGCATTTAATTACAATGGAGCAAGGTTAATCGCCTTATTCAAATTCGCTACACCATACCATTTAAGAATATTAAAATTATGAGCCATAATGTCCTCTGGGGCATGTTATGGTATATATTATTTAGGTTAGACCCAGGTTGGAATAAATTAGTTTTAATACTAGATATAACTACTAGTTACTAAACGGTTACTTTTGGAATACAAATGCAACTAACAAAGCTTGTCACACCCAATAAAAATGCGCATACAAATTTGGGCTCTAACACATTTCGATGATTTTTATATTGACGACAGCATCAGATGACAGAAGCTCTCGCAAGCTTATTGGAAGCCATTTTGTGAAAGTATCTAAAAGCACCTGTATAGTATAGGTACACACCTATTATAAGACGTCACTCGATGACGAGGATTAGAGATAGAAAATAGTTGAGGTTGAGGAAATAAACAAGCATCTCGAATTACAGTATAAGGAATTAATTTATAATAAAATTAGAAATAGAACTTTGGTATAAAACTCAATAAATACTCAGGAGTAAATAACACGACTGCAGTAGGTACTACAGTCGTGTTATTTACTTCTCCAACCAACCTCATTTCATGGCGACCCTGCCAGTCCACTGCTTTAAGGCAGTGCTGGGCCGAGTGTTCCGGGTGAACAATCAAAGTGCTGGGCCGTATGGATTCCAAGTCGTAATCCTGAACAACAGCGACCCCGACGCAAGCTCAAGAACACACTATGCGAAATTTACTCTAGCTAGATCGATTTATCGCCACCGACACCCCGTATATACTAAAATTAATGAAATTGTTGGAGCCGTTTCCGAATTTCAGAATATATGTATATTATATGTATATATCGACGGTTGAAAGGAAATAGGGCATAACCGACATTTTGGTCGAAAATGAGTTAAGTATGCCATCCTACTTAAAATTTTCCGCTCTTTCGAATCCGCTTACTCCCATGGCTCTAGAATGACTTTTTTGTCCCTTATGCCCAAGCAAAAAATTGCTTTTCGAGGTGTATTTTCGGTGTAACCGACAGAGTTTTAGGCCTTTTTTAACCTAAAGGCGCTTGTGCCCCTGTAAAAATGGCATTACTTTTGGTTTAAAGTTGGTTATCTATATTTACTTTTTACTGGCGTAGACATTCCGGGCGCTTACGGCTCTATACCATTAGCAACTGTTTTAAAAGCTGGAACTAATGCCTCTTTACCTTTATCATCAAAAACATCAAGCGTCGGTTATACCTTACTACCATTTAAAAAATTACCATACAGATGTCGCTTATACGGAATTACTAAAATATAATTTGATATTGAACTGTCGGTTATACCTTACTACCATTTACATGTGTACCATACAGTTGTCACTTATACGCAATTACTAAAATCTAATTTTATATTGAACTGTCGGTTATACCTTACCACCATTTACAAGTTTTCCATATGGTTGTCGCTTATACGCAATTACTAAAATCTAATTTTATATTGAACTGACGGTTATACCCCGACTACTTTTTAGTAATTAATACAACTCTGTCGCTTACGCCGTATTACTTAACAATGATTTTTTATTAATTGGTGCTTATGCCAATATGTATCATTTTGTTGCAATCAAATAGCTATTTTGCGAGTCTTGATGCGACTATTGAAAACCAGGATAAAAATACCACTATCTGGGCTAGTGATGTAAAATGACTTAATTTGACCAGTCACGATTGTCATAAACCCTAAATGACCGGTCATTTACTGTCATATTCAGTCAATTTGACTCGTATATTACTGTCTATTCTCAACTAGCAAATAGTTTTATTTATTAAGTGACTGACACAATAGGTTCAAATCTGGATTATACTCAAAAACATTCACACTGTATGATAATAAAGTTTCTGTGACGGTAATAATAATAATCAGTGATCGGAATTATGAGGGCTAAAATACCTAAAGTGCATAGAACAGAGTCAAAAAAAGTGGAGACTTCCTTACTACAACAATTTTATTCGGCCAATTTTCGGCAATTGGGCCGAAAATTAGAAAAATTGTTGCCGTAGGAAAGAAAGTATGTAAATTTTATTGAAACTAATGTTAATGATAAAAATCAATATAATAAACGGCTGCAAAATGTTTTTTATTTTTATAACATTGTTGTATAACTGTATAATTCTGTTGAGGGCATGTTTCGCATTCAAAGAGTCGTTGTGCGTGTTTCACTCACTCCTGTAGCTACCCCAGTTGTGTACGCATCTAAGACAGAATTTAAAAAAAACTTTTTGTCGAATTTGATACAGTGACATTTTACCTGTTTTGCACACGCTCTTAGCCAAGTTTCAGAACAAATAAGGGCAGAATATGCATATGTATGTGGTTGATAATATAATATAATATCAGCAATAGAAAAGCGAAGAGACTTCTGTATCCAGCCCATACATTTGGCAGCAAATGCTTTAGATCCGCGCTATAGGGGTGAAAGTCTACGACCCAGTGATATCCCTTCAACAATGAATTACATTTCTCAGGCAGCTGTTTTATTAGACCTTCCAATAGACGAAGTTATGGCCAATGTGGCTAATTTTCAAACAAAAAATGGTTACTATGGAGAGTCAGAAGCCATATGGGCCCCTGTCAAACTGATAGAGCCTAGAGTTTGGTGGCAGACATTTGCTCCAAACCAAGTTATTCAGACGATCGCTACTCGAATCTTAAGCGTTCCACCTTCATCGGCTGCAAGCGAGCGCAATTGGAGTTTGTTCAATATAACACATTCTTTGCGACGCAATCGCTTGCAAAAGCAAAGGGTAGAAAAACTTATTTTCGTCAGGTCAAATCTCCGTCTTTTTGCTGAAAGTAAACGTACTCCTGCAATGTATAATATGAGCTCAGACTCCGAAGAAGAATATGAAGACGTTGAATTCATAGACGCCACGGAGCACGCCCGAGACACCTTTGATTGTGATGATGGCAGTATGGAAAATGATCCCTTAACAGTATAATTAGAATTTGAAAACAACACAATGCTTTGTAAAATGATTAACACTGTGATTAGATTTTTTTATAAACAAACTTACTTTTCAGAATGTTTATTATTATAATAAATCATTATAAGTCAATTTTTTTGTTCTATTTATAGACTTTTATCAATCACACAACCTAAAAAAAACTGAAAAAAGTACGTTATATTACTGATGTCAAAATGACTGAAAATGACCATATTGGACAGTTAATGACCATTTTTAACCGATTTTGACCTATTTGACCGTAAATGACGGTGAGTCAAATTCAGTCACTTTAGTCATTTTCAACACTAATCTGGGCTCCTTCTCAATGGTATACGGTATTCCAAACGGCAAGACAAAATACAAAGCCCTTTGAAGTTGAGCAGTTAACTCACAAAGATTTTAAGAGATGGGACCTACTCGCAGAAAAGTATTTCGTGGGAAATCTTGTGGGCAAAATAAGTAAAATACGAGTCGCCACTTTCAAAAAGAACCGTACAACAGCAACGGTTAAATTCTCTATGGATCCGGAGACACCTGTGTCCCGTATTGAAGTCGCGTCCAAGACAAAGCTTCTTGACTTACCGGACTGCTATCCGACACCTCTGCCAATAGCTGAGAAAAAGCACAAAGATTTATTGAAGCTTTGCTCAGACCAAGTTATACCTCAACAGTTTCAGGCAGAGTACTTAGCTTTAACTTGCAACGAAAAGGTGAAAGATAATTTTGCCCGATACTGACATCAAAGATAATGTTGACCAATAGTCACATTATCTGTAACACTATTTATTTATACATTTTAGGAAAACTTACGGCTGAACACGAACAATGATTAAGTAAATATATCATATAAGGAAGGCCAATTAGAAGTTTTCACAGATAGTTTCTAAGAATGTTGAAAGAGTAAGAGGTGGACAAACAAAGTAGGTAGGTATATTATTAAGAGATAAAGAAGTGATTACCACAGATACGTTTGAAGCTACTGGGAGAGGTGTTAAACAAATCAACTTCTTTTGCTATTGCATTGAAGTATCTGCTCGCACGTAGAATATATGAGTTCTGTCTATATCGTGAATTACATGATGGAATATATAAAAGTTTCTGGTTTCTAAGAGATGCTGGAGTAGTTCTAAGGCCTATGAGACCAAGCAGTTCGCGACAGTCGACCCTGCCACTCGCAATGCTGAGAAGATACAGAACGTCCGCTACACGCCTTCTCTCTGCCAGTGGAAGAATGTGAAACTTCCTACAGCGTGATAAATAGTTAGGTATATACGTTCTACTTCGATATTGCAAGTATCGGAAAAAACGTTTTTGGATGCCTTCAATCCAATCTATGTAAACATTATAGTTAGGGTTCCACACTTGTGAAACGTACTCGAGATGGCTCCTGACATACGCACAGTAGAGTATCTTAAATGTCTTTATTTGCTCAAACTCCGGCGACATTCTAATAACAAAGCCTAGCGCTTTAGATGCCTTTTTGACATTTTGTGATGATTGTGCCATATTTTTCCTTAGGTTTTTGCATCCTAAAAACCTAAGTACTCAAAGTAATCTTCAGGAGAAACCTGATTAAGGCTGATTAACTAATTAATTGATTATAAAATTAATCTCGATTAGCTGATAAGTTAGACATCGTAAACAATTGACCTGTAGTTATACAGTCGATTTATTTGAAGTGCTGAGCTTTTAGATAGATTTATCGTTTATAAGACCATTAAGTAATAATAATAGTTCCTTTAGCCTTAAGTAATAATAGTATATTTAACCTTCCTACCCTTTATTTTGATATGGTAGGTGCCTACCACACTTTGTAATTGATTGTTGTATTTTTTTAAGGCGTTACCGTTACTCACACTATCGCCTGCACCTATTTTATCTTATAATAAATTATTATGTTAAGCAAATGAATTTTCAAAAATCCATTGGGCAGTTTGTGTAACCTATGATAAGATTTTTTAATCCCTCCGTAATAGTTTTGTTTAGTTTAGGAAGAGATGCGAAGTTACTCTAGACATCAGAAAAAAGATAAGGATAGGTATTATAAACAGCCCATTGGATTTTCAAATATTCCTTTGTTTAAGGTATTTAATAATAAGATAATATTGGTGGCGGCCCTACTGCGAGTCGGGGTAGCGGTTTAAGAATTAATTATTATTAATACCAAAATACTTTCGTCGCAGTGGCTAAATAAGTACATTATGTATGAATGAATAGTCACCGCTGCATAGTTGTAAGTAAAAAATAGTCTTGTGAGTATAAATAGTTTAAAAGTCCTTTAAGTTGGAAGTACCTTTTATAATAATGATATTAAATATGATAATACTTATGTTATATCATTATGTTACTTATTTATTTTTGTTACTAGTTTCTAGTAGAACCTTTTGTAACTGTTTTTTTTCATAATACACTTATGGTTGAAAAACTAACCTATTTTTGTTTTCATTTAATCACATCAAAAATTCGATCGGAGCATAATATAAAATGGTAATTAAGCTTATCTAAACTAATTTATCGTAGGTCTATGATACCTTACCTAATAAAACCATGGGTATCCTTAAACTTAACGTTCGTTGATCAAAAATGATATCTACCTACATTATAAGCTCAGTATCCTACATTATTCTAACTTACCTATGTACGGAGAACAGCATCATTTGATAACCCCTTTAATCCACGTTACCATTTGCCCAGATAATGCCGTATGTTGGATGTTCTCGTTTTCCTCTTGGTATATAAATCTGGATGTGTGGAAGAACCACGTTTCCTTTGTTTGAACCCACTTACGGTGTCGCTAATGTCTAACATCCTCACGATGTTTTTGCTAAGGACAGTTTCATAGGCTCCATTACCTTTTGTCATAATGACGTGAATCGTTACTTATCCTTCTTTACCTATTTAAATTATTCTACAGTAATGTGACTTATGCCCTATTACTTCTTGGTATGAGGATATCAACTGTAGCTAAGTCTTCTATACTCTTCGTTTTTTTCTGTCTAGGTGTAACTTACGCCGAATTAACTCATAAGGAAAATAAGATCAATTGATCTATGCGACATAAAATCACATAAAGCAACGTCTAATCAAATAAATGAAAGGGCTGATCAATGCTTTTATTTTTTTTTATTTTAGGGCTGTTTCCGTTTTTTCAATATGACAATAAATAAAAAAGTTATGTCCATTTTTCTGAAATTTCAATTTTTAAACTGCCCTCCTGAACATTTTGGTTTTTGTTGCTTATACCCTATTTCCTTTCAACCGTCGATATACAAGAATTGCTCGTTTTAAAGGTATGACGATTATACGAGTAGTGTAGATGGGTCGTGTTTCTCAACTTCTTTCCTTAATTTATAAGAGCCAATTCCACCATCACCCTAACGCTAAACATGTACTCCACCCACATAAAAGCCCCAAGTAGACTAATTGGCACTAAAAGTCGCAACAGAAGAAACAGATAAGTTACGGTCTAGTTTAATTCCTGGTAACGAGTCGGCGGAGATGGCTCTAAACTTAATTTAGATGACGATCTGTTAGAAGTGGGTGCCAGATCTTTCGTGGGAGATTATTGGGATACATTACAGATTTATTATATACTAGCTGAGCCTCGCGGCTTCGCACGCCTATCCCACGGGAACTGATATATGGGATAAAAGTAACCTGTGTTTGGTTCCAAGATTAGAATTACTTGTATGATTTTTCAGCCTGATCCGTTCAATAGATTTTGCGTGAGAGCGACAAACATCCATACATAACTACAAACTTTTCGTTTTATGTTTGTTACCTCAGAACTTTTGACTGGGTGGTCCGATTTGCATGATTCTGTTTTTATTATGAAAGCTGGTGCTTCCCGTGTGGTTCCATTTTAATTTTGTTCGGTTGTGGCAATGAGTTCCATGAAAATTCATGAAAAACTGCAAAAAGTAGGTTTATAGCTTTTTAAACAAAATTAATTGATATTATAGAATAATATGGATGTGACTTATTATATGATTAACAGACAAAACTCCGTAGTTATGTGACTAATATAGAAATGTTTTAACGAAAACTAAGAATTATTTCAATTATCTAAATTGAAATTAAATTAAATATTGGTGTCTATTCAGATGTTGCCAAAACTAGACTAAACCTATCTAACAGAACTAAAAATAACGCCATCCTTATTATTTTGATCGCTCTGACAGGGACAGCGACATTTTAGTACTATCAAATTAGTTTAGTTCCCAATACGGATGTAAGCGGGTTAATTACAAACCAACTAATAGTTTAGTTTCGTTTTAGCGATATCAGAATAGACACCATTGTTCGTCTATTATCAATGGACAAACCGTTAATTAAGATATTACTTGATAAATATAAGATATTTTCCCGACATACACGGGAACCTAGTTTCTTTTAGTCAAAGATACGGCATCCACGGGCTGAATCGAAGGTTCAATTCTAACGCCGTAACCACAACATGACGTCATAATCTGGCCCAACCAAAAAACAAGTGAACACTACCATTTATTTCTATTCCTCCCATAAAGAACATCACGTGTTCTAAAGATATGATTCAAAACAAATACAACTTTATAAATAAAGTCCAACGCTCGGGGACAAGCCAGTTGTCGTGGCAGCATGCCAAGTACCCCTGTGGACTGTTGGCGTAGTCGTGGACTGGTGTAAGTAGTGGACTGGTGACGTCATAGGGAACCGGAGCTGTACACGTCACGGACAAGCGCCGTTTGTCAACGTGGTGTGTGTTGTAGGCGGGCGCGAGAGTGATCAACTGAGCAAGAAGAAAAAAAATACAGTCCAATTGAGAATTTCCTCCTTTTTTTGAAGTCGGTTAAATCAGCAAATAATTTTCTCAATCAAGTAAGAGAATAATAGGTAGTTATGGGCTGCTTATTTGCATAAGCTCAGCTGCAACACATTAGGATAAAATCAAACTGTAAGTGTTATGTGGGTAAAACTGACGAACTCTGTCTCGGTAACTTAAACTATAATAATAATGCTGCATAATGCACAAAGCTTGATCTAGCTCTAAGCTAAGCAGAGCTTGTGTTATGGGTATTAGATAATTGAGTTTGTTTTAAAAGACTATAAACCTTTCTCATAGATCAGTGTCAGAATTGGACCAAATTGAAATGGGACGGGACCAAACGGGAAGCGCCAGCTATAAAATAAATCAAATAAAGAATTATCAGAATCGGATCACCCAGTCAAAAGTTCGGAGTCTTACAAGCATAAAACAAAATACAGTGGAATTGAGAACCTCCTCCTTTTTTGGAGTCGGTTAAAAACCGATAAACATATACCAAAAATTTTAACACAACTCAGATTTAAACATGTTATAAGTCACAAATTAATAGTGGTAAGAACCATTCTTGAGACAAAGTACCCTACTATGAAAATATTATTTCGTTAAAATGTTATTTTAAATAATTGTAACGAACTGTTCTTTTGTATTTAATTTCAAAAAAAGTACTATGTACTTACGAGTACCCCTGTTATACCCGGAACAAATACCTGCAGATCGTAATTATTATTTATCTCGAGGCGGGAATCCAACCCGCAACACTGCGTCGCAGACGCCTGCGTCATACGCCACAGAGTTCGTTAAAAATCTACGACCTTTACTAAAGACTAAGCACGTACAAGATCTATAAACATTTCATAGAACACTCTCAACACGTGGCGGAAACAAAGACGCTAGATCCTTCACAGCTTCGGCCGCGTCCTAAGAGTACCGGCGCAATCGATAGGGCTCCACCCACTGACCTATTTCCCAGGACTCTGGAGGCCCATTCGGAACACTCAGCGGTTTTACGCAAGATGCCTCTTTGTACTTTACTAGTAATGGACTGAAGCGGTGCCTTGTATTAGAATGGATGAGTATGATAGAGTTCGCTACGTAAAGGGAACTATTCGTTGTACATAATGAATACAAGAGATTTCTTACAATGACATGTGTGCAAAAAAGTAAACTTAAATTAATTACAATGTACGGGATATGTAATTAATTTAAGTTTACTTTTATGTATTTGTATATTTGTATTTGTATTCTTATAGGGATACTAAAGTTATAAACAACGGGATATATACCATGAATTGACTTTGTTTTTTTTTCTTATAGCGATTTGGCAATGTTTTTTGCTATTTGATATCTATTCTGTTATTATAAGCTTAAAGATGCAAAAGGCCGTCTATTGTACCTATTGGTTATAATTTATATAAAATAATAAATAACGCACTCTTTTATTTAAAAGGCTTTTGGCAAATCATTACTCACTTTTTTAGCCTTGATGGTAGTCATCGATTTTGGACCCTGTATAATGGACCGAACCCTGATAAAAAGTGGCAAATCGTACAGAACTTACCAATAACTATTTAACTTCGCGGCTAGTCGATCTATCCTAAAAATGTCCCAGGCACGAGGTTTATTTCTCTACGGTCTCGGGTCGATCCTATCAAGCAAACAGCTCAATTGAACAATGTAACAACACGGGACTTCACCCCTGCTGATATTACGCAAACAATTGGCCCAACAAAAACGAGGAACATTAGGGTTTATCACGACAAATGTACGTTTACGTTGCAGTATGGTACTGGCTTAGAATTTACACCACCTCAAGTCTTCCCGTGGGTGTCGTATGAGGCGACTAAGGAATATTCACTGGGGGGCGGGCAGCAGCTCCACCCGCAGAATAATTCTACTAACGAACTGCATTCCCCAACCCCATGCGGGTTGGGAATTATGGGCTTTACCCCCCATGAGATACGCAAAAAGACTCTCTCAAGGGGAGGCTTAGTAGGCGTAGGGCACTGATCATCTCACACGACCAGATCCCAACAATTGTATGTTAGTTTTTAGGAAATGTAAACTTGAATCTTATAGCTTTTTAATTTGTGTGTCGCGTTTGTTGCTATACTTTATGCCTTAGCTTACCCTTTCATTTACCTATCAGAATAAATATATTATCATTTAATTTCAATATCTTAAAAGTTGCACACGACTGATTCGTGCTAGAGCCTCTGAGCCTCTGATAAACAATCCTTAACTAGCCAAACAAAAAACATTTGCGAGCGGCGACCGAGAGCTCGAGCCCTCTTGGGCGGGCGGGCGCCTTATTCCCACGTAGGGCGAATTCATTCTCACGGAGGGCGAACCCTTTTTATCACCGTTTTATCGTCCCCTTCAATATTGCTACTTCAGCGTTGATTTATATTCTTCATTGAATACTATTCGATTTTGAACGAATTGTTTTATCGGCTTTTAGTTTAGAAATGAACTATTTTCACATGAAAGATTGAAGATATAAATATCTATGTGCTAACAGTGAATTTTGAAAAAAGCTGAAAAGGGTATACCTTCGAAAAATATGTCAAGCAAGTTATTGATAACTTTAAGTAGTTTTAGTCGTCAAACATACCTGCAAAGTAATTTTTGTTGAGAAAATATAATTTATATTATGTTAGAAAATTGTGTACATTAATATTCTGCTTTAGAACCTTACTTATATTATTGTATTAAACGAGTTTTAAAACCAAACAAATATTAGCGAAAGTATTTTTGACATTCTTCGTAGCTAATGCACATAAAATCAAAATAAGTTACGGTTTCTAAAGCTTTCTTTGTTTTTAAGTCGGTTGAAAACGCAAGACCAAAGTTTTGTTCTTGTGACCAAGAAATCATTATTTCTCACTAACGTCACCACTTCTAAAAACAAACGAACGTCGCCAACTAATTGCTTTCCAGAACCAACAAACCATTAAGAAACCTGCAGTGGAGGTGTTCCCCGTTTCAATTTACCGACACACGCCAACACAAGGCTCGGAAAAGTAAATCGTGAATAAAATAGCAGGAAACGTGTCCTTATAAGGCTGCCAGTAGTAAAACGCTCGCTGTAAAACTAACATGTAGGTATAGATACCTACTAACTTACATTACCTACTGGTACAGTGAGCTGCGGAAATATTTATACACTGCCAAGTTTTCTATTTGACTGTATAATGGTCGCTATGGTATATAATAACAATAATACTGGAGAATCCACACAGCATTATCTAGCACCAAGCTAAGCAGAGCTTGTGTTATGGGCACTATACTGATATAATTAATACATTATACTACATATGGATATTTTCATATTTGTTTTTATAGATATAGAGGAATACTACTAAAAATATTGAAAACAGGAAGTTTAACTAAAGGAGTCTTTTCTTTTTTTAAGGTAACTAAAACTGCATTTACTGTATTTTGTAAAAATACTTTCTTTATTCCGTACTCGTTACCACTAAAAAGTAACACCCTGTATTTTCATTATACCGGTCAATAGAATCAATCAATATTAATATTTTTAAGGATGACCAAAGAATTGACCATAATAATTTTATGACCATGCTTGCAGCTTGTCCTTACTTAAGATTTTAGACGTATGTATTTATTGTGACATGTGACATAAACTATAATTATTTCAGTAACATTTATTTGTTCTATAATTTATTATTTGACAAGAAATCGATCGCATTTTACCGACTAGGTAATATTTGTGGATGAATGGAATATTAAAAAAAGAACGGCATTTAGCCTTTTCATTTCAGTGGAGACCTTTACGAGGGTACGTGATATCTTTGTCAGCGAACACTTTCACGATCGAGACAGATGGTTACTCTAGCCGAGACTTGTTATTCGTATTTGAGACTACAGTAGCACTTTACTACATACGTAGACACTTTGCTACATTCATAGACGCTTTACTACATACGTAGACACTGCTAAGAAAGTGTGGTCTGGTACGATATTGCTACGTAGCAAAACTTATTGTACCTATGAGCACAGTGATATTCATTCATTCAAAATTGCTACTGCTAAATCAATGGTGTACGCCTATTATCCATTTTCTGTACCAGTGTACCAGTCCTTTTACCTGATATACTCGTAATTGTCGTTACGGACGTTATAAGTTTGTATTTTTTATATGAATTATTGCAACATACTCTGGTAGACAAAATATACAAAATTAATGTTTGTGTACATGCGAAACTGTATTATGGGAACTAATTGCAGTTTGTATTTGAGTTCTACAGGTAGAACTGAGTTTAGTTTGGTCGCAGTCTGCGTAGCACTTTGCTACACTCGTAGACCCTTTGCTACGAATGTGGCCCTGCTACGATAGTGCTACGCTGCTACGCTCGTAGCAAAGCGGTTGTGGCCATAGAGGAAAAACACGCTACTGACAACAACAAAATGGTGTCACTCAACGGAGATCAGTCAAAGTTGCCCCCGAACCAGCACTTGTGAAAGCTTGTTCATATTTTGTTTTTTTTTCAATAACCGATCAATTACAACAATGGGACGGACACTTTTGAATCTTAAAAACCTTTTTAAATGTTTTACATGATTTTTCGGTAGAATTTTCGGTTCCACAGATTATAGTCAATGATATTATAATATAAACTGAGGTAAAACCTCATTGATTATAGCCTGTCTC
Organism: Eupithecia tripunctaria; assembly: GCA_955876795.1. Classification (NCBI taxonomy): domain Eukaryota; kingdom Metazoa; phylum Arthropoda; class Insecta; order Lepidoptera; family Geometridae; genus Eupithecia; species Eupithecia tripunctaria. The sequence continues at coordinate 1,276,353 of OY041607.1, forward strand.
ATAGACATGCTATGGCAAGATTTTTTTTTTGATGCATGCTATGCAGCCTTACGTCAATACATCGTCGCTGTCAGCACTGTTTTTGCGGTTTCTTACGGTGAAAATAACAAAAACCGACTGTAAGGTGACGAACATTTGCAAGCCTCAGTGTACAATGAAAAATCATAACCTCATATTCCAAAATTATTGGATATAATAATACCTACATCAGATATGTCTAATTTCTAGAACCCCGAAAGCATTACAACGTATCCACTGGTTCTGGGGGAAATTTGTATGGCAAATGATTGATCTCCTTTTTTAGCTTTTATTACAGCTAAATCAATAAAAATCTATGCGTGAGGTACCTAGTGTGTTCAGCAGTGGACGTATGCGTGCTGATCAAGAAGTCTTATCGAACTTGGTTATTACGAAAATTGTAGGTTTATTCAGCTATCGCTACGCTCGTAGCAATATTGTCGTAGCGTATCACTACGAGCGTAGCATCAAGCTACGCATTCTTATTGGAAATGGAAATCCAATCTCGAAATCCTCATCAATCGACTCTGCTCCTTCTGTTATACCATTTTAGGAACAGTATTGTTTACACGTGGTTAGGTGGAAAATCCTAAGCTCTCAATCGAAGTTGTTCCTTATGTAATACTGCCGTAGGAGCAATGTTTACATGTGGTTGGATGAACCCCCATTCGTCACAATTCGTCACACACGGCCCGCTGCCAGTCGCGGTGACCAATTGGACTGGAAGTGATCAAATGGGTCACATGATCGCTGTAACGGAGTGTACCTTCCGAAATACGGGTAGCATTAGAGTGAGAGGCTTCTATCAGATTGATTAATACAGCTTTGGTTAAGCCGTGTTATAAATTATGGTTTTATATTAATGTGTGTTAGTTTTTAGATTGCTGTGTGGTGCTATCTAGTTGTGTGGCTCTGGCTTAGAATATGCACCACCCCATCTCTTCCCGTGGGTGTCGTAAGAGGCGACTAAGGGATATCCACCGGGGGCGGGCAGCAGCGCCCCCTGCAGAACAATCCTACTACAGAACTGCGATCTCCAACCCGCATGTCCAGCGTGGGGATTATGGGTATACTCCCCATTAGATAAACGCCAACAAGGCGCTTATCAGAGAGAGGCCTGTGTCCAGCAGTGGACCAATACAGGCTGTTGAGGTTGAGTTTTAGGTTAATTAAATTACTATAGAGCGTAAAATAAGTTCAATAACATCTGTATCTGTTCTTAGCTGTCTGAAATAAATGGTTTATTATTATAAAGGTAATGTATGATAAATGTGATTCTAATATTTTACTCGTCTGCATAGCTTTACACGCTTGACTGCCACAAAAAATCTGCTAAAAAAGAACGGTAACAGCGATCTCTTCCAGTTCAAGTTTTAATCGATATACATGTTCGATACTAATCGATACAAAATATCATCCATATCATTTACTAGCTGCGCCCCGCGGCTTCGCACGCGTTGTGTCCTATGAAAACATTAAAAGGTGATTTTCATCCCACGGGAACAGATTTATGGGATAAAAAGTAGCCTATGTTTTATTCCAGTATTAGAATTACCTGTATGCAAAATTTCAGCCAGATCCGTTCAGTAGTTTTTGCGTGAAGAGGTAACAAACATCCATCCATACATCTATCCAAACTTTCGCTTTACTTTTAGTGTGATGTTCGTTCAGTGGTTTAGGACATACATGTTCAATATATGTTCTGATCGATGCAAAATTTCATCCACAGGTGTTCAGTGCTTTAGGAAATCTTATCATATCAAAGATGTAAACTTCATATTTTCCCAAAAAAATTCCTTTACATAAATCTAAATAACGACAGAGTCCTGGCGACACTAGTATGCGAGGTTTCTTCGTGGGGTGTTACCTACTTACTCAATGGTATACATCTGGCCCGAAGGAGCTGAGTTTATTCTTATAATAAACTCAAGGTTTTGATGAGACAGGTCAACAAGAAGAGTCAATAAACTTTGAACTTTGAAGGTTGATCTTCAGACTTTCGAATTAAATTTTTCATTTAAACGAGCTTTTGAACTTTATTGGGAACTTTTACTGAAATTTAAGAAATTTAGTATTTTCGTGTAGTTTTTGATATGAACTTGATAAAAAAGCTGAGTGATGTGAGAGGTATTGATAGATAGCATTAGATATATTTCACAAGCTGTGCTCGCTTCGCTTTAAATTTTTTCTCTACCCATAACACAAGCTCTGCTTAGCTCGGGGCTAGATGAAGCTGTGTGAATTGTCCAGCATTCTTTATTTATTATTATAACCAAAGTTTCAGAGCACCTCCTTAGTTTAGCTATTTTATCATTTTATTTTAATATTCTAAACCCTGAGTTTCGTCCGACGGATTATAGGCTTTGCGTGTTTCCACGTCTATCCGCTAGGGGGGCGCTGTATATCCCTTAGTACAGAGAAAGAGAGAGATAGACATCACGATGACGTCATAAAATGAAAATCAAACCAAACTAAGGGCTCTGTTTTTCTTTATGTACTGAAAAGTTATTACCTCAGATATTACCAAGACAAGTGCTTCAATGTGTTCCGATGGCTAAATGAATAAACTGAAACTAAAATCCTACTTCTAACCATTCTTGTGTCTATCCTTCACAATGGAGAAGCCCACTTGACAGCTATTCCTTCTCCAGATGAAATTCAGAGCAGTTCCCCAAAATAGACTTGGGGCTTCGAGGCCTACCCTGACCCAAAACGGTTTTCGATTGGACCTACTTCCATTTCTGAATGTCATTAAAAATTGAACGAGGTCAACCGCGGAGTAAAGGCTTATTGGGGAATATTTTAAATAAACTGTAGGTTGAAGAACACCTGGGTGAGAGTAGAAAGGTAGAAGGTCTGCAAATAAGGTAACACATGGCAATACTAAGAAGAACAAGGAAATATACTTATAGGCAGAAGATAATGTGATTTTTGTGCTATTAAAGAGGGCATGAATGTATGGAAGGTGGCCAAAATATTTGTCATCGATTTGACAATTATTTGAAAACCGCCGCGCACAGTTACAGTTGTAATTTGTATATAATTGCGTAATTGCGTAAAATTCTATAATAAGCTTCCATCTGAAGCAACTGAGCTCCCTATTCGTACATTTAAACTGTACACGGAATCTTATAAAGAAAGCCTATTACTCTATAGATGATTACATTAATGATGTTAATGCTTGGCCGGATGTCGCCCAGTTCCACACCGACTATAGTATGTAAGAACATAAGTTTGTTGTGTTAGACTTAGATATGCAAATTTATAGATTGTATTAGTAGATAAACTTGTTTTTACTTCTTCCGCTAGTGGACAAAAAATTAAAGTGAATTAGAGTCAATTGCACCTTATTTGTCATTTGATAGTAATATCTATTTATCAAGCTGTTTATATAGTAAAAATTTGACTTGTCTAAGTGCTTTTTTTGTAAGTCTAAAGAAATAAACGATTTGACTGTGACTCTAACCCATATTTGATTAGAGGAAACCCAAAAATATACAATATTTTATAACTAACCTATGCCTACCCTCTCTTCGTGTCGGTCTGCCGTCCCATCGGATTAAGAGAGTGAGGGAATGTAGAGTGCATTTGTGTTTACGCGCACACTTGTGCACTATAATATGTCCTTCGCACCTGGCTAGTCTTTGTTGACTGGCCGCTATGCCCGAAATTCGGCTAGGAGGGCATCATCATACTCAAAATATGAAGCATTGATAACACCTTGAGGCCGTATACAGAAAGAAAGCTTGAAACTTATAAGCGCTTACCCGCGCTTGACAACGCAGGCCCTTTCTACACAAAGGAAGCTGGTTGTCGCAGTTGTTTATTAATTTTAGATGGCAGCGCCCAGCGCTGACCAGCGCTTGTTGAAGCTTGTCGGCACTTGTCGGCACCGTTCAGTGCTTATCGGCGCGCGTTCATATATTTTCCTGCGAAGGTTACCAGCGTTGTCAAGCGCTGGTAAGCGCTTATAAGTTTCAAGCGTTCTTTCTGTATACGGACTTACTTATAGTTTCAATTTTACATTCTTGAAAGCATGATACATGTCTTATTGGTCGATGACACCATGTCAGTGGTAACCTCGGCCCTCGCACTCGCTGCTTAGGTTTTTATCCGACTACCAAAGGAGGATAATGATGGCACCCTATGTTTGCAACCAAAATTTCACTGATAAAACCATTTCACAATCGACTTTAAATTGCACTGTTGTAAGGGCTAACTTACATCAGCAGCTGCGATATATCGATCAAGTTGAGACGTTGCAAGAAAGAAGGAAACCTACATCTTCGGAGATCCGGTGGAATGGAACGATCCTATCTTTGCGGGGAGTAAGTGGATGGAGCTCCCAGATCTCATTTAGGATAATATCTGCTGCCCGCGTTTTCATAAACTTTTTCCCGGATGTCATGTTGTTTAGCTTGATCAATATCAAATCGCATATTCTACTTGTTCTAGCGTCATAGAGTTCAAAAAATCCAAACTTTTCCAAGTTGTCATTAAATCATTTCTTATTTTTATTGTTACGAAAATAAAAATCTGCGAAATATAGAAACAAATTAGAACTACAAACTTTTGAATCCATCATGGTTCGAGTTTTGACCATTCCAATATTTCGGCCCAGTTTCATTAGTAGTATTACAGTATTACAATTGAAACAGTTGAGCTAACTGCAGACTTTTGTTTTTCAAACAATCTGAAAGTAACTCAACTGATCTAAATTAATTCCATTATTTATTATTCGAGACGTTTCGCCCTAAACACTATCTATATTTATAAAAGAAAGTCGTGTTAGTTACACTATTTATAACTAGTAATTAATAAAGAATAAAGGCTTATCTTGTGGGTATTGTCATGATAAAATGTTAAATAATAGTGTTTACGGCGATACGTCTCGAATAATAAATAATAACATGACAATACCCACAAGATAGCCTTTATTCTTTATTAATTACTAACTGCGCCCCGCAATTTGCATCCAAATTGGTTCAGCCGTTCTTGGGTTATTAATAGTGTAACTAACACGACTTTCTTCTATTTAATAGGCATAGATTACTTCAAGTTCTTGACAAAACTCAAGTTTCATTCTGACCAATAATACCTATCCGATAGAACTTAGTAACCGCCTGAAATAGCTAGAGGCCACACACGCCAGACGTTCCAGATATGGCCTTTTAAAGTTCTGCACTATATTCCGTTTAGCTGACTGCCAGTTTTATAGGTCACAGTGGCTCTGATGCATTTAACAAGAGGATGGGAATAGAATCGCAATATCTGAAGCGACAGTTGGTATCGGAATCTATACTAGTTCTTTTAGAGATAAATTGAGCAAGATTGGTATCTAATACACTGGAAATCTCCAAGAATTTGCGGTTTATCTTCGTCGGCTATGTTTTAATACGCAGTACGCGAATTTGTGGTCGCTGTATGAGTTTTTTGGGTTCCGTACCGTATTCCAAAAGAAACCCTTATAGGACTACTTTGTTGTTCGTAGGTATGATTGTCTGTCCGTCCTTCAACCCACATTTTATCAGGAACGCGTCGAGTTCTTATCGAGTCGAAAATAACATCAAATACTCATGTGAGCGATCCCCTGGAGCTTCGATATAAATAAAACTACTAAGTCAACGCAATCATACAGCCGTGTATGTCCAAATATTATATGTCCAATATTTCATACGCACACAAAACCCAGCAAGAAGCAGCAAAATATATTAGCATAAGCTGTCTGCAGCTGAGCAGTTTTCGAAGCCTAGTTTTATGTCTAACCAAAAGGCAGTACGTATACCTGCCGGCTGCCATGCTGCTAAAGTTCTATCCTATGTTATATTCTTATAGTCCATTTGCGAACGGCGAGCGGCTATTCTATGAGTTTTATAGGTCACAGTTGGCTGTGTGTGACGGTCCCGATGCATTTTTCATGTTAAAAGAGCGTCAAATGGAATTTTGGGACCGTAAAGAATTGAATTTGACAACTTTTAAAAGCTTTTTAAGAGCAGAAAGCTTTTGGCTGCGACGGCAGGAAGTTTCTGGTGCTTTTTTGTGTGAAAATTAAATGGTAATTAAGCGAAGTCTTCGAAGAAAAGAATGAGCGAGTTTTTTTTTGTATGGTCTAAGTTTTTATTCGTATTTTATGTGTATCTCGGCCTGCCCAGCGTGGTGATTATTGCAAAGCCCCCTGGGGGACCTGCGGAGGCATCTTCAGCAGTGGATGTATAAGTGCTGATTAGGAAGGAAAGAAATGTTTTTATTAATCTGTTCATATGTGCAATATAATTTTAGTAGACCCATTCTTTGAGAGCTTATCCAATACGATTCTCCTCGAAACGACGAACAATTTTGTGCTGAAAAAGTGTTCCGTCTAATTCAAAATTCAAATTTTAAAATGCTTTATTTCATAAATAAAATAAACGTACACTTAGAAAAGGTCAAATCATATTAAAAAACAAACCTTGAGGCTGTTAGTTGTTATTTTTCGAGTTGGAGCAAAATCCGTTCCAAGTTTTTTTATCCTCTCCGATTTTCGGCACTTACGTAGAAATAAAATGAATAAATACAAACAATACAATGCCAATAAAAATAAAAGTAAACTAATGCCTGTGTGTGCTACAGACAGAACATCAAAAAGACCATGGCTAATAATATTGCATTAGAAAATATTTTTTAGATGCAGAGCTGACTTTTAGCGTCGCGTCGGTTTCCCGTGGTTCGGTGAAAATGGTATCATGGTAATATCGCTCATGAGGCTAGAACACTGATATTATGACATTTTAGATTTCAATGACTTTATTCTTTAAAAAAAAAACTTAAAAATTACCTCTTAGTCAATACAACTTTATATAATACTGCTAGTATATAGTACTTTGTTGGTTTCACCCGCATAATTCCGGGATAAAATACAGCCTATATCACTCCCTGAAAAGTAAGCTTTTTATGATGATTTTTTTAAAATCCGTTTAGTAGTTTCGGAGCCTATTCAATACAAACAAACAATCAAATCTTTCCTTTTTATAATATTATAATAAGTAGTTCTAGGCCTGAAATAACACATATGCCGGGGGGCGCAGTTAGTTTTCTATAGAAGTAAAAGCGGCCACACTAGAAAAAGAAAAGTGGCGGAACTTGCATCATTGCGCCGACAAGAGCTGTCTTTAATCTATAATGATACATATATTTTCTCTACGACGTAGATTCCACGCCATTGCTTTTAATTAGCTTCATTTAAAGTATGTTTATAAATAAATAGCTAAGTACATGGTGTTGCAAGGACGACGGCACCGCACGCAGCGTGAGTGGATAACAGCTTGTTAAAATAACTTACTAATCAACACTACAAATTAGGGGCTTTTATTTTATAGTTTGTTAGGTTTTTTAGCTTGATATTATAATATATTAGCTGTTATAAATTATGCAGCTACAGTTTGATAGGTAGGTACTGATGCTATTATAATTCCAGTCCGTGAAGCAACTCTGTTGGGTTTCGGAATGTGGTCCGAAGTAGCCATCTTCTAGACCTTCGTGATACATCGTCGGCCGCATCTTCACTTTCCTTCAATTGAGATTGCGGTCAAACAAAGAGCTACTTAGGAATTTCAGATAAAAATAAAAGAAAAATTACACCAGTGTGATGCTAAAAAATATATTTAGAAAAAAATCCGCGAAAAACGATCTCTCATGCATGAGATTCTACAAAATGCATTCGTATGCACCACCCTCCCACAAATTGACTTGCCATGCTATCAGAGAAGGTAAAACAGCATAAGAGATACCAATGAGAGAGTGCTTTCACTTTGTAGTAAAAACCCTTTTTGAAGATGTCTGGAAAAATATACGTTGCGTAGTTATCAAAAGATTTAATTACAAAACAATTCAAAAGCGATTTTATGAGCATTCCTAAGTATTCATTCCCTGTAGTAAAATCCAGAAGCTATTGCTTATATCATAGACTTAGATGCTAAATAACGTGAAGTAGGGTACGGATTTCCAAAATTTTTAATACATTTTATATATAATACATTACGTTTAATAATGATGAAGACTTCCACATTTTTTGTACCAAAACTTGTCCACAAATGTATTTTCTGTTTTGTAGTTCAACTGACAATCAATACCAATAATACCCAGTAAATGATTTAGCAAGCTATAATTTTTATACCATTTTTAATACCTACTTTTTTAGGGAAAATCATCTTATAATCTTCGTTACTATGTTGCCTCGATAAAAATCGTAGCTTTCACAAGTCCCCATATGTTTCGAGTGGACAGATTCGCATCTCTATCAGACAAAAGTACTTTGTCTATGAAATACTCCATTCTGTCATTCAGTCTACATTCACTCACCTGTCAACAAATAGGGAACTTCATAGTCGTGCATCCCACAGCATACCAAACAGAAAATTCATTCGTTGACAATGTATAGTCAGGCAGCAGTATTAATTGCAGCAGTAATTAAGAAAATAATTCCTAAATATACGAGTATTTGCCAAGCTCAGTAGGTAAGTATCACCACTTGGTGAATTTCGTTGAATATTTTAAAAGGTCTGCGACATTCTTCTGACACATGGTCACACAGGTCGTTAGGTCATCGGAACCTAGCTTTAAAACACAAAACATTTTATCATAAGACGATTCGAATACCTATACCGTATCTATCGAGCATGTAGAATGTTAGTAAACAAACCACGACACAAATGACAAAAACTCACTTGCTTGGCGTCGAGTTTCAGTTGTCATTGTAAGAAAAAAATATTGAAAGAAGGATCTCAAGTCCACAAGTAAATGTAAATTACGTATAAAAGGACGCGCCAACAAAGTGAATTTTAGTTTAAGTATGGGCGGTTTGTTTCCTAACATACTATATGCTCGATGGATATGGTAAAGCAACAAAATTGATGCAAAAAAAGTGTACCTAATGGTCGTGGCGTGGTGATATACGAAGTGTGCAAAAAGGTAGTTTGCTTTTCAAGGACTATTTGGTGTTTACGAACATGAATAGGTAGGAGAGGCTCACACAGGTCCGTAGACCTCTACGTTAGGCGTCCCCTAGACGATCAATTATATTGCGCAATATAACGAATTATGCAATATAATTGACCGTATAGGGTTTATATTGAAGATTGCGCAATGATTGAACGAAAGTTTGAGCGAGTTTAATTTTTATTGCACAATAACTTTTGAATTGCCGTCTCTGTGTGTGTGTGTGTGTGTGTCAAGCAACAACACTACAGCTGCAGCTAAATCTTGTTCGGACATGTTGCTTTGCACGATGCACACGGGATTTATACTATTCTCGGATTGAACACGAAAACATTGTGCAGTTCGTATTATTGTGCAATAAAATTGCTCGTTTGGATTCAGAGCGTCTTTCAATCTTATTGTACAATAAAAGTATTGTACAATGTTATTGTAGGTCTAGGGACCGCCTTACAGTGGGCGATAGGTACGCCGGCTAGACATGTATCTCTAGAGTCAGAGTCGAATCGTTTATTTCTTTGGAGTTACAAAATAAGCACACAAGACAAGTACCTAATTTCAATTCTAATTCTAAGAAGGGGACTAAGGCCCGTATATGTTATATTATGAAAGCTTTCCCAAGCCTTACTTATGCAGTCATTACGTGAGTTCTATATTCATAGTTCATAGCCACCGAGTTGATGTTCATAGCCTTATAAACCTGACTATCACAATGTATTTTCGTTGAATTAATGTTTTTTGTGATAAAAAAGGTTTCGTGCGTAGAAATCATTTCCGAGCATTACTCAAGCGTGGTCCAGACCACATCTTGAGTAAAGATGAGTTCAAAGAATCAATAGGCAGACATTTTAATGCTTGGTAACCGTTCCATACGTAATAAGTAGTAAGAAGGCATCGTTACTTAAGGTAGATTTTGACAAGTTTTCCCAAGCATTGTTTTAAAATTAGTATTTACTCAAAACTATACATAAGCATCACTCAAGCATAGGTCGATGACTGAGCATGCTTTCATAATACGGGCCTAAGATCTGCACTGACGTCTCGCATAGGAGTGTATTGTGCATTATCCCCCTGCCTAAGCAGGCCCTAACCAGCCCAGCTCCTTGAAGTATCGGAGCAGGACTTTAGGTCACTGACAGGTTCGTTTCAGCATTTCTGTGAGTGCGGATGGGTTGATTCCTCAATGAGACACTTCAGTCCCGCGTGGGGATTATGAGCATTACCCCCATTAGAAAACCGCCCATAAGGCGTTTATCAGAAGGAGGCCTGCGTCCAGCAGTGGCCCAATACAGGCCGTTGAGGTTGAGATAGTTTTAGAACGAGGCTACTTTTTATCCCTGAAAATCGCGTGCGAAGCTCTAAGCAGAACCTAACTTCATACGTTTAGGTGCAAGACAAAAGTAACTTGCAAAAGCAACTTCGTAACGTTACTTTCGTGACGGAAATAACGTAAATATAGTAACGTTCGTGACGTTTCGCGAGGGTTAACATTCTTGATAAACGGTAGGGAAGGTAATGAGATTGGCCCAAGCTCGCCCGAAGAACCCTGACCTAGTTAGAGTTATCGATGCGCGCTCCCTTTCGTTACCTTATTGATGCGTTCAAAGGAAACTAACTGTTATGTTTACTGTTATAAAGTTCAATGTGAGCTGTGTTTTCTGGTGAAGTTATGTAAATATTGAACCTTATGGCAGTGGGAAGTCTAAATCGTGAATTGATGAGTTCGAATGGCCTTTGAATGGTCCTGGCAGTTTGACTTTGAGTCGTCAGGCTACATTTGCCGAGTCGCGGTCTCCAGAACACGTTTACATCAGTGGTCTATTTCAGCTTGGTAATTCTTTGAGCTATGTCGATAACTTTGGTTGTCTGTCCGCAAGTCAGGACACTGATTCATTAACATAAAGGGCAGGTTTACGGGGTAGCTACTTTTTAGACCGAAAATGCATGCAAAGTAGCAATTAGAAGCTGTTTTTTCATTCCGCTCATATCTGAGATTGAATACCTACTTATTCTCTACAGTTTTAGGTAGGTAGGTAGGCAGTGTGATTAATGCTTATGAATCACAGGTTTGGTAAGCGGAGTTCTTAGGATATATCTAGGTAGGTATGCTAATTTACATAGATTAGTGCATTAACCAACATTTAGTCAGCCTATCTGCTTTTAACTAACTTCGAACTTTAAAAGGAGGTTCGAAATATTCGGCTATACGAAGGTTTTTTGTATGGATTTCATAATATTTTTTCACAAGAGCTTTTTATTATGCTACATATTAACAGCGCCCCGCGGTTTCCCGCGTAGTTCCCGTTCGCGTGGGAATACCGGGATAAAATATAGTATTCACTCCCTGAAAAGGGCCAGTTCGGAGCCTATAGGCTTGATTGTTTGTATTGAATATAATCAATACAAAATTTATTCAAATCAAATCTTTCCTCTTTATAATACCCATAAGTATAGATTGCTTTGTTATTGGCCATGTGTTTCCTGTTTGAAGTGTTTGTAAAATGTGTTTGTTTTTCCATTATGTTTTTTTTTGTGTATGGAGTTTTAAATTTTAAAGTTTTCCACACACAGTATTTTGTTTATAATAGAACTCAAATGAATTGAAATTCAAACGTGGTTCGATTATGATGATTTTGGGTTTGTATATTCCGCGGTAGTCCCATTTACATTTTGTTTCCTATTTGTTCTATTAACTATTTGTCCTACAAAATAAAAACACTGTAGAAAGGATTCATTACGGATGTAAGCGGGTTAACTACGAATCTTATTTGTGTTTGAATTCGTCAAACTACGATAGTTTTTATAATAAAACTGTAGAAAGGAATTCGATGTACGCCCTATAGTTTTTGTAAAAAATCACAACACAATTAAGGTTCATAGTCAACGTCCGTAAAAAAGTCGCACCATAGTATTATTTTTGTCCCGAGGCGGACATTGAACTCGCAACCTCCTGCGTCGCAAGCGGACTTTTAACCGACAGACATCCGTGTTTGAACCGCTGCGCCATAGAGGTCGTCAATCGACAACCAAAGAGATATAACAGTTTAAAATAACTGATATAAAAAATTAACCTACTAATATTAAAAAACGCTAAAGTTTGTAAACAGTTTAATGTTTGTTGCTCTTTTACGCAAAAACTACTGAACGGATCGGGCTGAAATTATGCATACGGATAGTTCTAGGCCTGGAATAACACATAGGTACAATTTACTGTTTATCCCATAAATCAGTTCCCGTAGGATAGGCGTGCAAAGCCGCGGGTCGCAGCTAGTCATTCATAAATCAAATCTAAAATCATCAATCCAAGATTGCCAATCGAAATTGGACGTTGATGATCCAAGGATCAAATTGAGTTTTCTTCTAATCTAAAGTTTGTCGCAACGTAATTGCCTATGGGACTGGAAGCTCGGGTGGTTAAATAAATAAGGGAACCTTCATTTGTTCAGCAACTACTTGAACTGAATCGACTCGACTCACCTTAGGTGAATTCCACTTTTCCCCCCTAAGGGAAATCTTCAAGGGGGAAAAGTGGAATAAGCTTTCAAGGGGGAAATCTGAAATATATCTTTTTAAGTGCAGTTGTCCCCTTAGAGGGGATTTCAGGAAAATTGTTACTGGGCGGACAAGATATAAATTTTAAACTCATTAACTCGTAGGTCGTCCACGTCCACGTCTGGACGTGCCTCCCCGATGAGGAAATAAATCTTCACTGAGACAAGTTAGATAGTGGCCAAACTGCGAGTCGGAATCGCGCACCGAAGGTTCCGTAGGTATACAAATTTATTTGTGCTACCTTACTTCTTGCCAAATTTCATGTTTCTAGGGCAACGGGAAGTTCTATATAGGCTTCGTTGGCACGTGATTCTCTTAGAAATGTCAAAATATTCGAGCATACACGGCCGCAACTTTTGATTGCCTTGACTTAAGAGTTAGAAGTTTGATTAATGTCACGGCTCCAAGAGGTTGTATTTGATGCTAATTTCAACTGGATATCTATCCAGTAACGCCAAATCAAAAAACACGTGGTCTCCACGCGTTCTTGAGAAAAGGTGGTTGACAGATGGACCATAAAGGTATCCTATAAGGGTTCCTTTTTTCTTTTGAAGTACCACAATTCTCATTCCTCATCCTCAACAGCATGCAACATATAGTGGTCCACTGCTGGACTCAGGCCTCGCCCGATGAGCGCCTTATTGACTTTTATCTCATGGCGGGTTACACCCATAATACCCATGCTGGGCGTGCGGGTTGCGGATCGCAGTTTGATGAGAGAATGGTTATGCAGGGGTTGCGTTGCTACTCGTCCCCCAATGGATATCCAAGTCGCCTCTTACGACACCCGCGGGAAAGGTTGGGTTGTTGCAAATTCTATGCCGGTAAGTACGGAACAGTTGCGTATCGCAGTTTGGTGATATAATGGTTCTGCAGGGGGTTCCGTTGCTACCCGCCCCCCAATGGATATCCAAGTCGCCTCTTACGACACCCGCGGGAAGGGTTGGGTTTTTGCAAATTCTATGGCGGTATGTACGGAACCCCAAAAAGTATCAAAATCGTGTCGCTCGCAGGTATCTCAAGAATATAACCTATTAATAAAACACGATCAATAAATAGTGTCAGAAATACGAAAAGTTTTAGGTAAACTTCAAGTTACCGAGAAGATTTTTGGCACCGAAAGTCTTCAAAGAAGAAACGAATTCGAAAACAAACAATGCTATTAAAGATAGTTTTCCCCAACTAAGAGATATCTAAGGCTCTCTACAAGGCCAGCGATGGCGTAAACAAGTGTTCTATATAGTATAGGTAACTAGGTAATGGGGATGGAGGGGTGGTCACAACAGGCTTTTGGGTTCGTCCATAGGATATAGGATATAGAACTGAAACTTGACCGATTTATTGATTACTAGCGGCGACCCGCGGCTTCGCACGAAAGGTGGTTTTCACCCCACGGGAACTGATTTATGGGATCAAAAGTGTGTGATTCCAGGATTAGAATTACCTGTATGCAAAATTTCAGCCAGATCCGTCGAGAAGTTTTAGCGTGAAGAATTAACAAACATCCATCCATCCATACAAACTTTCGCATTTATGATATTAGTGTGATTTAAAATACATCAATGATAACATAAAATTGCATAATATGGTACATTTTACAGTCAGTATAAATTCTTCAACCTCAACTTCAACAGCCTGTATCGGTCCACCGCTGGACGCAGGCCTCCCCTGACAAGCGTCTTATTGGCGTCTATCTCATGGGGGGTAATGCCCATAGTCCCCACGCTGGGCATGCGGGTTGTGGATCACAGTTCGGTGGTAGAATTGTTCTGCAGGGGGCGCTGCTGCCCGGCCCCCTTTAGTCGCCTCTTACGACACCTTTCTAGCCGGAATGATTTCTTAATAAAATACAAAATACAAATACAAAAAATACAAAACGTTTATTTTCATAAATGTGTGGAAAAACTGGGTTAGAGCACTGTCTCCTGTGGTAGCTACGATGTAGCTTTGTTACAGGAGAGCAGTTGCTTCCCTTGTGTACTTTACATTGTTTATCTTAATATTAACTTAGGAATATAAATTTAGGTAAAAAATAAAATGTATTCGATCGAATAATTCTTATTTAAATTGAATTTGTACATGAAGCGATTGCATGCCTAAAGATAGTAGGTATACAATGTTCCAATTTTCTTTATGTAACATCCTTATAATATTGTATTTCACAGAAATGAACTTTTACTTTAATTAACTCGAAACGATTTCTTCATTGCATTGTTTAGTTGTTTTAAACTTTGAACAGCTTTCAAAAGTTTGAAGTTTCAACACGCCTATACTCAGAACGTTAGCGAATATAACAAAACTGGCTAAGTGCGAGTGATACTCGCACACGAAGGGTTCCGTACCATTATCTATAAAGCCGACAAAAAATCTACTGTTGTGACTGTTTTTTAGTATTTTTTGTTATGCGGCTACAGAAACACATAATCTGTGAAAATTTCAACTGTCTAACTATCACCACTATCACCATCTATTATCTAGTATGTACCCATAACACAAGCTCTGCTTAGCTTAGGGCTAGATGTGTGAATTGTCTAACATTATTTATTATTATTATTTATAATTATTATTTAAAGTGTGTGGTGACCGCCAGACAGACAGCGGAATCATATTAATAGGGTCCCGTTTTACCCTTTGGGTGTGGAACCCTAAAAATGAAAACTTAATCTATTAGCCTTTACTTAACTTTTAAAATGCAAAGCAATTTGCGAAGGTATAAAGAATTTTAACTAGGCAATTTTATTTATTTATTTAGCCGATTTAAAAAGTTAGGTACCTGAATCAAGTGGCAACCGCAGGAAGTCGTAATAGGAAAATTACCAAGGCCTCACTAACAAGAACTAAAATAAACCTGACCACTTTATTCTTTAATTTAACTTGTTATTTTAAATTATTGACGTACCCAAGAGTCTTATGTATGGTATAAAAGAAATAAAGCACTGAGTTTCAAAAGCTTTTAGTTTTGAGTTATATTTACAGCCAGTTTATGCTTGCGGCTTTGCAGGCGTTGATCTATGGAACCATTTAGAGGTTATTTTATTTATATCCCATGGCAAATTATTTATGGCAAAACAAGTAACCTACGCTATTTAATCGGCTTCAAAAAAGGAGGAGGTTCTCAATTCGACTGTTTTTTTTCATGATGATGATGATTCTTTTTTTTATTTGAAAGCTGGTGCTTCTCGTGTGGTCCCATTTTAATTTGGTCCAGTTCTGACAATGGGATACATAATTATAATTGAAGTCGGTTTATACTTTTTTAAAAACAATTATAAACCCAAATTCTTTAAATCAATTATTCGAGGCTCTCACAACCTATATGCAATATAATATTTGACCCCAATCCGTTCAATAGTTGTGGCGTGAAGGAGTAACAAACATCCACCCATCCGCATTTATAATAATATCCATTATGGCCAGGGACAGTAACGGCTGAAAATTAAATAAACAAATGACAATATTAAATTTAACTCTTGTACGGTTAAAGCTCGCCTTTGTACATTATGTCATTTAGATTGTCAACTTTTATGTAATGTTTTATACGAGTATGTGTAGGTACAATAAAGATTTTAAAAATATTGTAGTTTCACATCTATACGGCTATACCTATGCAGGCCTAGGCCTTACGTCATTGTCCTAGAGAACCCCACAATTACTCAGAATAGTCGAGATGGAAAAGCATTTTCATGACATTTTGTACGGTTAAGCAATAACATGCAAATTAAATTGGAAGCGTCATAAACTTACGAATAATATATGTGGTTTTTATTGAAAATACGAGTAGGTATTATTGTAGTGTCCTGGGTAAACAAATTATGATTATTATTATATATTCGTTAATTTCGTCAGTTAGATAATCAAAGATATTAAACACACATTTTTTCTTTTGTCAATTAAACAAAAACTTAACAAACAACGAGTCTAAGTTGGTACTGGGTTCATACTGTTACTGTTAGTGCTAGTGACGTCACAGCTTACGCAAGGTGTGACGTCACGTGGAACTAAACTGGATATTATTCTTATCATCTTCATAATTTTTGTTTAATCGACAAGAGAAAATATGCATAGTGTTTTTTGATAATCTAACACACGGACTTATTCGATTTTTTTAGGAAACTAGCTTTTTAAATCAATAATATGTTTTTTACTGTTAATGCTAGTGACGTCACAGCTCACGCAATGTGTGACGTCACGTGGAACTTAAACTGGTTATATCTTCATAATTTTAGTTTTATCAAAGAAAAAATACGTGTACAATGTTTTTTGACAGTCTAACTCACGGACTTATTCGATTTTTTTGGGACACTAGCTTTTTTAATCAATAATAATGTATTTTATGGAAATGATAGTGCTGGTCGCGGCGTAAGAATAGATGTCTGTAACTCAGCCCGTGGATGACTAAGGGCTTGTTCACGGGAACGCGGGGCGTGCAGCGACGCGTGCGGCTACACGCCTTGCGTCTAGAATTAGCTATTTGCCTACCAACTTAAAAAAAAAAATTACATACGAATTTTAATTAAGAAACATTGAATAAATGCGAATGTTTGTATGGATATATGCATGGATGGATGTTTGTTACCTCTTCACGCCGAAACTACAGAACGGATCGAGCTGAAATTTGCATACGTAATTCTAATCCTGGAATCAAACATAGGCCACTTTTTATCCCATAAATCAGTTCCCGACAAAAATCACCTTCCACGTTTCCATAGGAACAACGCGTGCGAAGCCGTAGGGCGCAGTATTAGTACAGATCTAAGTAATAAATGGATAACAATCACCACAGAGACAGTGACTCAATAGCAAAAAAAACGCTGACCAAATAGTTTTTATTATCAGCATAGCAAGGTCAAGCTGTGATTCAACTCCTGATGGGTGCGAGTATGATCAAACTAGACAGGTTATTAAAGCTGTGAAGGTGTTGCCATGTGGGGAGTAGGTACCTACTTTTAGCTAGCAAGATTCTGAAAAAGAGCTTTAAATATTTTAGCCCTATCGGATACCACAACAGAAATATTGTATTGTTTTTTTAATAATTGCCAAAACTTACGATTTGATTTGGTAAGTTACTTTGGGAAAAGTGTTCCTGGATGGAAATAGACTCGATTAAGACCAACTTGTTTTTTTTGACAAATGTAATTTTTTGGGCGAACCGTACTTTTTTCAAAAATCTAAAATAGCAATATTTATTGCTTCAAAATAAAACAGAAGGTTCCTTAGAACAAAACCTTCAAACTACAAAAGAAACGGTAGCTACCCTCAAGGGGCCAATAATTTGCCCCACCCTGTAATAATGTGTCTGTGGTTACCACACTGTTTTGTTTTCTTCCATTTCGCCACTCACTTCAAAACTTATATAATTGGATAGAATATAAATACCTAATAAGAAAATGTCCTATAAAAGTGTCAGGTATCTGAGTTAATCAGGTTTGAAGAAAATTGGAGCAATTAGTATTTTAATCTGAGAGAAACCTGACGCTACATTATGACCGTTTAAGGACTTGTAATTTACAAGTTACTTAACCAAATTAACTTAACAAGTTATTGATCTTATCGACCATATACTAGATCCTTATTTTAATTTGTTTAAGTTTTGTAATTGAGTTTTAACACAATAGTTATTTTACTAATTATGAATGTCTGTAAAGTTAAATTAATTAAATGATTATTTATCGGGTATTTATCGCGTACCTTTGTTTTTATTTACCCTTCGTTCAGTCGCCCCGTCATGATCGCTGTAATGCGGTAGAAACGTAGGGGAAATAAAAACAAAGGTACGCGATAAATACCCGATAAATAATCATTTAATTATGTTAACAAATCGCGAAAGTTTAAAAAGTTTTAAATTAATTGAACAAAATTAATTTCAAATTATTTTAGTATGAATTAATTGCGAAAAGGAGTGTATCTATTCTTGGGGCCGTCGTTTGTTAGCTATGTCCAGCTGTGGACAAACACGGGCTGACGATGATGTGGATAATGATGCAATCATTACGAAGAGGACAGAGTAACATACTCGATGAAAACACTTCCGTATGGATAAAACATGAATGTACCTCTGCATACAAATTACCCTTCTATAGTTCCTTAGGATATCAGCTAACTGTGCAATGAATTTCGAATCAGAATATTAGCATACGTTTATACACACACATTAGTTGGATCAAAATAAAATAATGATCAGTTAAGGCGGTACCCCGACTCAAAGTAGCGCCCGCCAACTATGTTATCTTCTTATTACGTTGAACAATCGAATTTTCAAAAAACGATAGGCCTGTTTGTGATACCTATCACAAGCTTTTTTTAATACCTCTGTAGTAGTTTTTTTTTGTATAGTTTAGGAGGAGATGCGAAGTTGCACTTGGTGGCCACCAAACTCTGTTTTCGCATGTCGTTCTAAACTATACAAAGAAAAACTATTACAGAGGTATTAAAAGAAAGCTTTTGGTAGGTATAATAAACTAGCTGTACTGGACTGGTACAAAAATTTCATTCTTCAACGTAATAATAAGATAATATAGGCGGCGGCGCTAGTGTGCCTCGGGGTACCGCTTTAACGTCAGTGAATATACATATATGCTAGTCAGCAAATATTGGTGTTGGCAAGCGTAGCTGGCTATGCTACCCCTACGTCCACGCATTTATTATCTTTGACGTACCTAATGGAATAATACAATAGGCTAATCTAATTTGAAACTTTTTCAACACTATGTCCGCAGTTGGTCAGTTAGTTTATTTTCTGATAATCTAACTGGTGTACATCGATCAAAGTTTTCATCGGCCGCGAACTTTAGAAACGAATAACTATATATATACAAATACTTCCAGAATTCCAGATATTTTCCGTAAACAAAGACATTTTTGACTGAAACAGAAAACAAGAAGGTACAGCTACACCGACGGCCACACCTTCGCTTTCTTCTGGAGGACCTCTATTATCCATTTTTAAAGGGTAATGTATACGCTTCTACAACAAAACCACTACTAAGCTGCAAAACATATCAGTAAATAAATTTAATCAAACTGTCTAAACTTTACTCTGAAAAAAGGCTTACTATTAAATATCAGATTATCTACGACTTCTAGAGAATAAAAAAGCTTGGGACGGATCTTGCTCTAACTCGAAAATTAACAACTACCAGGCTAAAGGTTTCTTCGTCGTTTCTATACTTTAGATACCGAAGCGACTGAAATCAAAAATACCAATACTTTTTTCTAAGTGTGCATTCATTGTATTTATGGAAATAAAGGTTTGACTTTTACATTAAATAATTGATTTTGTTTAAAAAGAACTATAAACTGACTTCAATTATATGGATCCCATTATCAGAACTGGACCAAATTAAATAATGGGATAAATGGGACACTGGAAGCACTAGCTTTCATATAAAAAAAAGAATTTTGAAAATCGGAACACCCAGTCAAAAGTTCTGAGCTAACAAACATAAAAAAACAGGCGAATTAAGAAACTTCTCCTTTTTTGAAGCAAGCAGTTAAAGAAATGCCTAAAACGTTTCGACGGCATAATTGTCACTCAACCAAATCTATGACTGAGCACGCTTTAATAATACGGGCCATAGATCAGTTAGACCACAAAAATCTTCGTAAAATTCCATATAAAACATTAGGTTCTAAATCGTTATAGCGAAGATACTTATCAGAGCGGGTAGTGCCTTCGCCTACCCTCATTACGGCAGACCTGTGCCCCTCGCGGCATCAGCCTCCGCGACGGAAACCGATTACGGACCCATCAGAGCGAGACTTCTGAAGCGAAACCACGAATTTTGTAGCAAATTGTAATTTCACTATAATATAACTTTAAGTTCCACTCATAACCATTATGTATAGTATGACTTTGATAATCGGTAGGTATTTAATATAATGTACTAACTCACTATAATTGATTTTGTTTTAAAAAACTATTAACCGACTTCAATTTTTATAGTTTTTTCATGAATTTTCATGAATCCCATTGTTAGAACTGAACAAAATTAAAATGGGACCATACTGGAAGCACCAGCTTTCATATAAAAAAGAATCATGAACATAGGACCACGCAGTCAAAACTTCTGAGGTAACAAACTCTCCTTTTTTGAAGTCGGTTTAAAACTATAAACCGACTTCAATTATAGTTTTTTCATGGATCCCAGTGTCAAATCTAGACCAAATTAAAATGGGACTACCCGGGAAGCACCAGCGTTTAAATTTAAATAAAGATAGAAATTGGACCACCCAGTGAAAAGTTCCGAGGTAACAAACATAAAAAAATACAGTCGAATTGAGAACCTCCTCTTTTTTTTAAGTCGGTTAAAAATGGTTGATGTAGACAAAGTTGAATCTAATCTGAGCGTCTGGTCGATGCGACCCGTGACCCGAGAGCTGGTGAATATCTGCAGCACATCAGAATTGCCGTACAGCGGGGGAATGCAGCCAGCGTCTAGGGAACGCTTCCAACTGGTATTTATATGGATTAGTTAATCTACCTGTAGATTGTATGCAACAGTCTGCAGTTAGCTCAATTGTTTCAATTTATATACTAAAAATTTCTTCTTCATAGTATTTTTTCTAGTTAATAAAGAGTTAAATACAGATAATTAGCATTACTAATTACGTTAGGTCCATAGTAGATCAACAGATTTACCAGCTATGAATTTTATTTTACCATTTACCTATTTGAAATTATGAGATTTCGTTATAATAATCGTCATATTTTAAATCTTTGATAATCGGTAGGTATTTACTAAAGTTATTTACAACGGGGTATTTACCATTTGAGTTTTGAGCTTTCCAATATTAAGTACCATGGCGCATGAAACTGTGCCGAAATATTGGAACGCTCAAAACTCAAATCATGGTAAATATCCCGTTGTAAATAACTTTAGTATTAATAACCATGATAAATTTAAAAGTTTTATCGGTAGGTATTCGTTTTTCCATAACAGATCGGCATTCCTTCCTGTACAAAAGAACTGACTATAAAATACCAGATATCTAGGGATAAAAAACCTTTAGACGGGTTTTGCTGCAACTCGAAAAACAACAATTAACCGGCTAAACGTTTCTTCGTCGTTTCTTTACTTTAGTCTACATACCGAGGCGGTAGAAATAAAAATAATGACTTATTTCCGTGTTTAATTTTAAGAATTTAACCTTTATTGTGTTTATGGACTAAAGAATTTTGATTCTAGATTATTCATTGCAATTGCCCTACTTTTCTATAGGCTTACAGAAGTACTACTAAGTATCATGATCTAGTAACTGTTTGCACTCAATAATCATCCATTACGTTGGCTTTAATCCATTCCATCAGTTAACTGTGATATTTATTAGCTAATGGTTTTGCCACACCCAAGTAGGTTAATCGGAAACTGGATCGTAGCGAAAACAACGAATTTGCGGTGAAAGCACGGGTTTTCGTTCAGTGGGTCATACTTCAACATAATATACCTATGTCCACTTTGAAGAAATTCTATTTATAAATGAATTGGATAAGCAATAATAAATTATTAGAAAATGATTTGAAAAACGAACAAAAAAACCTTGATACGCGTAACAAGTTTAGGTTTTTATTTTATAAAAGTAGCGTATACATAAGCAGTATGTATAATAATATGTACCTATAACCTTTGGTTCCAATGATAACCATGTAAATTCTGAGCTTTTTGCTGATTTTCGTGAATACATATTAAGTAAGCGAGTAATCCTTTATTGGTACACTGAGAGAAATAACGATTACGAATAATTCCTAACACATGATCCTAATACGGTTGTCTTGATTAGTTATAATTCTTCATGTTTAAGTTTAATGAAGGACGAGAGTCATTTTTCTCAGTGTACTCGCAGGTAGGTCAAATCCTTGAGAACCCACCGTGCGTGACCCTAAGTAAAAGTGGCTTATCAATCACTGATGATTCACGTGAGAAATGTCACCTTGTCGATTAATATTTAATTTTACTTCATACACGTGTGACAAGGTGATTGCTGACTCCATGGTTTAAATGTACTTACTTTTCATTGTTTTTATATTTCCACAATAATTATTCTTTTAAGTATGACCTATGAACTGTACCTATCTGTCATCACAGTGGAAATTAGCTTCTCAGGTTGTGTAGTGGACCTTTTATACAACAAGTAAACAGGATTATCGATATAGGGTCTCCAAGACTCTAGGGCCAGGGTTTATGTGTGTGACAGTGGGTAGTAAGATAAGAGGAGACTCACCAGGATCCGGCCGGTGGTGGTCTGTCCGGAGATGAGTTCGCCGGCCCAGTCTTTCGCTTCGGTCATGAAGGTTCCCTCGAACTCCTGCTTGCCTTGCCGCGCCGCCTTTTGCTCCTTCTGCTTGGGATCGTTGGGAGCCAGCTCCGGCTCCTTGTGGCAGCAGACGAACGCGCACGCGCGCCATACCAGCACCACGCACAGCCCCGCCAGGAACGTGAAGATCGACGATAGAAGGAAGCACCACCATTTTCGCACATTGAGGCATTCGACATCGTCAGGGAGCGACGCCGTAGTCGTCTCTTCCTCGGACGAAGCCATTCCCCTCTAGCGCGAGGCATCCAGTCTGGCGTGCCATGCAGCCGGGGGGATGCGCGCCTCGTGCTGCCTCGCGCGCGACTGACTCGACTCCGCCCGAGCGCCGCCGAGCGCGCCGGCGCCCGGTCGATCCGAGCCCGCGCGCGCTAGATCGATCCGCGCCGCGCCGCGCCACAAGACTCCCGCCCGCGCGCCCGCCCCACAAGCTACCTTCCACACATGCACCTCGCTTTCTACTCTCTCTCTTCTCTTCTCCGATGCCCTTCCTCCAATCCCTCTCGAAAGGAACACGACTCCAGCTGTGGTGCGAGGACGGGACGCGGTGCTACGACAGCAAGCTGGCTACGACACTCTGCGACAGCGAGCGCTACGAAACTCGTAGACGTCTACGAGCGCGCTACGATTGGCCACCGTATGTGGCTAACTTCACTTCACGCGAAAGCCTATTTGTCTTTTTCTTTGTCAGTAGGTAGGTACATATGGAGTTTTCGGTGTACAAATGAGCCAATTAGCGGGTAATGGTAGTTTTTTGTCATAATTAGTGAATTGGAGTTGTAACTTGAAACTTCTGGCAAGGACATGAACTAACAGAGGTAGGTTACGTACCCACGTACCTACCCTTTTATAGGTAGGTAGGTACTTAGCATGCATCAGGTAAAAATAACTGGGGATCTGGTGTCCTAATGCTTACGTTTTATTAAGTTCAAAATTATCAATAAATAAATTCAAACAAATTGACAAAATCTTGCTGTGCAAAAAAGCTTACTGTAAAATAGGTACCTACTTATCAGATTATCTAGAGGCTTAAATAAAAAAAGCTTGATCATATTTCGCTCCAACTCGAAAAATAACAACTCGGCAGGCTAAAGGTTTCTCGCTTCGTCTCGTCGCTTCTTTAATTTAGTCCTATACTAAAGCGACAGATATAAAAAAAATATCAAAAATATATATCACTTTATTTCCGTGTCAGTGTTTAATTTTATAATTTGACCTTTACTAAGCGTAAATTTATTGTTTTCATGAAAATAAATAATTTTTGATTTCTTGCCTACTTCGATAAAGTTTCTTAGAAAATTCCTGGCCGTGTTTCTCAGCTACTATGGGTAAATAAGGACGAACAAAAATGAGTAGTAAAGAATTCACCACAACTACAACAAGAAGCGGTCGGTTTGGGCACCAGCACCTAGCACCAGAAAGGCCTCTGCATGATTCATCTCATGCATGTATAGATCTACTTGCCAATTATGTATGTCAGTGGGCATGAACAATGTAGCAATGGGTATCAAAGTTCAGCTCAAGAACGCAAAAAATACCTTCCAATAAATTTGAACCCAAACTTGTGCAATCGAAAATATTTTTTTTAATCGGTTCTGTAGTTTCGGAGACTATTCATTACAAACAAACAAAGAAAGAAACCAACAAACTATTAAATCTTTCCTCTAAATAAACAGAAATCGTTATGCTAAGTACATGACAAACTAAACAATTATGAATTCACACAAATAATTATGTAACGTAAAGTAAAATATATAAAAGTGACAAATATTTTTTTTAGCTCAGTTACTACTGCTACTATATGATAGTCACTGGAAATCTTAGAAGGCAGATTTAAAACAACTCCCACAAGAAAATAGAAATGTCTTTATCGCAACTGTATTTAATTTAACACGTTCATTGCCCATTGGAGCACAAGCCTATTTAGATCTAGAACGCGTAGAAGCGCACCCCTCGAGATCATACCACTGCGACTGGGCAGAGAATGCGTTAAACCATTAATTTACACAAATACCAGACTATAATTAACAGAAAAGATTACGAAAGCTCTGATTTAATAATCAGACCGACGAAGGCTCTTGCCTTCGTCGCTTATGTAGGTACTTATTTTGTAAATCTAAAGAAATAAACAAATAGAACTAGACTTACAAAATAAGTACATAAGCAAGTCAATTGTTTTCTATACTATAAACAGCTTGATAAATAGTTAATACTATCAAATAAGAAATAAGGTGCAATTGACTCTAATTCACTGATTTTTTTGTCCAATAGCGGAAGAAGTGAAAAAAAAACACCACTAGCATGTTTATCGCTTATCAACTAATACAATCTTTGCATAACTAAGTCTAACTGGTCTTACATAACATTGTCGGTGTGGTCACTGATGTAATAAAGACGGCACGACGACGACGACGGCACGACGACGACGACGGCACGACGACGGTCGGTCGAGTCGAGCACTACCTCTTTAATCGACCTTAGTATGGAATGGAATACTAAGGTCGATTAAAGAGGTAGTGCTCGACTCGACCGACCGTCGTCGTGCCGTCGTCGTCGTCGTCTTTATCATTCCATACCCCATCCTACAGACTACATTGTTTATTAACTTCGTATTTTGCTCCAACTCGAAAAATAACCACTAACAAGCTAAATTTTTCTTCGTCGCTTCTATACCTACTTCAATCTACGTACCGAAGCAACAGAAATAAAAATTATCATTTTATTTCCTTGTCAGTGTTAAATTTGAATATTAACAAGTACCTACCACTAGCTGTTTTATACAAAACCGTCCATGACCATCTGGTTTTAATCTTTACCTATTGGTTTTTTAGGTAAATTTTTTATTTTTTTATTGTTTTTAAGTTTTAATGAACACTATTGGTTGTTTTTAAGATCAAAACTCAAGTGATTGTTTTTATCCGTTCTAATCTAATTTAAAAAAAAAAGTTGTTGGATAGTGATCACCATTTATTGCATAACCCATAGCCACCTGTAAGCGTAATCGCCATGCCTTATCTAAAGATATATGTGTCCTGTGTAGAACTGAATTGAGACTGTTTGTTTCTAGTTTTGTACGATAGCTTTCTTCGTAAAATTTAAGTTTTACCGGAAGCTGTAAGGTTAAGTCTAAATTTGATTATACTACCACCCGTGGCTTTGCAAGCGCTATTCCGGGATAAATGGTAGCCTTTCCCACGGGAACAGTTATCCTTTTTATCCCGGTATCGCGTCCAATCGGATCCTAGGAACGTCAAACTTTCAGGGTAGGAAAACATTAATAGAATATAGTACATTAAGAACGTAAGCGGGTTAACTACGAATCTTGTTTGTGTTGGAAGAACACAAACAAGGTTCGTAGTTAACCCGCTTACATTCATAATGTATTCGTCAAACTACGAAAGTTTCTATAGTAAAAGAGTATAGTACCTAAGTATTCGAGCGTTTACTTTCATAATAGATTTTGTTTTAAAAAAACTATCAACCGACTTCTATTATTATATATAGTTCTCTCTCGCTTTCACCGCGTAATTCCCATTCCCGAGGGAATTCCGGGATAAAATATAGCCTATGTTACTCCCTGAAAAGTAATCTTTTTATTGATGAAATATTTTTTTAAATCGGTTCATTAGTTTCGTGGCCTATTCAATACAAACAAATAAACAATCAAATCTTTCCTCTATATAATATACTGCCGCGGCTTCGCACGCGTTGTTCATATGGAAACGTTTAAAGGTGATTTTTATCTTACGGGAACTGATTTATGGGATAAAAAGTAGCCTATGTTTGATTCCAGGATTAGAATCACCTTTATGCAAAATTTCTGCCCGATCGGTTCAGTAGTTTTGACGTGAAGAGGTAACAAACATCCACGCATCCATACATCCATACAAACTTTCGCATTTATAATATTATATAGTGTGAAGTATAATATAGATATAGATATGTAATGATAAAAATATTATAAATATTCACGGGTATTTATCGCGTTTATTTACCTATTTTTCCCGACGTTTCAACAGGTTTACACTCTCACTCGATAAATACCCGTGAATATTTATAATAATGTGTTCTGATCGCGTAAGTTTAAAAAACTTTAATGATAAAAATGTTTATTTCGCCTGCCCTGGATAACTTAGGTTATTTATCTCACAATGATGTACCTACCTACGTGTGTAGTGTGTACCTACCCTATAATATACATAAAAACAAACATCAGCCCTGCATCAGGTATTTCTGTGCCCTGCATAAAGATAACATGCCCTGCGAAGATCGACATGGCATCCCCATGGGAACCTCTATTACCGAACATTATATCTAAATATACTCGCTAGCGACTAGCTGTAGTTAAAATAATTGATTTCACATTATATTCTAAATATACTCGCTAGCGACTGTAGTTAAAATAATTGATTTCACCAGTCAAAAGTTCTGAGGTAAACAATATTTTATAAAAATACAGACGAATTGAGAACCTCCTTTTTTCGGTTAAAAATGTATGCAAACTTTCAAACTTCTTAGTCGGTTAAAAATGCTTGAAAACTTATACAGCTCTTAGTAGTAGTTAGTACTAGTAACTTAGTTAGTAGTAACGTAAAGAGCATAGTTACTTATGGAGACATTACAGATCACCGAATCGCAGGAACTTGCAACAAATAGAATAAACAGACTTACCATTGTTATGTTTCCCAGAGTCGCGACTTTTCTCTATACCGTGGCTCCATCTGTTTGTAGCATCAAACACTTATGAGGGAAACGCCTCATTGCGAGAATAACGTTTCACTTCACGTGGAAATGTAGTTGATACTGATACCATCTAGTTTAGATAGATGGCGCTATTAGAAATGAAAATCTTGCAGTAGGTATTATTTAGCTGTGTGTGGTGCTAGCTTAGAAATTGCACCACTCCGACTCTTTTCCCGTTGGTGTCGTAAGAGGCGACTAAAGGAAATCCACCGGGGGCGGGCAGCAGCGCTTCCTGCAGAATAATTCTACCACCGAATTGCGATACACAACCCGAATGCCCAGCGTGGGGATTATGGTTATAAGCCCCCCCTTAAGGGAAGGTCTGCGACCAGCAGTGGACCATACAATACAGGCTGTTGAGGTTGACGTATTATTGAAACTTATCTTCATCCGTCAGTCAGTAGAGGAGGTAGTGACTCACAGACTAACCATACAGATATTTGTTTGTTACTTCTTCACGTCAAAACTACTGAACGGATCGGGCTAAAATTTTGCATACTGGTAATTCTAATCCTGGAATCAAACATAGGCATAATTCTTATCACGTAAAATAGTTTCCATGGGATAGAAATCACCTTTCAAAGTTTCCATAGAAACAACGCCTGTGAAGCTGCGAGCAGAAACTAGTAGTATTCTAATATCTGTGCTACTGGTGAATTTAGATGTACCTAAAACTAACATGAATGATATATACTCTCGGGAGTGTATTTTTTCATATTATTTCTACCCTTCATTGGCATTTAAATCCCGGATAAAAAATAAAACATATTAACCAATTAACAGCGAAAATAGTGATACTGAGTAGGTACCTACTCAGTATCTATAATGAGTGGTAGACAAAAATAAATCAATACACATTTAAACATTTATATCTTTAGTTAAACTTACAAAAACGCTGATCAACAAAAACCCAACAGACTCAAATTTTGAACTAAATTATTATATTATAACTAGCTGCGCCCGCGGCTTCGTACGCCTATCCCACGGGAACTGATTTATAGGATAAAAGTAGCCTTTGTGTTATTCCAGGCCTAGAAGTACCTGTATGCAAAATTTCAGCCCGATCCATTCATTAGTTTTTGCATGAAAGAGCAACAAACATACATACATGTTCACAACTTTCGTGTTTTTAATATTGTTAAATGGTACTTAGTTGTGTAATTGATTTCATACACTGAAATTTTTTATTGTCTACTTTTATTCTAAAACTCTAGTTACTATGTCATCAACCTTTTAACATGAAAGAAGTAGAAGTAATTTTTCATCATGTTTATTAATGAATCCTTAAAATAATAAATAACTGTAACTTATAATAATCATCACTTTTAGCAAGCTTTCTGATGGATAGATAAATGTTAAGAACTAACCATGCACAAGTAGACTAGTTGTTGCAACCTTTTCACTGGGGTTCTAGAACTTACAGGGGTTCTAGAACTCACTAGGGTTCTGGAACATTCTCTCCAATCCACTTCAAGTATGGTGGGTTCCCGTTCTTGATAGGGAGTGAGATGACTTCGCATAACTCGTATGGATGGTTCGAGCGGACATATGCCGTGAGTTTATCTACTTGGGTTGTGCGTGTTTTAATCATCAGGAGAGCCTGAAAAAGACAATTGAATCTTTTATTAATCTGAATCTTTTGTTAGCATTCTTGGCACTCTGCCTTCTTGTAATGGCTTACAACATTAAGAGAATATAGGAATCAAAGGCTTTGCAATAGCGTTTGGTTGCATTTGAGTATTTGGAGCTAAGTCTGTAGTTAGTTACCTCACTATCTTCATTGATTTCATTTTTCCATTCATAGATTGATGTCACTTGGGGTATGATGTTCACGCAAGCTGCGAGCTTCTGCTTCACAAGACCATGAGCAATTGTTTTCCCTACATCCATGCTAGGAACAGTTACATAGGCAACTGAGTATGTATCTGCAAAATTACAATTATGTTGTTAACTTGTAACATAGGGATCACACACAACGAGGCAGACCACCAGCCCAAGGGATCAGACATTGATAAGGAGGAGTCTGGACAGAATGGTGGAGGAGGACTGGACAGAATGGTGTAATAGAGAGGTCATTCCCAGCAGTGGATGCTCACGAGCTGAGTAGATAGGAATTATGGAACAGATTTGAATAGAAGCATGGCCTACAGACTTTTTGTCTGTAGGCCGACGAGTGTAAAACAGACGTTTCGTCTGTTTTACACTTTTAATGGGCAACCGGTAGGTTACCTATCACAAATGTCTCTAAAAGTAAGTGGGTACACTTACAAGATTCTGTAATCTGGGGTTACTTATAAAAGTTAACTAAGGTTATTTTAATTATGAAAAAACTTGTTCAAGTCGGATTTTTATGATAGGCAAATGCAAGGATTTTGCCCTGAAGCGGGACCACAGCAGCAAGCTAGGTATAGATTGTCGGAAAGTTGAGATTTTGTCCGGCAAATGTCACATAAAGCGGAAAAATCTAGCAAAAATGAGTTCTTACCGGCATCTGCACTTCCTGAAGACATGTTTGCAAACGAAACTGAGAGCCCCGGCCGCAAAAACGTTAAATACAAAGCAAACAAGTGTTTTCGGTTTATCGGAAGTAGCATTTCAGTTCAATCAGTTACATTTACATGGGTTTTAATTTCCGAAGAAACTTTACAATTCAAGATTTGTATTTCGTTTCAGAAAACAACAAAACAAAACAAATGATAGGTACATGATATGTCACCATGACACTGATGTTAATGACATTGACACTGACACTATCTATTGGATGATTGATTTGACGGTACAGTTTATTTTTAGGATAAAGCCCTCCGCATACAGACGCTAATCAATTAGCGCGTCTTGCTAAGCACGATTTCGGCAATTTTTATAGAGGCTAATTTTAATCGAGATTTCGGCGGCGGGGGCGGCCCTTCCCCGCCTTACCAGCTACGTCAGCCGTCGAAAATACTATGCTTTTTGTAATTCCTGCTTGTAGGCAGGTAGTTCGATGCGCTTACAAACAGGAATTCGCGTGGTACCTACCTACCTCCCTAAAAACAGTCGGTAATTATTCAAGTCAAAAAATTATCGCAAAGATACGAATCAGTGTTGGTAGGTACCTAGGTATGCCCACAAATCAGTAAAACCCTCATAGGTATTTGTTAGGTAAATAGGTATTTGTTTACTCTAGTGTGCATCGTGCAAACTACCTATCTACCCTAGGTGTGTAAGTAATTGTTTAGTAGGAAGGTACCTATTAAAGTTCACTTCCCTTGAGGTAGGTACGTTTGTTTAAAATATTTTTTTAGAGATGGTGGTCAAACACAACTCCGTTAGAATTCTGCGAATGCAACACGCGCCAGCTTCAACCATTAGGTACAGTACACTAAATAATGTAGATGAAAAGCAAATTCCTACCTACCTAGTAGGGATTGCAAATTCCCGGTTTTTCGAGGAACCGAGAATCCCGGGAAATGTTGAAGTCGGAACCGGGAAATCCCGGGAATTCCCGGGAAATTAATTTATTTTGTATTTTTATTGAAATTAGATAATTTAACTGCCTCTGAAGCCATGTCGCTTATATCGCCTGATATAACATACCTTATATTGCATAGGTATGCGATATAAGGTAGGAGCTGTATTTCTATACATTTGTTAAAATGAATATCTTAATTCAATGTGGTCGATGTGTTTTGTTCCCTCGTTCGACAGCAAGCTTTTCGTTCTAAAGAGTCGTGACTGAATCCAGCACCTTCATTTACTGCACTACCTACAACAACACTCTCAAGGCAGCAAAACTCCATGAGGCTGGACTTGATCTTGATAAACAGAAAGTATCTTTGTGTGAAAAATCGCCGAATATAAGAATTAATTGTTACAAAAAAGCTATTTTAAATCAAATTAATCGGTTTCAAATTGTTATTTTTATCACAATCAAAACACGCTTTGGTCTATCCAGTTCAAAGATTTATTACGAAAGGTTGATTCAATTTAAGGTTCAATCACTTAAAGTACGTAAGTTTTTTTCTTCAAAATGGAGGTACATTATGCATGCACATGGAAGCTTGATTTGGGCACTCTCTTATATATTTTGGACTGTTTCCATTCATCTTTACCACCCTGACTCTACAGCCGCGGGTGGGCTTAGATCCAGTAAAATGCGCCATTCTCTCCTATTCTTGGCTTTTTTTACTGCCAGCCGGACACTGCAATTGCCTTTAGGTCTTGTTGGACTCCATCGACCCACCTGAGTATCAGTCTTCCAGGGGGTCGTCGGCCATCAGGTTTGCCACCAGTAGCCACCATCCAGGTACAGCGTCGAAGATTTGTCTTTGTATTTTTCTTTCAAACACGAGTCTTTCGGTTTTCTTGGTTAGAACCCATACGTCATTTTCGAGGCTTACGTAAGAACTGGACGTTGTAGCGTTTTGTAAATGAGTAGTTTAGATCTTCTAGATTAAGCTAAAGCGTAAATATTTGAAAAGGTTGAAGAAGAATCTATTAGCGGCTTGAATTGTTCTATTGATTTCCACGTCTACCTTGTTTGTATTGGCTAGCGTGAGCCAAGAAGATAAACGCTGTTATAGTTTGACCGAATCCGCTGTACCGCTCCTGAGGTATGCGCGCGGCGAGACGGGGGGGGGGGGGGGGGGGGGGGGGGGGGGGTAATATAGGCCCTCGTCGGTCGCTGAGATCCATCAGTATGCCGTCAACGCTCACGTCGGCGATAGGTAGCTTTTGTAGCGTACTATATGTCAGATGCACACGAGATAAATATGCAAAGATGGGGGAGCGCTATCTCGTGATGTCAAGACCATCAAAGAAAGCTTTGAATGTAAAAGTGATCGCGATAGTAGATTTAATATTATTATCGATCCATTAATAATAAATTTGCAGAACGACTCCAATTCAACTTCTAATGGCGAAACGGAAGATGAAATTGAAGTAGAATCTATGTCAGAATATCTGTACAAAATTTAGTTATAGAAAAATATAATCGTTACATAATATAAACATATTTTCGTTTACCTACGATATCCTAAGAGCTATCCGACAATATCGATCTCATGTGTACTCTTGCTCTTTTTTCCCCGGTCCCCACCTCGCCGTACTTTCCTAAGGAGCGATACAGCGGTTTCGGTCGAACTATACTATAGTTATAAAAAATGAAATGAAAATGAGAAGCTTGTATAACTATTGGTAACACCAATTTGGACACAGAAGGTGACTACGTTTAATTTAGCTTTTTCCTGTCTTTCTTGACTCTTATAACAAGGCGTGGTAAGCATGTTTCATGGCAGTTAATTTCGCCCTATCAGATCCAAATCATCGGCATAACCCAGAACTTGAACTGATTTCAAAGGAATGGTATCGTTCATTTAAATTTTTGAGTTTTTCTGCACTTGTCAAGTCTATATTGAAGAGTAGGAATGAAAGAACGTCCTTGACAAGGACCCAAGGACCACCGAAATTTCGGAAGGGCTCTGATATATCGTTCTGCATCCTGACAACACTAGCCGAACTTCTCAGAGTCATTTTGGTGCATGCTGTTTACTCTTTGATTGCAGGAAAAATAATTACTGATTGAAATCAAGTGATATAAATCATGTCAACCCTGCCCAGTACCGCGTAGGTACCCGATATATTTGAAATGCTATAAGACGAAATGAAATATATTAAGTTATGTCGTTTCGGTATTAGTATATAAATTTCCCGGAAAATGAATTTGGATTTCCCGGTTCTTAAATGGTCCAAAAATTTCGGGAATTCCCGGGAATTTCGGAACCGGGAATTCCCGGGACCAAACCCTACTACCTAGGTATGGCGTTGATCCATCAGCTATCCGATTCCATTGATTAAACCAAGTAAATGAATAAAAGTAGTAAATGAAACTAGCTGCACCCCGCGGCTTCGCACGCGTTGTTCCTACGTTAAAAGGTGATTTACATCCCACGGGAACTGATTTATGGGATAAAAAGTATGTTTGATTCCAAGATTAGAATTACCTGTACCTATGCAAAATTTCAGACAGATCTGTCCAGTAGTTTTGGCGTGAAGAGGTAACAAACATCCATCCATACATCCATCCATACATCCATACAAACTTTCGCGTTTATAATATTAGTGTGATAGGGTCGCGCTTAAAAATATGTGTCCATTATCTTCTGATAATCTATCTAACTGGTAGACTAATTTAAATTTTTTAGTCGTCAGGCCAAAAATATCGTATAACTGGTACCGAGCACCAGTTCAATTGTAGGATGATCAACGTCTCACAAAGTGAATCACAAATAAAAATCCACTCAACATTTCTTGTCATTTATTTAGTTAAAGACTAGAGCATGGGTACAAAAACTTAACTAGGTCATGTGAGATTTAAAAGGAAGGAAGAGTAACATTTTCCAGGTAATAGACTGATGTAGGTAGAGGTAGGTAGGTAGGTACGTTCTTTTTGCAAGACGCAAACTATAGAACATTAATTTTACAGTCAGGCACCCATAGGTAGGTATTAACCCCCTTATTCATGTAAGCAGATAATTTTTTTAACGTAACTTTTAAAGGCTTGATCTGGAATCAATATCGGGTTGATTCTGAGACCACTACTGTTTTAAACTAACTAATGAAAGGAGGCCTCATTATGGCTTTTTAAATCACTGCGTCTCCAAGCAGGATGTTTAATTGGGGAGTCAGGTTTCTGCGAGAAACTGCTGCCATCTTCAGTACTCCAAGAACATCACCACTAACGCAGCCTTCTAGATCCTCGGAGATGCTACAACCATTGATTAATTAAAAAGGGAAGATAGGTTACGTTCTCCCAGCAGCGCTTACTCAAAACATGGCATGTGTTCCAACTACACGCAAACACATACGCTCACAGTTATATTTCCAGTCCTGTGCAATACAAAGAAGAAAAAAGACGGAAAGACGTAACTATCTAAGATCGAAGTGAGACGGAGACAACAATATTTCACGTGAATCACGACCGCCCGTGCCGCCGGTCCGACGGTGCCTGAGGTGGGAGCACACAATTTTACACAATATGAGGTTGCCATTTTCGAGAAACTAGTACCTCATCTTCCCATTTTAATTAATCAATGGTCTCCAAGCAGGATGTTTCATTGGGGAGTCAGGTTTCTGCGAGAAACTGCTGCCATCTTCAGTAAACGGCTAGATACTCCAAGGACATCAGGACCAAGCTAACGCATTCTTCTATCTAGATCCTCGGAGATGCTACAACCCTGGTGCGGTGATCACACAGGAGCAGCAGCTAGGCAATCTCAGAGACTTCTGGGCGATCGCCTTGTTGTTGTCTACAATCAAGACGGAGCGGTAGACGAACTTTTGGACGCATTTGTTCGAGTAGCCGGGAGGAAAGGTTACTAAGTCGGAGCAGGGTTTGTCCCTGGCGCTGAAACAAAGGAGTTATCTTTCGTTAGCTTTTAGCGATAAGCTATCCCAACTCTTCCCGTGGGTAACAAGTAAAATTAAGTAAAATATACATATATAAAATAAATTGATAAATAGTTATTACTAATAACTATTTTTCAAGCTGTTTATATAGGAAAAATTTTACTTGTCTAAGTACTTATTTTGTAAGTCTAAAGAAATAAACGATTTGACTCTGACTCTGACTCTGACTCTGGTGTCGTACTAAGGAATATTCATCGGGGGCGCTTATCAGGGGGAGGGACCAATACAGGCTAGCGATAAGGCCGTCCATTGTGCAACGCGAGATAACAATACAATACACTATATTGCATACAAAATATATATTACAAACCAAAAATAAAATGTTATATCTCTCTATTACATTTTATTTTTGGTATTGTTATCTAAGTAGGTACCTAGGCAATTTATGCACATATGTAATGTTATGTGGTAAATAGGTACCTTAGTTTCTGATATCTGTGGTAGGTACCTATCCTAAACTTCCGCTAATTCATCAGCGTAAAATAAAGATCGGCAAACGTAGTCTATGACGCCTTCCGGTCAGATGGGATGACGATGGGTACCTAAGCTTTATGCAGCAATGCACTTCAATAGTCTGATCATGATGATGAAAATAAACCGCTTGATTTATTGAAGTTCTGTAGACACTTACGACTCTCTGCAAGTCTCTGCTCTGAACCCTTGCGTCATGTTGTTGTCCCGATCCTGAAGAACCGTCCACCACACGTTGTTCCTGTCAGGTAGGGAATCGGGGATGAGGAGCTGCAACAATAACGGATCCATCAGTCACCTTTTAGAACACCCAAGGGAAGAAATGGGTTGGTGCAAATTCTAAGCCAGCGCCACACAGATATCATTAAGTTTACTATCATACCTGAGTATTTTTATTAAATTAATTATGTAACTCGTATACCTCGTAAGTTTAATATATAGTTGTTTATTGTGCCTTTACATAATAAATAAATCTTCACCATTTCTAATTTGGAGGAACCGTAGAAACTTATGTCGTGTGGTGTGCCAGCTTAGAATTTACATCACCCAAATCTTCCCGCGGGTATCAAGAGGCGACCAAGGGATATAGGTGATCTGCTACAGAACCATTCTACCACCGAACTGCGATCCCCAACCCGTATGCCCAGCGTGGGGATTATGGGCAATATCCTCCAAGAGATAAAAGCCAATAAGGGGACGTCTGCGTCCAGCTGTGGACCAATATACTGTTGAGGAAGAAACTTATGGTGACTGATAAATAACAGCCAGTCTGGGGTACCTACGCTTCTGAATGGTATTGATATGGATTAGTATAGCTACCTGTAGATTATTTGCAACAGTCAGCAGTTAGCACAATTGTTTCAGTTGTAAATAAGTGCTAGTTTTAATTTATTTGTATAATTTGACTGTAGTTTTATTTTAAAATAAGTATATTATACATTATTTAAACACGTGGTAATTTAATGACACTGCGTGTACACGATATATCTAAATAATATATCGACGTTCTCGACTAGAATGCTCGTTATATTTTGAAAGAATTCGAAAATTAAGATAGGGTAACTATTCGAAAGCTCCCAGCGGCGGGTGCTGGAGTTAAGTTAAGTTAAGATAAGTTAATTAAGTTACACATAAGTTTCCTAAATTTATAATAAGAGGTCGCTGGTAAAACTTTACATCGAGCAGACACTTGATGCTTAATGGGAGAGGTAGGTACATAATATTTTAATATCTTTCTTTCTTTTCATCACGCGCAATTCGCGCGAACTAAGGCGCATGTCAGTGAAAGTGGCGCCCCCACCTATTTAATTTATAAAAATGTATCGTACAGTTTGTGGTATCTATAAGTTATTTATTAATGCCTCTGTAATAGTTTCATTTTGTAAAGCTTGAGGTTGCGCTTTTTGGCCACCAAATTCTATATTCGCATCTCTTACTAAACTATAAAAGATAAAACTAACAGAGGTATTAAAAAATAGCTTCAAATAAATACCAGAAACTGTACGATGGATTTTTAAAATTTCTTATGTCAAACGTAATAATATGATAAAATAGGTGGCGCTGTCCGAGCCAATATGGCTCGGGTATGCGCCTGAACAGTAACACCTTGCAATGAATGACTTACTCTCTCCGGATCAGCATTGCACATCCCGAACGATGGCCCTTCCGATCCGAACCGCTGCGCCACCTGCACGTCGGTATCTAACTCATCTGATACTATTCTCAACTTTTGCTCTTCGCCGAGCTGAAAAGGAAAGAAACTGTATTAAAGGTGAGCTAAACTATTCGTAAAATAAACGCGTCTTCACAGAATTACACTTGTTTATTACTCTTTAGCGAGAGGCGTTGAAATATAAGTTTACAAAAGTCGGTAAAATGGTAGGTACCAAGACCAAAAAGAAAAAATCTGCTGTTTGCTCACAAAAGAGAAATAATCTGGTATAACTCTGTGGAGACGCGTTCATTTTAAGAATGGTTTACCTCTACTACCATGAGCTTGTGCCTATGTGGATCTCTGATGCGACAAAGTCGTCTGTTACATTTTTACTCGTGCGAATAGCCATTCACACAAAATGCTTAGACCTGGAAGCTTGCTTTCTGCTTTCTTTCATATTTTATTTTATTTCTTGCATATTTTATTTTAGTTTTAGCTTTGACAAAGCCTATAAACAGCTGCTCGTTTGACATTTGTTGACATAAATCTTATTCTTAAATATGTAATAATGTAATTTTGATTATTATTGTTTAACTGACATTTTTATTGTTATTTTAGGATGTTATTATGTTATTTTAGCATTTTTATTGTTATTTTTGGATTGTTCATGCGACCGTATCATGGATTGTTCATGCGACCGTATCATGGCTGTGAAGATATCATTGGAGACGGGTTCCTTTCTAGTAGTGAACGTATACATGCCTGTTGATGACGAAAAGAACACAGCTGAATTCACGGAATGTTTAGCATTAAGGCGAGCCAGGAGAGGATGGCCGCACTTTTGTGATTTTTAAAACCATCTGAGACATAGAATATAGTCCTTATAATTCCGAAAAAAATATATGTATTACTTGAGGATCTATTCTAGTCAAAGTCGCAGTCAGTTACATGATCGAATGAACTTCACTCGATAGAAAAAAATCCCAAAGTTACCTCTTTTCGTCATGTTTTTTCAATATTATGACTAAACTACTGATAATTTTAATATTTTTTTTGTACTAACCTAAGGACACTTAACATTTCTAAACATAGTCGCAGAGTTTGACTTGATAAAATGATTAACTTAATGACTATGCTTAAATACCTACAAAATCCACGAGTCCGGCAACTTGGCGGACGTGATCAGTCGCGCGCTGGCGCTCACGGACGACGGACCTGTGTCAATTTTTTCCGCGGCAATTTAATTTTGTCGAGTTTTCGTGAAGAATTTATAATTGTTGCAAGTTATCCATAATGGGTAATTGACCTTTCATTCTTAGAATCTTCAATTTCTGATCGATAAATTCCTAAAGATAATACTCGTATTATCATGCTTCGAAACTTACGGTCATAGTGCCGACCAGAATATCAGTAGGTATAACTACTAATCTCGCTATGTATGATTTATAACCGACTTCGAAAAAAGAAGTAGGTTCTCTGTTCGGCTGTCTGTATGTTTATTTTTCTATGTATGTTCACCGATTACTCCGTCATTTATGGACCGATTTGGATGATTCTTTTTAGTTGTATAGAGGATGCTTCCGACGTGGTCATAAAAAAATTATTACCGAAAGATTCGTATTTATCCCATCTAACTTAAAAACAGTTTCAAAGTAAGGGATTCGAAGCCTGTTTTTAAATTTTTCAAAGTAATCAAATTATGATATTTAAAATTTTGTCTAGACCGGAACTGCGTGCCGTTTGCTAACGAAAAATAAATGTGTGTGTACTTATATCTAGAAATGAAACCTGTGCAATAGGTGCTATAGCTGATGATGATTATAGGTGGTGGTGCAATAGGTGGCCTACTTTATTTACTTTTTATCGTAGGACAATGGGGCAGCCCAGCAACACCCGCACAATAAATAAAAACTAAAAATTGGTTCTATCAAATACAGGGACTTTACGTTTCTGAAAGACGACTCTGTGCTCGGAATCTGGTCTGGAGAAAATCAACCCTTACTTACAAAACGTCCTCTCATCTCCTGAGCCACAATCAGATTTGCAACCACGTACACAACAAAATGAATTTTAGAGAATTTTGAGATAATATCTATTCAATTTAATAAATTTGTAGTTTTTTTGTTTATGCCAAACGGAATTTGAAATCAATAACTAAATAAGGACGTAGTTATGCAAACAGGGACCAACCCATAAAATGTTACTTTCGAGATAATAGGGTATATGCATGTGACTTTAAAAAGGTAATATTTTTTTACGTAATTGCTATTGATAAATAAATATACCTGTATATTTATTTTTGTATTTTATGATGTTTTTATTGTGAAATTTTAACGCAACGCTTTTGGCTCCCAAACCGTGACGTCATACTTAAACATTTTTGTTCGGGCATGAAGTTTTGACTTTGAGTTAACATAGGGGATCCCATGAACTGTGATGTCACGAAATGCAAGGGCTAACATAACAGCGTTTTTATCATCCAAAACAGAGTGTAGTTTTACTTTTTGTTTTTTTACCTAATCATTTAAAATTTTTTGGCTGTTATATATTTTTTCGATTAACCTTAATAAACGATTTAAAAAAATATCCATGCATATACCCTATTTAGTTTAAAGAAAAAAACTTGTGAAGATGTCGAGGTAGCTCATATGTGTTCAATTAATTTACAGTCTTGTGTGGGGGTGTTAAGGGCTTTATAGAGAGCCTAAATTGTTTAGATTTTCTTATGCTCAAACAAGTAGTATTATTTTTGTGGGTTGTTTCCCCGTAACAAAAGGTTTGTCAGGTTCCTTTGTGTAAAAATAAAAGTAAATCATTAAGTTTATTTATGTTTTACTAAAAAAAACTTACAAACTAAATATTTAACACAGGTAAGTTAAGTGGTTCAAACAATCATCAAAAATTATCATTATGACTCGGATACAAGCTAAAATTAGTGTGTTTTTAATCCATTATTCCAAGTTGTAATACTATTCGTATATGATTATTTAAATGTCTATGTAAATCCGGGTTCTGCTGATACCCATACTGATTTTGTTAAATATAATATAACAATATCAGTATGGGTATCAGCACTATTTTAATGAAGTGTACTTATTGTCTTGTTTTATGTCACAATGTTAAACAACAAGTAGTAGTTATATTAATTAATGATTTTATTGGTATTATCGCGCCTTCTGTTATTACCCGATAAAATCATGAATTATGTTAACAAATCGCGATTTTTTAATAAGTTTTATTAGTTATATTACATGTTAATAGATTTCTAAATTTCCAATGCTAGGTTGATCAAAAAAATATGGTATTGTCTATACAGATCTTAAAAATACCATTATTAGAATGAATTAGAATTTTTGAAAATCTAAAACCTCTCTGTGTTGAGTAGTTGGGTGTTGCTGTGAGCAAAATGTGTTTTTTTTTTCGAAAATGTTATTTTAAAATACTTCTTGACATGGATCAAACAGTTCATCCATTTTTATGAGAAATCGTTTAGAAATTCAAATCGATACCAGTTTAAAAGCGATAAATATTAATCATGACCTAATTAGATGCCTGCTAAAATTAGGTAGACGTTGAAAATATAATGAAAAAAAGAGTTAAAGCTACTTTCACCTAAATTGAGTGGTTTTAGATCTATCGATCTTTTTTTAGAGATGTTATCCTAATTTTAAATGTGTCAGTCTAATTTTTAAACCATAGAATAGTAGCTTTTATTTATTTGAAATTCCTAAATCCGAATTTTAGCTAATCCTAAAACAACGGAATCGGCTCCATTGTCGTCTTCTTCTAAAATCTATTTATGATTAGATTTGTGTCCAGCTTGTTATCTTTTTTAATAGAGTTGTATTTACCCTCTTTTTCTTTAAAGATACCTTAAGAGTTTTTAAAAACATGAACTTATCACACACAAAATTATCTTTTAGCTAATACTCTCGAGAAAACGTTCTAGGCCTGTTTTTCTTTGAAACATCAGTATTGAGAAGGTACCGTTCACAGGTTTTTCTTTTACGCAAGTTACTAGACATAGGTTCTAGGCTAAATATGAACCAATTTCATAGAATTTTATAAATTTCGATTATTTTTCCTGTTTTGAAACTTTACCGTTGCTTTACTTTGGACAGTCACAGCGATAATCTAAAAATGCTGGTTATCGTTTTCTTCCTTGAATTAACATAGGATAAATTGAGATAATTCCCCTTTTTCTCGATTATATTGACCGTTTTTCAGTTTTTTGCCCTGTTTTGGTCTTCCTAGACACGATCCAGTGGTTTCCTTGTGGTTTGGTTCTAGTTTGTATTATTGAAATGTCAAAGTTTTATGGGTACCATATGCTATGATTCCATTTAAAATATTAAATCGGCTGATTATTGTAAAACACGCAGCATGGTTCTAAAAATGCTGGTTTGTAGCTAGTTTAATGCTAGTTTGTAAAATATGAAATTACCAAATTTGGGTTAGTTCCCGTGTGACCTACTCATATCTTTGCTGCTTTCTTTGCTAGAGTCGTTAGATAGCCAGGATCTTATTTGAGCACATAGAATACATGACTTGGAACCTCCCTGTGCACACAACTCCATTTCGACCAAGTTGCGGGTTGGTCCCTGTTTGTATAACTACGTCCTAAAGAAGATCAATAACCAATTAGAGAATAAAACAAACGTAGTTAGACTTACTACTTTTTATTAAAGGTTGCACTAAAAATCATTAACATAAATAAATAATGTTGGATAATCCACACAACATCATCTAGCCCCAAGCTAATCAAAGATTGTGTTATAGGTACTAGATGACTGATAGGAACCTATCTATACTAGAAAACATTACATAGATAGTTAAATTTACCATACATAGAAAATACCTAAAACACCCGGAACAAATATTTGCAGATCGTACAAACATTTTCCCAATGCGGGAATCGATCCCACAACCTTCTGCGTCGCAGGCGGACCTTCGCCGCTGCGCCACTAATATCGTCTAACAGACAATAACGGTAATCATACCAATAACTCTTTCCCTCTCCATGTTGTAGGTATATAAATAAAAACTTTTTTATCATCCTCCATTATAATACATATACAGGTTACTTTTTTTATTTACGAAACTTACGAATATTTTACTATTCTATAAAAAAATAAAATCAAAAAAAAAAATATCATAAAAATGCATAAAATTATCCTACTGCATTCTATACATACTGTGACGCTGGCGGTGTTACGCAAGTTCACCGGCGCTGCGTCCGCGCGATGTATTTTACGCGCGGCCCTGGACAGCGCTAAATGCCTACTAATGCAAGTCTACGCGGCCTTAACTAGTGCTCTGATTGAGGAAAGCAACGTCCAGGTTGCATTTGTGATCGGGGACTTCAATGCGCACCCCACAAAGCGTTTTGGACGGGAGATGACATCGTTCTGTGAGGACCTTCAGTGGGAATGTGCGGACTTAAAATACCTCGGACTAGACTCGAATACGCACACATTTGTTAGCGATGCGCATCGTGGTTGTATGAGCTGGTTGGATCACTGCCTTGTAACTAGAGCTGCTTGGGATACTGTTGTATCTGCGGATGTAATTTACGAAGTCACGTGGTCCGATCACTTCCCATTACGCATTGTGTGTAATCTGGGAAGGGTGCCAGTTGTTTCAGCCGGCTCAGACAATCGGGATGCTATGAAAACTATCAGATGGGGTGAGAGGGACTGTGATCAGATAAAGATGTATAGTAAATACTGCTTTGATAATATTGACAACTGTGATAATTTTAATTTTACTTGTTCCTGTGATAATATTTATAACTGTATTCATTTGACTGATTATTATAAGTACATTGATAATTATTATAATCATATTATTAAGACAATGCAAAATGCCGCAGTGAAAAGCTCCCATGCTAGTGCACATAAGTGTCGTAAAAAGGTGATTGGTTGGAACTATCATGTCAGGGACAGCCATCAGGCTGCCAGACGAAGCTTCAGCTGTTAGGTGGCGGCCGGTAGACCCTTTGAAGGGCATATATTTGATGAAATGCGTAGTACTCGTTCTGAATTTAAAAACAAAATGTCCAATCCCTTATGGTGTTTCTATATTTTGTTTGTTTTGTATTCTTACAATAAAATAATTATTATTTATTATGTTTAAAATTAGATTATAACGATATTAAGTGTATACATGAATGTACCTATGGTGGAATAAATGAAATGAAATGAAATTTCCTTTGATTATAATTATATAACTTTCCCCTATCCTACCCTCTACATCCCCCGTGAAAATAAAAAACTAATAAAATAATATCACAAAACTCGTCTTTGTAGCTTCTGTTTCGTTGCTATGCTAAAATGGCGGCGTAGCACACACAGTTTTCACCACCGTTCACCATACCCACGTTCGAAGAACAAACTTATTTTCCTAGCTCAGCAGTTACTAGGACATAAAACTCGGTATTAATTTTCATAACCTAACTCTAGTATATTTAATATTATAGAGTTCTTTCGTCAATGTATTGTTCTATCATGAAGGAATATAATTCCTTCATTATGAAAATATTTTTCTGTAGAGCTTTATGGAGCGTGCTACGAACTACTATGCTACGCCTGCGTAGCGAACAAATAAATATTATGTAAAGAAAATCTTGTACAGCGCATGTGATCATCCAAAATGGTCATCGATACCTAAAAATTAATTTCTTCCTAAAGGTGATTATCAAGGTTGAAAACGACTTAATATTTTTGATGTCTTGTTTTCCTCCTTCGGGTTAATTCCAGAGAGAAAAACTGGAATAATCCGAACTCGGGGTAGGTATACCTTCAGTTCACTATTCTATTCTATTCTATTATCTTACCTCACTAATAAGAAGCTTGACTCGCTCCTTCGGGTAATTGGGTATTTCCTCACAGTACCCTTGTTTTCTGCATTCGTCTGATATGTCAGGCGCGTACCTGGACTTAGTCGAGGGTCCGGGAAACACTACCTCGCTCGAATCCGGAAGGGCTCCTGAAAATGAATTGTGACGTAACTTACATTATAATAATAATAGTAATAATCATTCAGAAGTGGGATCAAGGGCCAGATTAAAAAAGCGGTAGGGCGCCCTCCGGCCAGAAGGGATGACGATCTGCGAAAGACTGCAGGCAGATGCTGCATGCGTCAAGCTGAAGACAGGGCGCTGTGGCGCTCATTTGGGGTCACTATGTCCAGCAGCGTGGAGATAGGCCTTCCTTAATATGGGCTGATGATGATGATGCATAATCATTTTGGATAATTCACACAGCATTATCTAGCTAAAAGCTAAGCAGAGCCTGTGTTATGGGTACTAGATAACTGATATAATTATATAAAAATATCAGTCATTATAGTGACAAAGACTGATATTTTTTATCATACATAGGGAACATTCAAAAGGCCCTTAACAAATATCTGCAGATCGTACGCACATTTGCCTGCAGGAGGGAATCAAACCCGCAACCTCCTGAGTCACAGGTGGACCTTCACCGACCACGCCAGAGAGGCCGTCCACATTGGTGAATCATGAATCATACCTATCGAGCTATTATGGCATGTTAGGTATTATGTAGTGTAAGTATAATAATAAATTGCTTTAATTTCAACCACCACCGCCTGTAATGGTCATGGTTGCCTGAAAGAGATCGATCAAAGCGATAAGGCCGCCCTTTGTACTTCCTTGCACTACATTTCCTTCTGTATAGTATTTTTTTAGTATTCAGAAACTAGTAAAAACTGTAGGTATCATT
This sequence comes from Eupithecia tripunctaria, assembly GCA_955876795.1. Classification (NCBI taxonomy): domain Eukaryota; kingdom Metazoa; phylum Arthropoda; class Insecta; order Lepidoptera; family Geometridae; genus Eupithecia; species Eupithecia tripunctaria. The sequence continues at coordinate 1,321,260 of OY041607.1, forward strand.
TTCTTTGAATGCGTAAACAAAATGCCGACGCAATGTTTTTGTCAATAAACCTAACCGTTATAACTGATTTTTATTGTGCAATTACATTGTCCAATCACATAGCACGAACTTTTGTGTACAAACACAATAAAAAACGTAGGTCTCGTTTTTGCCAAAATGTTTTTTCCTTTACACTAACCAATCTATGTATAGAATGTTTATAAACAAACCGCCCGTAAACCACTTTGTTGCCAAGTCTGTTTATACGCAATTTATATGAATTGTCGTTTTGATAAATACTTATTGCTCGATTGTAAATAAGTACTAGTTGACCAGTTGCTTTTTTAGACGAGATGATACTAACCCAGTGTAAACACTACATAACATACACTTGTTTATCTATGGTTTATTCATTTTGAATGAAGCATGTTAGTAAACAAAGTACGACACAAATAACAAAATCTCACTTGCTTGGCGTCGAGTTTCAGATATAATTGTAAGCAATTTTTATTGAAGGGAGGATCTAAAATCGACAAGTACTCGTAATGTAAATTACCTACGTATAAAAGGACGCGCCAACAAAGTGAATTTTAGGTTAAGTATGGGCGGTTTGTTTACGTTTATGCTCTATGCAAAATGGATACGATATAGTAACGTAGTGATCGATCAGAGAGAAGTCGCCAAATATTAATTTGAGTAGACTGTAGACTTACCTACCGATTTGTACTGTACCTTCCCACCTGTACCGTCCATATACGAACATTTTTCAATATGATGCTTTAATCCTAGCCAAATGAAATTTTCAGGGTTTATTCTTCATGAAAACCGTTAGTTTTTAAGATAATTTTCAGAAAAAACTGAAAGTTAATGTAAATACTCGATTTTGAAAAAAAATTGGCTTTAATAGCTATTATATTTTTTTTTGTTTTTTTTTTATAAATCTCTCACAGTGGTAGTAAAGGGGTACGAAAGGCCCACTATCGAACTTGTTTAAAATAAAAAGACAGGGTCGCAGACGTAATATTATGGCTGCAATTGCGAAATTCAGTGTAAAATCTGATTATGACCAAAATTATACAAAAGTCAAAATAACTTTGAACCAGTGAATATCGCCGAACATACATGGGGGTTAAATCGATAGGTCCTGGGGTCACCCACCCTCCAGCTACCGATGATCCAACCCTTATGTTACACCCTGTATATTGTCCACCATTATTCGTTTTATTTAAGTATTATTTTATCTGTGCCTTTACCAAATACCTTTTTGTAACCTAGGTACCTGTACCTTGTACCTATCTGTACAGATTTAAATAGACCACCACCAGCACCATAGCAAACGCCCACATCTCATCTTCAATTTCTCTCCTCAGACAGAGGTGAGGCAACCAGGATCCTCCAGATTTCTATCTACCGTAGCGAAGCATCAGAGATGTCAAAATCAACCAAAAAAAATCGAATTTGTTATGATGGTACACTACTGGGTCCTAATTCCACTTTAATCGCTTCACTAGGACAGTGGTATCGTCAGAATGACACATTTTGGTAATTTACCTTGTTTAATTGATTTTATTAAAAAAATCTATAAACCGACTTCAATTATATGGATCCTATCGCCAGAACTGGACGAATTAAAATAGGACCACACGGGAAGCACCAGATTTATAAAAAAAAAGAATCATGAAAATCGAACCACACAGTTCTAAGGTAAAAAAAATACAGACAGAATTGAACCTCCTCCTTTTTTGAAGTCGATTAATAAAAGAGCCCGTATCAAAAGTGTCAAGTTACTATCAATCTCAAATACTCAACTCTATAAAACTGCTCCATGCAAATAGCAAGCAGTTTAGTTGAGCTGAGCTCTCTATCTCGAGTTTCTATTATATACATCTGGATCTCTCATATAAGGACGATTCTGCGACGATACAACTGTTATTTATTTATTTATATAACACCTATAGTTATTATAGTAAAGCGATTGGTTCGCAGTATTCGGCCCCTGTTCTTTTGAGACCTGGTTGTTCTTTTACACATCTCTGTTCTGCTTTTCCATGCGAAACTTACAGTCCTTTTCCCAATTAGCAAGCATCTATATACAGCTTACTTTTGATTCCGGTATGTAGTTACCTAAAGCTTCAATCAGCTCCAGTAACAGCCTTGAAATGCTTGAATAGATAATGAAATGCGGTCTGTGCCCACCTCTTTTGTTCACTTGTATTCTATATCCGTTTTCTGGTCTTCTCTGGTCTGTTAATCTGTTCTGTATTCTTTGTCTTCTCGGGTCTTGGTATTCTGATGCTAAGTTTACTGAGTGTCGGGTGTGGTAATAGTTTTCGTGTGTTCTTGTGTCGGGGAAACTTATGCTGCGTTGGTTCTGTCGGTAGCCGTAGTAGCCTCCCTGTGAGCTGGTTGCAGTCATCTGCAACAGAGTGTTAGGATTAGAAGAATGAAAGAAAGAAAAAGGCGCTTACCCGAGCCAATATGACAGCGCCACCTGTTTTATAATATTATTAAGTTTTAAATTAGAAATTTTAAAAAATCCTGGTACAATTTGTGGTTTCTATTATAAGCATTTTTTTTTTTAATCAATTTTGTCTTATACTGTATAACAGAACTGTCGTCTTTCTTGGTTAGACAGGCTCATCGCTGTCTGATCATACCACGGTCAGGAAAAAATGCGGTGCTTAGAAGGTAAACCACCACCGAAGCCTATCCGAGTATGAGTATCCGAAGGCAAAAAGTTTACCATTGTTGTGGTTGCTAGTCGGCAAATTCAGATAGCAACAAAAACAAACCAATAAGAGCAGGTACTTGTAGCTGTTATACGGAAGCAAGTCATTATTTAAATTTTGCCTATGCTATTATTTTATATTCCACGGTTCGTCGATTGTCTGTCATTAGTAAAAAATAAATGACTTGGTAACACCTGCCGAATGGCCAATGGGCTATTCATTATTATATAATAATCTATTTTATTTGAAAAATGATGATTATTTTATTTGAAATTCGGCTAGAAGGACCCTAGCCGAATTTCGACCACGGCGACCAGTCTTATCGGAGACTGATGTGCAGGACATATAGTGCACAAGTGTGTGCGTAAACAGAGATGAGTGCTTTGTTCCCTCCAGATGGAGGGAACAAAGGCTTTCTATAAGATTATAATCCGGAGAAAGCCGTTGGTCCTGCGCCCTGACCTCTCCCCGGTCGTGCCTTTTTGTCGTTTTATGGGATAATTTGAATTATATTATCTATTATGTGCACCCCGCGGCTTCGAACGCGTTGTTCCTATGGAAACGTTTAAAGGTGATTTCTATTCCATGGGAACTGATTTATGGGATAAAAAGTAGCCTATGTTTGATTCCAGGATTAGAATTACCTGTATGCAATTTCAGCCCGATCTGTTCAGTAGTTTTGGTGTGTAGAGGTAACGAACATCTATACATCCATCCAAAATTTCACATTTATAATATTAGTGAGGAGCTATACTCGGAGTCTCTCTGGACGACAAGATTCGTAACGAATACATCCGACAGAGAACCAAAGCTAACGACATAGCCCAAAGAATAAGCAAGCTGTAGTGGCTGTAGTGGCTAGCCATATCTCGCGAAGAACCGACAACCGCGCCCTGGGGTAAACATGGTCTTGAGTGGAGACAGCGACTCGGTAAACGTAGAATAGGACGCCCTTTGGTGGGATGGCGATCTGCGAAAGACTGCTGGTAGATGCTGGTCGCGGCAAGCTGAAGAGAGGGCGCTATGGCGTACATTAGGGAATGTCTTTCTGTGGACTATCATAGACATGTAGAACCGGAATAACTAACCACGATACTATATTATTTTCAGAATATAAGGCTATTAAAACAGAGAACAATGAATAAAGAAATAGAAAAATTAACTACGTTGGACTATTAGCTGATTTACGTAAAGTACAATGGGACAAATTTTACATTTACACGGACATAGAGAAAGCTACTGATCAATTAATCGAAATAATTACATCAGCAAAAGCTAAAAACACAAGACAATTAAAACAAAGACAAAGGTTCGACTGTATGTTGCCCTGGATGACTCCAGAGGGCCTAGACAATGTAACAATCGATGTCGAAAGCGATAGGTAGTAGAAAAGTCCAAAAATGTATAGGTTGACAAATGCCTTAGATATTATGTTACTCTATCTGTTTCGATTTTTTCCCTACGAATCTTTCAATTGTTTTCGATTCGCTTCATAGCGAATGTCGGTTGGCTAGGCCTTCAGGGTTGTTAAAATGTGTAGAGATGATAATGATGATCTAGGTAGGTACCTACGTATATCGAATTCTGAATCACGAAGTTGACATTAGCTGCGTTTTTGCTATTGTAGCAATGTTCATACGGGTCCTCAGAAATAAACATAATTGCCTGCCTACTGCCCATTAATTAGTCATTATCATTATATTAGAAGTTGACCTACCTAAGCAGGTGACGGAGTTTATACTATTTTGCCGTGCGATAAAATTTCTACGTCCTAATTAGGTATTAATATACCTAATTAGGACGTAGAAATTTTATCGCACGGCCCTTATATGGGCTTTATGAAATCATTATGATTAGCATTAGGTATTTAAATTTGATGGTAGGTATTATATGAGGTAAAGTTAGATGTGGTCTAGGCTGATTTCGGTTAACCAATCAGCACATCATTTGTTATCAGTATTCTTGGCACCACAGATAATATAATACTATACTACTCAACAGTCTGCAGTTAGCTCAATTGTTTCAATGGTATAATACTATTTTTTAAATTTCTTTATTTTTGATATGTATAGTTGTGTCTTTAGTTTTATTGTGTAGTTAGGATAGGTCATAGTTTTTCAAACTTAAGGCGCTACCCCGACTCAAACTAGCGCTTCCACCTATTTTATCTTACGTTGACCAAAGAATTTTCAAAACTGGCCTATCTTGGTCAAGTTGCGATACATATCATAAGCTTATTTTTAATATCTATCATAGTTTTATTTTGTATAGTTTAGGAAGAGATGGGTTGTTTCACTTGGTGGCCACAAAAATATGTTTTCGGGTTCTGCCTCAAAGAACACGACCAGGGCTCAAGAGTTGACAATAATTAACATTTTTGGGATGGACCTTCTCACTCACTGATTCATCAACTGTTGGACTCGCGCATGATCGAATCCGTGCGAATCCGAATCGAGCGGCAGTCGACGATTGTTTGGAAACTCAATCCACAGTTTGGACGAAGATACTTCCAGAGTCAGCATTTAAACCTGGGGAGTATTGTTATCTAATTATCCCATTGACTAACCTACACACATACCCATCTGTACCTACCTACCAACAACAGATACACAGGTACACTGCTCACTCTGTGAGTCTCTTCACAAATCACACACAGGCTTGTTCTATCTCTCTTAGCTTGACAAAAAGGTGGAAGTTAAGTTGTAGACGAACCATTTAGTCTCAGACAATCATTACACCTACAAGACACTCAACAATATACTATACAAATAACCTCCCAATGTTATGTAGGTACTTTGTATCTATTGCAGTTTAATATAATTACTTTTTAGGCTTCTACAAATATCTGACTTAACTATTTGCCTACAAAATTATAACCTAGATTATTTGCTCTCAATATTATCAAAGTTACCTCAGTGAATGTTCTCCGAACAAGTTACAAGTAAACTTTAAATATCTATTGAACTATAAATGTTCTAGCAATCCCTTGGTCCTAACTATTTTTACTATTTTTATTATTCTACCTTACTCCCCCTACTCATATTTCAACTGGGTTCTTTCACCATTGGTCACTGGGCTCTTTTAGACCCATCACACCTCAACTTGGTTTCTCACCATCAGAGGGTGACCTTGGAAGAAACAGTCTCTCATCACCTGCTTATCAATTTAAACTTAATTTTCCATTCACTTCTTATTTCTTAATTTTATTCTTATACTATAATTCTTATACTAGCTCACTTTATACTGCTATTTTTCAGGGACACAATATGATGACCAGAAGGGCATGTGACCTGGAGGCTAAGCTGAAGCTCGCTACAGCTCAGTTAAAGGAAGTCAAAGAGGACCGAGACAGGCTGCTTCAAGAGCAGGAGGATAGCGAAGCTGAGTTCCTGGCTAACCTAGGCAGGATCCAATCACTGAAGGGACAACTCGCTGAACTCCATGCTCACCATGAAGATGCACTGTCAGAAGTGGACCGCTTGAATGCATGCCTTCGTTCCGTGGACAATTGCCATGAATCTTATGAACTGGTGTTGCAGCATAATAAAGACTTACAGCAAGAGCTTTCAGAATGCAGAATAAAACTTGATAGGCTAGAGGCTAAGCCGTTGACTCCAGCGACAAGTGTTTGTAGTTTAGATCTACGAACAGAGCTTCGAACAGAGCTTATGACTACAAATCTTAACATGTTGAATGTAGATCTCAGTACACCATGTCGCCATGGTCATAGCCAAACACCCGTCATGAAAGGGACTAATAAAATTAAAAAATATGTTAAACTGAGTAACTTCATTAAAAAATCAGAACAAAAAATTAAGCGACAAAAACAACTTCTCAATAATGCAAAATTGAGCAAGGAAAAGTCTAAATCTAACTTACAAGAAGAATTGGACTCTTGTTATACTTTATTAGGACGGAACTCTAAGGATTTAAACTATTTGGCGGAGGAAATAGTTAAATTAGAAAGGGCACTTCATGATGTAACCTGTAAATATAAACAAGCCCAAAAGGTTGCCAATGACCACTGCCAGAAAATGCTGGAAAGCGCATATGTTGAAGTACGGCATAGCTACACTCAAACTGATCTCAAGACAACTACTACACATAGTAACACTTTAACTGGAGATGGTTCTGTGGAGGTAGTGTCCCAGTCACCGCTGGTGTTACCATCTGCAGTGAAAACTATAATGTACTCCGATGAAATTGGCATAAACATGGGTCAGTTCTTAAGTATGAGTATGAAACATCCTGTTATAAATAATTGTTTTCCAAATTCAAACCTGCATACTATTATGAAAAAAATTAATAATGAAACTTTTAGTAATTCAAACTTAATAATATGCCTGGGTAATAGGGGTAATGTGAACAAATCGGACTTGATTAAGTATGTGGGCAAACTGTGCACACTAGACTTAAAACAAATTGTGATGTTCACATTCCCCTATAGCGACAGCTTGCCACAATCAGAAAACAACCTTAGATATAAGCTTAATATGATGGGGTGTAGTGAGCTTTCGGCGTCGGATTCACCTAGTCGGCCTTCTGGTGGGTGATCTCCTAGTTAAAAAGCGTCGATGCTCATAACTCTGACCAGTGGCTCCTCGCAGCTGTTTGCACGCAGCGGCCACACCCTGGGCAACCACGTCGACTCGTGGGCCAAACCTGGTCTAGGGGGGTTTGTGTGCTTAGGCACTCAAGCCTTGCGGATGCCTCTCGCACAGTGCACAGAGTCTGCCTCGGCTATATCAGCAGTCCACCCTCGGTGGCGAGGCAGCTAGGCAATGTGAATGGCCTGAAGGGTGGCGATAGGGGACTTGTTATCGTCGCCCAGACACTGCGGCCTTGCTCCCCTCCGATCGTAGCGGCTATCCGTTCCATTGGGCAAGGGGGAGTAAGGAGGAGTGGGTGCGTCTGTGTCTGCGCGAGCACTTACGCACCATAATATATCCTGCGCAACGGATTGTTTCTGGATACTGGCTCTTGAGACTTAAAGCCCTGTGGCGATGGACTGAGGTAGAGAGGTTTGGCTTTGCAAGTCGGGCTTTGTCGGAAGTCTGCACACAGGCGGCACGGGGAGAGTGGTCGTTTTTGCGTTGCAAACTGGAACAACAGCGTGAATTGGGCAGCACTCCGTGCGACAAAGCAGCCCTATTTAGGGAGGCACTGCTTTCCTCGCTCAGCCGAGGAGGGAGCTAGAAAAGGTGCTCCAAAAATTGTTTGTTCCATCTAAACGGGGGGTAGTAACCACGGCTGCCTACGCAACCCATTCGGCGTGGTCGAAATACTAAGAGAAATTTTAAGATCATTAAAAACCCTAAAACTACTAATCTCGTCTTCGGTGCGTGGAATGTACGAACTCTTCTGGATAGACCTGGTAATTCCTGCCCGGAACGTAAAACAGCTATAGTGGCAAGAGAGCTACGCCGCTACAACGTTGACATAGCTGCTATCAGTGAAACACACCTTTCTGACGAAGGGGAACTCGTAGAGCATGGTGGCGGTTATACGTTCTTTTGGAAGGGTACCGCAGCTCATGAACCCAGACGTTCGGGCGTAGGATTTGCCATTAAAAATGAAATTGCCAAACGCTTAGAAGAGTGTCCAGTTTACACCTCGGATAGAGTCATCACATTGCGGCTCCACCTCGAACACAACAACTTTATGAACGTCATTAGCGTTTACGCACCTACACTAGATAAATCCGATGACATTAAGGACCTGTTTTATGAAGAACTCACGCAAGCCTTATCAAAAATCCGACCTCGCGAACAAATATTACTACTGGGCGATTTTAATGCAAGAGTTGGGCGCGATTTTGAAGCTTGGCCGAACGTTCTTGGTAGGCATGGAATCGGAAATATGAATAGTAATGGACAGTTACTACTGAGTCTCTGTGCTCAATTTAATCTTTCAATAGCCAACACCTTTTTCCGACTTCCAATGAAACACAAGGCCAGCTGGATGCATCCTAGATCGAAACATTGGCACCTTATAGATTATGCCATTGTAAGACATCAAGACATTTCACAAGTATTAATAACACGGGTCATGCGAGGCGCCAACTGTTGGACTGACCACCGACTCGTACTGACCAAGCTGAAGGTATGCCTCCGGCGTCCTCGAAGGAGAATTTTTACAAAACCTTTGCGCACCAATATAGATGACCTACAGCGCATTCCTACGAGAGAGACATACGTTAAGGCTCTTAATAACGCTTTGACATCAATCGAAGCTGAGAATGATGACCTTGAAACAACCTGGCAGACACTGTCGACACATCTCATCGAAATAAGTACTCGAGTCCTAGGGCTAAAAACCCAAAAACATGAGGACTGGTTTGATGAGAACGACGTGATATTCGCTGATGCCTTGAGAAAACACCGGGATCTTCTCCATAGCAATAATAAACATCAGAGCAGAATGTCTCATCACTTGAAAAACAGCACTGCTGAGATTAGAAAGCTAACTAGGGATGCCAAAGATAAGTGGTGGAAGGAGAAGTCCCGCAATTTACAATGGCTTTCAGACACTAACCAGCTGGGGGCCTTCTATGATGAAGTTCGAAAACTCATTAGGCCAGCAACTCACAGCTCAGTACCACTTAAATCCCTTGAAGGCACTTCTTTGACATCCAAAGACGATGTGATGAATCGTTGGGTCCAACATTTCAGCCACTTACTTAATGTAGATCGTTCAGCTGATCTTACTTTCATATGCGCATTGTTAGAGTCGTCACCATGCGCAGATCTAGTAGATCCTCCGACACTTAGCGAGACTATCTTCGCAATAAAACAACAACAAAACAAAAGGGCAGTAGGTGTTGATAACATCTGTGGAGAATTGCTTAAGTATGGAGGAGAACAGCTACACAACACCTTATGGAAACTATTTGTACGAATGTGGAACGAAGAACAAGTTCCAGAATGTTTTAAAACGTCCCGTATATGCTCATTGTACAAAAACAAGGGCGATCGCTCCGACTGCAATTCTTACCGGGGCATATCTCTTCTATCGACTCCTGGTAAAGTATTTGCGAGAATACTCTTGAACCGCCTACTGCCTTTATCGGAATCAATTTTGCCAGAGACTCAGTTTGGCTTCCGACCAGACCGAGGAACCTGTGAAGCCATCTTCTCTGTCCGCCAGTTATTAGAGAAGGGCAGAGAACAGAGTCAACCAATGTTTCTGTGCTTTGTTGACCTTGAAAAGGCGTTTGACAGTGTTCCTCGTGAAGCTCTTTGGGTTGTTTTGGCTAAACTTGGATGTCCAGACAAATTTGTAAGATTACTCCGGCTTCTGCACGATGACATGAAATGTTGTGTAACCATCAACGGTGAGCAGTCTGAATTTTTCCCCGTCACCTGTGGGGTCAAGCAAGGCTGCGTTCTTGCGCCAACTCTGTTTGCATTGTACTTTGCTGTTGTGGTCAGGGAGACTTTAAAGAATTTATCCGACGGCATACGTATTCGTTTTCGCATGGACGGTGGTCTTTTTAACATTGCAAGGCTTAAATCCCGTACTAAGGTTTCCTTTGCCACAATGACTGAAATAATGTACGCGGATGATCTATGTTTCGTGTCGGACTCTGCAGAGGGCTTACAAAATCTCATTTCAAGTCTTGATGCAACTTGTTCTAAATTTGGCCTCAAAATCAGTGTCAAAAAGACAGAAGTGATGTCTAACTTGGGTGTTACTAACAACACGACTCCCAATATTAACATTGGTACGGACAGACTAAAAGTAGTAGAGAAGTTTAGGTACCTTGGAAGCACAATAACATCAAAGTGCGACCTTGATGCTGAGATTAATAGCAGAATAGGTGCTGCAGCGGCGGCTTTTGGCAAATTGCGGTCAAAAGTTTTTCGCTCACATGACCTTAAGCTCTCTACCAAAATAAGTGTGTACATGGCTGTAGTGCTCCCAAACATCCTATACTCATCTGAGACATGGGTCCTATACCGTAAGCATATTCGTATACTCGATCGGTTTCACCTTAAATGTCTTCGAGACATCATGAACATCAGATGGTCTGACCACGTAAGGAACACCAATGTCCTGAGGCGCGCAAACGTCGGAGGCATCGAGGTCTACCTAATGAGGCGACAATTGCGATGGTGCGGTCACGTGTCTCGCATGTCGGAAAAAAGAGTGGCAAAGCGCGTCTTCTATTCCGAACTCCAGCACGGTAAGCGGAAACGCGGTGGCCAGTACCTGAGATACAAGGATGTCCTAAAAAGACACATGAAACGATGCAAGGTAGAGCCCTCTCAATGGGAGAATAAGGCAGCTCAGCGCCCAGAGTGGAGGCGCCTCATCCACCAACATGTAGACGCCTTTGAAACCGAGCGTCGTGAGGAGCTCGATAAGAAGCGGGACGAGCTCAAGGCCCGTCCACCAGTGGTTATTAACTACCATTATGTCAGCGGCATTTTGACATGCCCAAAGTGCTGTCGTACATTCAGCAACAAGCTTGGGTACGCAAGCCACGAAAGAGCGCACAAAAGGGCAGAAAAGCTACACCCTAAAGATTGATGTCTTAAGTTAAAACGCCTGACCAGGCATACAGTCGCCGTAGCCGAAATCGGCTTGGAAGCATCATCATCAATATGATGTTGCACACTATCTCGTGCAACAACAATATACATGTGATTGACATTAACAGTATTGTTAGTAAAAAATACTATTTGACTCAAGGTAATTACTACCTTTCCAATTTTTATAAAAGACAGATAGCAATTTCGCTATCTTTTTATTTTAATATAACAGCCAAAAACTTGGCTATAAAAAATGCTTCTTTTGAGCATTGCAATGATTTAAAAAACAAGACCTTGGAAGTTGTTCCAAGCCATTTAAATTAGAAATAAAGACAATAGAGGAAGTCTCTAGCCCTAAACAGTCAAATATTATTATTTACAATAAAAAACAAAGAAAACCAGATTGTAAAATCAAGGCAAAGTTTACTAACCTGGTGCACCAAAATATTCAAGGATTGAGATGTAAATTACTAGAATTAGAATTGTACATGAACTCATTTGATATTGACAGCATCTGCTTAACAGAACACTGGCTGAAAAGCTATGAGCTCATGTTTAACTTCAGTAACCACCAGGTTGGTAGTTCTTTTTGCAGATCACATGCTATTCGTGGAGGCTCTCTAATATTACTAAATAAACTCATAAAGTTCAAAGAACGTAAAGACATAATAAACTTATCCGTTGAAAGCCACATCGAAGTAGCATGTGTTGAGCTGGAGCAAAGTATTGTAGTAAGCGTATACAGCCCACCATCCGCCTCCTTTGAAATATTTGAAAGAATCATGGATGATATCTTGTATAAAATATCAAAATCACATAAAAATGTCTTGGTATGTGGAGACTTTAATATTGATCTTTTAGAAGTCTACTCCCTCAGTAGTAGATTAACTAATTTATTTAATTGTTATAATTTAAGGCCAATATTTATGGAACCAACTAGAATAACTGAAACCTCAGCAAAATGTATAGATAATATATTTGTTTGTCAAAATGAAAAAGTATTAAGTAAAAAAATTATAAGCAATTTAAAATCAGACCACTTGGGTCAACTAATTAAACTAGAAATACAAGTTAAAAACTATAATTGTAAACAAAAAATTAAATATACACCTGTGACCACAAGTCGATTTGAACGGTTGAAATTGGATTGGGATTCTAAACCATCACCTGATTACTCACTTAACAACCCAAATGAGTCGTATTGTAGTTTTTTTAATAAATTCACCAATGCGTTCAATTCAATATTCACACCCAAATCGAGGATGGTCTCAGAAAAACTTAACTTTAGTGAGTGGGCAACAGTGGGTATACATAAAAGTAGAGTAACTTTGTATGAACTATATAGTGAAAAACAATATAATTTTAACAAGGACTTCAAAGAAAAAGTAAAAAATTACTCAAAAATGTTTAGAAAAGTTTGTCAAATAGCAAAATCAAATTATATTAGCTCCAAAATTAAAAACAGTGAAAATGTAATAAAATCAACATGGAAAATAATAAATAGTGAGACTGGAAAGGTCAGTACCTACGATAATGATTACAATTTAAAGATTAACAGTTGCACAATCAAAAATGACATTGAAGTAGCCCAAGCTTTTGAAAACTTTTTTACTGACATTCCAATCTCTACCACAAAGTCCCTAAATTCTTCTCAAGCAATTGCCGAGTCTTTACTGATAGAAAATGTACCTAAATGCGAAAATAAATTTAATTTCAACCACGTTAATGAAAAAGATATTATAAAAGTCTTTAAACTTTTAAATATAAAGAAAACTGCAGATCTCTGGGGCATTTCCGTTAGAATTATTAAACCTTTGATTGATACCATTGCACCAGATCTAGCTTTTATATTTAATGAGTCTATTGATTGTGGTGTATTTCCTGATCTAATGAAATGTAGCAAAATAATCCCACTGTTTAAATCAGGTAGTAGGTCTGACCCCACTAACTTTAGACCAATATCAGTACTGCCAACATTCAGCAAAGTTTTTGAAAAACTTATTTTACATCAATTGCTCAGTTATTTCAATTGCAATGACCTGCTTCATAGTAAGCAATTCGGGTTTACTCGCTGCAGGTCAACTACTGATGCCGGTATAGAGTTAGTATCGCATATTTTTGATGCTTGGGAGAAGTCGCAAGATGCCTTAGGCATTTTTTGCGACTTGTCGAAAGCATTCGATTGCGTACACCATGAAACATTAATCAGGAAACTACATCACTATGGAATAAGGAACACCTCCTTGGATCTTCTCACATCTTATTTGAGTGATAGGATACAAAGAGTTGACATAAATGGGAAACGGTCTTCGGGGTCTGTAGTTACAATGGGTGTACCGCAGGGATCTATCCTCGGTCCTTTCCTATTTTTAGTTTATATTAACGACCTGCCTCATCTTGTCAAGAATAGTCACGAGATTGTATTGTTTGCTGATGATACTTCATTAATTTTTAAAATGAAACGACAAAACACTAATTTCGACGATGTAAACAATGCAATCTCAAAGGTAGTTCATTGGTTTAGTGTCAACAATCTTTTGCTTAACGGAACCAAAACGAAATGTATTAGATTTACTCTACCTAATGTAAAACAAGTTAAGGCTGATGTAAACGTAAATGGAGAAACGTTAGAAATTATAGAAAGTACCGTATTCTTAGGAATCACCTTAGATAATAAACTTCAATGGGGCCCACACATAGATAAGCTATCGAAGAGACTTAGTTCTGCAGCATATGCAGTCAAAAAAATCCGTGATCTCACAGACGTGGACACATCTAGACTAGTTTATTTCAGCTACTTCCATAGTATTATGTCTTATGGTATACTGCTTTGGGGGAACGCTGCAGATATTAACACCATATTTGTGCTGCAGAAGCGGGCTGTTCGTGCCATCTATAAAATGGGTCCCAGAGAATCCCTACGTGATAAATTCAAAGAAATAAATATAATGACAGTACCAAGTCAATATATTTATGAAAACTTGTTGTATACTCATAAAAATATCAATAGTTTCCCAAAAAATTGCGATATACATAATGTAAATACTAGAAATAAACATAAACTCGCTGTACCCACAACTAGGCTGCATAAAATTAATGTATCTTTTAAAGGGCAATGTATACGCTTCTACAACAAAACCCCTACTGAGCTGCAAAAATTATCAGTAAATAAATTCAAACAAATTGTCAAAACTTTATTATGCAAAAAGGCTTACTATAAAATATCAGATTATCTAGATGATAAAAAAGCTTGGGACGGATTTTGCTCCAACTCGAAAAATAACAACTAACAGGCTAAAGGTTTCTTCGTCGTTTCTTTACTTTAGTCTACATACCGAAGCGATCGAAATCAAAAATACCACTTTATTTCCGTGTCAGTGTATTTTTTACTATGATTTGACCTTTTCTAAGTGTACATTTATTGTATTTATGGAAATAAAGCATTTTTGAGTTTGAGTTTGAGTTTGAGGTTAATAATACCTAAATAAGTTAAAATAGGCGGCGGCGCCAGTGTACCTTAATGTGTTTTTAATTAGATAGATAAATACTAAAAACAGAATAACGTAATTAAATATTTAATCCTTTTACTTAGAACATTTAGGTTTGATGCACCCAACGCCTAAAGTTACAATACAATTATTAAAACTAGTATTCAGTGTTGAGCTAACTGTTGACTATTCCAAACGATGATGTACAGGTAGCCCAACTTACGTAGTTTATGTAAGTTCAAGTAATTTCGAGTAGGTACTTATATTAATTGAATGTTAAATGTTCGTATAAAAACACATACTTACATTACTTATTATGATATTACGTACGTATTAGAGGAGTATACTATCTGAAAGAAGTTGACTATTAAGGCGACTATTTCCGACTAATTCACTAGGTTTTGATTCGCGGGGCGGAAACAATATACAGGTAAGATTGTTTGGAATAGTCAGCAGTTAGCTCGATACTGAATACTAGTTTTACTCTTTACTTATTTTTAACCGACTTCAAAAAAGGAGGAAGTTCTCAATTCGGCTGTATTTTTTTATGTTTGTTACCTCAGACACCCTCAGAACTTTTGACAGGGACCGATTTTCATGATTATTTTTTAATTGAAAGCTGATGCTTCCCTTATGGTCTCATTTTAATTTTGTCCAGTTCTGACAATGGGATCCATTATTTATGGGTAATTTTTAATAAAACATTTTTTGTGGGTTATCATTTCATTTTTTACTTAGTTGCAATAGCTATTTTGAAAACCTACAATGAAAAACGATATTCGTACCTTTCTACTTATGATTTTTTTTTCCTCTCTAAGATTAATCTCGAAAACTTTAAACAAAACATAAATATAAAACATAAAATATATTTATTTGCCGCACAAACAATAATTGTTATTATTAGGCACCCACTCATTTTAAACACTAGCAGCGCCACCCGAACAGTTCCTGTTCCCGTGGGAATTCTGGGATAAAATATAGCCTATGCCACTCCTTGAAAATTAAGCTTTTTACTGATTAAATATTTTTTTAAATCGGTCCAGTAGTTTCAGAGCCTATTCAATACAAACAATGAAATATGTTTTATGTTTCTTCTTTATAATATTAGTATAGCTTACTAGCTGCGCCCGCGGCTTCGCACGCGTTGTTACTATGGAAACATTAAAAGGTGATTTTCATCCCACGGGAACTGATTTATGGGATAAAAAGTAGCCTATGTTTGATTCCAGGATTAGAATTACCTGTATGCCCTATATTTCAGCAAGATCCGTCCAGTAGTTTTGGCGTGAAGAAGTTACAAACATCCATCCATCCATCCATCCATCCATCCATCCATACATCCATGCAAACTTTCGCCTTTATAATATTAGTGTGATGTGATACACTGTGGGATTCCACAAGGTTCGATTCTTTGTCGTATATCCTTTAATCGACATGCCCTCGACCGATAACTCTCTAAGGAAAGGGACCAGAATAAAACGGATGTCTCTACATTTGGTCATATTACTGAGAATTTCATTGTAAGAGATTGCGAACGGCCTTCGCTGCGTACATGCAATATTTACCTACCCAACAAAAGCCTCCGACCAAACATAAAGTGGACGCTGATTTTAAAAATATCTCGATAATTATGCGTATTTACCTTCACACCAACGAAATCTTGTTTCTTAAGTTAGGCTACATACTTCGTGTTATTTTATATTGCTAACTTTATAACTAAGTACCCGGGTGACCCTGTTTTTTTTTGGTAAATTGTGCTTATTACAAATTATAGTAGTGCTATTCGCCAATAGATAGCAGGTAGAGTCATATTTTTCACTTTAATTCCTAAGGTGATTGGGATAAAGTTCATTATTGAAAACACAAATAAAACAGTATTACTATTCGCAAATAACATGCCATAAATATGACCCATTCCAAAATTAGTCAAGTAAGTAAAACAACTCGATAGAGATTTTATTAGTTAGCATTTAATTTAAATCACAGACAGATAGATATATAGATAGATAGAGAAAAAACTTTATTATACCACACAACAGGATACAATACAGATCGAAATGATTAGAATAGAAGAAGTAAAGAGGAAGTAGAAAGTGACCTCTTCTAGGCAACTTTAGGATGGACTGGACATAAAAGAACAATGAAGACGGTGGCACTTGAGTAAATATATTTAGATACGTTATCAAATAAAAATAAAACAACACACCATAATACCTTATAATGTGTCAGTTATTTAATAAACAACCATGTAAATTTATTATAAACATAAACATAAAAATAAGTTGGTGCTTTTAAAATGATCAATAGACTATGTTTATTGGCAACACTTGTTACAATTTCAGTTGATTGCGTCTTAAAACCTGATCTAGGGGCGATTCTCTGTAAACTCGTAAATTAGCTGTCCTGACCGCATTTTTCAACAAGTAATTTAATTATTAAAAAAATAAACACTCCTAGTGAAACTTTAACCAAAAAAATACGAGCCCATTGTTTTTAGAACCATTTTCAGAAAATAGTACGATAGAGTAGCAACCTGGGGCCTGATTCCACTAACACAATCGCCTCACTATGACAATATTATCGCTTCATTATCGCGTTACAATCACCGCCATTGTCACCTATTGGTATTCTGCAGACACGATCTTTTTTTGTTTATGCCATATCTATGACTATTACGATTATGATTATATGCCCCACCACATTATTGACACGCTAATATAAGTCATAGAGATTGTAATCTTATGGTAATACAATACCAAATACATTTACGACTAAATGTCTATATTAATCGTATGGCGCCATTATAGCATTTTGTTTAAGAAATAGTGAAATCAGGCCCCTGGTCGTGGTCGTCGATATCATTGATTTCGTCAGTTACAGCCAGCGTACAAATGCAGCGTGACTGCAGCTAGCCTGCAGCGAGTGTCGGTTTTAGCACTATCAGCGCCCTGAGTAAGATTTCTGCGGAGCCGCCATTCAAACCCATACGAAAAATGTTAACATGATATAAATAACCATTTAAAAAACATTTTAAGTCATTTACAACGAAATATTTGCTACGATTTTGGAAAGATCAAAACTCAAAGCATGGTAAATATCCCGTTGTAAATGACTTGAACATAGACTTAATAAAATAGTTTACCGATAAAAGTTCTATAAACTGCTCTGTATTAAGGCGCATACCCGAGCCAATCTGACAGCAATTCCTATTTTATCATATTTTTACGTTTATCATAGGAATTTTTAAAAATCCTACGTTCAGTTTGTGGTATCTATTATAAGCAATTTTTTAATACCTCTTTTATAATTTTATCTCATATAGTTTAGGAAGAGATGCAAAAATAGAGTTTGGTGGCCAAAAAGCGCAACTTCGTATCTCTTCCTAAGCTTTACAAAATGAAACTATTACAGAGGCATTAATAAATAGCTTATAATAGATACCACAAACTGAACGTAGGATTTTTAAAAATTCCTGCGTACAACGTAATAATAAGATATAATAGTTGGGGGCGCCACTTTCGCTGGTGTATGGGCCTTAATCACTGATATTAAATCGTAGTAGTCATCAAACGATAAGTCAACAAATCGGAGTGTCAGTGAAAGTGGTTCTACATGACTAATGTCCGGCGGCGTGCAGTAGAACATAATTATGTGTGATAGAATAATGTTTTGCGTGATCAGATTCCTGACCCAACAAACGGGCGCGCCCGCAAGCGTTCTTTTATACTCTTACCTGGCGCCCTAAGTGGTATTCCTACAGCGCAGCGCCCCATACCATAAACATATAAGTAAAATTCTATAGATATTATTATGTTACGTTAGTTCAGTGCTATGCTAACGAAATGGCCTGTGCTGTGTTACAATTACAACTAAAGGCAAAGACCCGGAAAGGCAGACGGTAACTTACCTACCTAAACCGAAGTGTGACCGAGACAACATGTAGCACGCGAAAAACAATCGCCGGCAGCGCCGTGCCGTTCCGACTATGACTAAAGGTGGAGTGAGGACACAATTGGACCTAATTTGAGGCTACCGCTTTCGAGAAGCCAATGCCACATCTTCCTTTTTTTACATCGATGCCACGTCCTACCCTAACGCCCCGCTACTGCGTACTACAGCTATGGTTTCTAGCTATAGGCTTGCCAAACATGATGTAAAATGTTTGTAAGCAAACCACCCATACTTAACTCAAATTCACCCTATGTACCTACGCGTCATTTTGTATACCATTTTCATAACTTGCCAATTTGAATTCCTTTCATCAATAAATATCGCTTACAATTATGTATTATATTTATGTCTGAAACGATGCCAAGCTATTTTTTAGTGTTGCATCAACTACTACTTTTACGTTACGAATAACCTACTATCCGGCAAATAGGCATACGAATATCTCAGCTAAACAATGAAACACTAATGTATATCTATCTATGTATATAATTTTTTTATCAATATAATATCTATCTATTAACTTTTCATTAAGTATAAGTACATAACAGTTATTAATATTATATTATATACTGACGGAAAATATTTAAATGGGCTCTTCGTTGTATCGTTTTGGCTATAGAGTTCATACACACATGCGTGACATACAGGGAACAATCAAACAAAGCAAAACGTACAAAAGTAAAAAAAAAAAATTCGCCGAATACGAATATTTGTATAAGTATTCATTGCATCACTACATTTCGTTATTTGTATCGTGGTTCAAACAATAAACATCTAAACTGGCTAGTTTATAACTAGGTAATAAATTAAGGTCCAGTGGTACAGTTGCACAATAGATTATTCATTTCGTAATTGTACACCAACTAAGCAATGAAGTATAAATTATACCTACGCGGTGTTTAACTTATAATTGATCGTTTCTTATGGAAAACCCACGTTGGTTGTTCATCGGCATAGGTAGGTACTTTGATTTTTCTATACGTGATCCTGATTCTACCTAGAATGGAGATTGAGACCTTGACGTGAGTCAATAAATAAATGCAAACAAATTATCAAAAAATTGCCGTGCAAAAAAGTTTACCTACCTACTATAAAATATCAGATTATCTCCACAGCTCGTAATTATGTCTGTGGATTATTTAAAGGATAAAAAAGCTTGGGACGGGTTTTGCTCAACTCGATAAATAATAACTAACAGGCTAAAGGTTTCTTCGTCGCTTTTTTACTTTAGTCGTACCGAAGCGACAGAAATAAAAAAATACGACTTTATTTATTTGTCAGTGTTTAATTTTATAACTTGACCTTCTAAGACATTTTTATTGTATTTATGGATATAAGAATTTTTGATTTAGAGTTTTTGCGGTCGGTTTATGCATCATGGAGGCGGAAAAGTCAGAAAAGTTTAACAATGTTCTAAAATTTGCAAAATATCGAAAACAGTCATAAATCAACAACTGATCCATAACAATATCTTATTTTTATTAGAATTTTGTGATTAGGTAGGTAGGTACTATATGACATTTACATGCTTTAATTTTATTCTAGTTAGGAGTTATAATATATTAGTAATAGTACCTAGTCAGAATATGTTAACTTAAGTAATGTGATTTTGGAATTATAATATTGAATGTGTGACATGAATAATTGAAATCTGTTTTTATGATAACTAACATAGTAAGTATAAACATAGGTTGTACTCTTAGTTTCTGAGATCTGTGGTTGTACTAATAACATTTATGGTGAACAACCGAATTAAATGAATTGAATTGAATAAATGGCCCTATATGGTTGCCCACACTGTTAGTTGTTATAACCACTCATACTGTTGGGCTTTAGCAGTTCACATTCATTTAATAAATTATTTACTAAATGTATACATTATAATGACTTATAGCTAAAGTTAGTATACATGCCCCGTTTTGGTTAAAATTATATAATGTTGTCTTATATTACCATTATTATATTTTTTCCTTATTTCATTCTCTTTTAATGATACAATAATTTAATGAGTTTCAAATTGTTTGTATTCATACTTATGTATTTATGAGTCATTGGAGGCTAATGGCTATAACGTTAACTGTAAATTATATTTAAAATTGACCTTAATAATTTAGTTAGTTACCACAATAAGTAGTTATGTTTTTAAACAAATAAATGGAACAATTTATTAACATTTTATTATGTAATTTGCTATATTTACGTTAATTCTTTACGAAACTCGTTTTAATCGATACGTTGGACGAAGCCGTATTAAGTTAATAGTGTTTAGTCTTGACCCATTAAATTGTAAACATGTATAAGGTGACTATTCAATTGGAATTTGTCTCTGGAGTTATTATGACTAAGTGTCTCTACACCCCGTTTTCCAGAATAACATGTTCGTTTCTAAGGAATTCTAAACAATACGTGGAAAAAGTATACTTACCGTGGGAATTACCCTTGACAATAAAGTTGTTTGCGAAGAAAACGGATAACATTACGTGAATGAAGGTTCTAATAAATATAGTAATAGTTCTGAATTACCGAGTAAGTTTGGATGGATTTTTGTTACCTCTTCACGCCAATTTCACCGAAAGTTTGGATGGATCTTTGTAACCTCTTCATGCCAAAGCTACTGAACAGATCAGGATGATTTTTTATACTTATTATCCCCTAAATGAGTTCGATAAATGAGTTCGCGTGTTCAAAAAAGTGTCTCGAAGCACTGAAGAATAGAAAACATTTCCATAGAAACCGAAGTATGCGAAGCCGTGGACCAAAACTTTTTTTACCTTCATTTTCACACATTACTAACTTGTTTTATTTAATTAAAACTATAAACCATATGTGTATAATGATATTATGTATAATGATATAAACCACATTTCGGTTTGTCCGTCAGATTCACAGTCTCAAAAGTAAACTACTACTACTCGATGTATGCTTGAGCAACGCTTTCCTATGGCATAAACGTCACTCAAGCATAGCTCTATGACTGAGCAAGCTTTCATAATACGGGCCTAAAACTAGAAAGAGGGAGATCTAAGAACCGGCTTCTTTGTTTTGTCATTATTGTACTTACAATAGCGATTAGTCTTGTGATTTTTCTTCTCTAGGTCTCGCGTGACTTCGCCGACCAAAATATCGTTATTTAGACGTGATAATGTCTATTAAATCGATGAACGTGGGTAGCATGTTCAAAAAAGTGTCACGTTGTTGATGATATTGTCATGACGACTGAAGCACTGAAGATTAAAGTTCTAATTTCGTCTAATAATAAATAAATAAATAAATAACTGGACAATTCACACAGCATTATCTAGCCCCAAGCTAAGCAGAGCTCGTGTTATGGGTACTAGATAACTGATATACATAATACAATACACTACATAGACAGATATTTTTTTATTATACATATTAAATATCCAGAACGCCCTGAACAAATGTCTGCAGATCGTACACACATTTGTCCCGAGGCGGGAATCGAACCCGCAACCTCCTGCGTCGCAGGCAGACCTTCGCCCACCGCGCCACAGAGGTCGTCAGCTGTCGTAATAGACAGCGTTGATAGCTAGCTAATACCAGAATGGCAAAAACAGTTTATAAACTACGAGGTAAGTTTTTCAATAGATTACGTTTTTACGTAAAATTATCGTTCCTAAACAGACTTTAGAGACAACAATTTTTTTATTGAGCTCAGTTTATTTTTAACTGACTTCAAAATAAGAAGGAGGCTCTTCATTAGACTGTTTTTTATGTTTAATAAAGATAAAGATAAAGATACATTTATTTGGCCAAAACAGGTGACTACATAGGTACAATAGCTATAATGAAGGTAGGCTATACATAGAGGTGCATACAGATATAAAATTGGCGACTGTGCTGCCCCTGTTGGCCAAAAAGGGTCAAACTCGGCGCTTCCCTGTGCTTCCCGTGTGGTCCCATTTTAATTTGGTTCAGTTCTGACAATAGGATCCATGAAAATCCATGAAAAAACTATAAAAATTGAAGTCGGTTTATAGATTTTTAAAACTATAAATCATTTTTAATAATATGAAACTTCTTTTACAACATAAAAAATATACCTACTCTGTAAGTGAATTAGACTCATAACTTGTGAACAATCATTTTTAAATAATATGAAACTTCTTTTACAACATACAAAATATACCTACTCTGTAAGTGAATTCCTAGACAATGACTATAAACAATTTGTAATACCTCAACGACGAACCTTTCCTGATCTCTACATGCCTAAATCAAACTAATCCATGTATATATATATATCATATATAATAGAATATTATCTACTTGACAAGAAACTGATAACACCTTACTTAGCTAAAAGTAAGTTAACCATTGTTTTTCTGTAGTTATTTCGTTTTTTTTAAATTAATAATTAATTTCATTTTAAATTAATTTTTATTCCAGACACAGGGGATCCATAGCATGTTTAGTATAAAACTTAAAGATCTAAGCATAGGTACATAGGGACAGACAGGCAGCAACAATCGACTTTGTTTAATACTAATGTTGTGTTGATTATTATAGTTGACTAGCTGCGCCCCGCGGCTTCTTCTTCGCGGATTTTTATCCCACGGGAACAGATTAATAGGATAAAAATAGCCTATGTTTTATTCCAAGATTAGAATTACCTGTATGCAAAATTTCAGCTAGATCCGTCCAGTAGTTTTGGCGTGAAGAGGTAACAAACATCCATCCATACATCCATACAAACATAAGTGTGATGTGATGTGATTAGCTGGGTGATGATGATGATGAATCGGAAGGTGTTCGTGCGTGGTCGATGAGTGCGCATGGCATAAAGAAAGTGACTGGCCACTTTCGACCGAGCGTGCGCGATAGTGAATGTCTTTATTATTACTGCTGACCAAGATACAAGGTAATATGAGTAACGTTCTGTATCGTCGCACAAGGATATTATCCAATCAATTTTGCAATTTCTTGCTAATTAAACTCAAAAAGATTTTAGTATGCACTTCGGCGTAAAACAAAATCTCGAGGGCGAAAGTGGTACTAACTCTGTTTTCTTTTCTTAACTTTTTGGAGGCGCATACAAGAGTTACTTTGATACCTATTTTATCTTATTATTACGAAGGAAATTTTAAAAATCCATCGTACAGTTTGTGGTATCTTTTATAAGTTATTTATTAATTCTGCTGTAATAGTTTTATTATGTAAATTTTCGGCAGAGATACGAAGTTGCCCTTTTTAGCTACCAAACTCTACAAGATCGCTGTGAAATTGGCTCGGGTGTTTTACTATTTCGAAGTTCGTTTCGAAGGTAAAATGGCCCTGTTTAGATTTTCATAATAAACATACTAACTCTTAGCTACGAATATAGTAGTTAAGTAAGTTTTTGTATACCATTATTCTTTCTTGGTGATTTCCGTGGTCAAGTGACTTCCCCCCGTACTGTGTTTATGGAAGTTCCGTTGTACCTATCCAACATTTTTTTACCTGTATTTTTAGTAGTACTCCCAAAATTACAAGTTGCTTTTAGCAAACTCAATATTTTGGGATTCAACATCTGGAAAATTATACATTTTGCGATTTCAATATTTTGCAAACTCAACCGAATGTTTCTAAAGGGGCTATGTGGATGACATACGAAATCAACTTTTTATAACCTAACTGTCTCTACAGTCCTATTTGACAGTTTCTGACCTTTTCTAGATCCTACGTTAATCGTTTTCATCTCTGTCTACTCTACCAAATGTATCTCAAACTCTACTTTTCCATCATTCTTTACTCTACTCTGCACTGCTCTTAGCTCACTCCAGCAACCATGGTCAACATCATCATCATCACTTTACTCTATCTCTTCACAACCAGCATCATCATCTGTGAGCTGGTGGAGTGACGCTGAAGTCTGGTCAATGACCCACCACAGAGTGTCAAGGAAAAACCTACGCACATGACACATTCCAATGGAAATCATCAATACCTAATTGCCTTTTTAAGATTTTCATGGTCTCAATGACACTGTGACGAAGGATCGTCAGAGTTCTCTTAATTGGTATTACATAGGTACATCGATAATACTCTGTTACGTAAATAATTCAGCGTAAATAACTGCGAAATATTTGCATAATAATATTACAAAATATAACTTTCATAAGCGGATTCAAAGTAAGAAACAAACTTGAACTTATATACGGTATAACCGGAGCTATTAATTTTACGATTACATTAGCAGAATAATAAACGACTCTATTATAAAACACTTACGACTGAGATCCAAACTAGGCACTGCAATATCCGCGTCATTCTGCACTTTAATTATATAAATAGCACTTTTCAATAAAACCTGGCCTCAGACAACCAGGTTAGCTTGAAACCGTCACTTATTTACATGTCGATGAGAGCACATCACTATTCGCATTTATTCGCGCATCACAACAGCGTAGGCATGGGAAGGTGTCTGTCGATACAACACACAACCTCCTCTTGAAGACGACCATCGACAACTGACAATCGCGTATCGCGCGCTGATCCGTCTGGTCAGTTCGCAGACAGCTCAAGTAACCACCAACCAGCGTAATCTGATCTCCAGATAAGCAGGTAATGAACATCGACGTGGTTCAGGGTTGGTTGGCGTTTCACAAGGGCCGACCCAGTCGATTTGCAAGTTTGTTGACGTGTTGTACAAATGTTACCTTCTCGTTGAAGTTCAAAGTTCAATGCTGTTATGTTTGTTTTTGTCGATATTTTTTTAATTTCGATCATCTCTTCTGGAATTTATTAAGATTATTTTTTTACATATTAATAATAATTTACTGTTATATATAATTAATAATTTACTGTTGTTATTTCATGCATGTAGCGCGCTTAGGAATATCATTTTCTACATACTATGCATTTTACAAATTCCTAAAATAATATGATTATAATATAAGACAGGTCATTTAACTAGTCTTGAAGGCGTTTCAGTATAGTAGCGGTAAAATAAGTCAAAAGAAATCATAAAAAAATTGTAAAGTTGGTAAGTACATTTACCTACTTATTAATAACGTCAAGTGCGAGTCAGACTCTCACATTGAGGGTTCTGTATTGATAAGATCTTGCTTCTTGCCAAATATCATGATTCTAGGTCAACGGGAACCTTCCATAGAAAATATCTATAGGCTTTTTTTGACTAATCAAGTAGGTACCTAATGTTTTCCTATACTCGTGCTATAGTAGGTAACATGTGTTTTTGTCAAGTTTCATAATTCTCGAATATCGCGAAATACCATTTAGAGTTTTTATAGGTTTGGGTCCCTTGCGAGAATTTATCTTTTACAAATAACAAAGCTATTTTTGGGTTTTCCCATACTTGTACCCAAAGATACATATCTTGTACCCACTATAAGACGATATTATATTTCTAGCAAAATTGTATGCGTTTAAATGTCAAATGCGTTCACTAACGCCCGAATACTCAAACACATCTCACATATAAGCACCTCAAGTGACGATTTTTTATTCTGTGTTTGTGTGTGTTTTGTTCTAACACAGATTTACGAGTATAATATTATACTAGCAGTTCTACCAAAATGAATGAATAAATAAATAATGCTAGACAATTCACACAACATTATCTAGCCCCAAGCTAAGCATGCTAATTAGATAACTGATATACCTACTTAATACAACACAATACACATAGATATTTTTTATTATACATAGGAAACACCTAAAACGCCCTTTACAAATATCTGCAGATTGTACATACATAATGTCCCGAGGCGGGTATCAAAACGCAACCTCCTGTGTCGGCGGACCATCGCCCGTTATGCCACAGAGAATGAACAATGGAAATTTATCAATAATTATTGATTTATGAGCATTTTGACTCGCAATGAATCCTGGACCTAATTAAATTTTTCTGTCGGCATTATTAATTTTCCACGCACCATTAATAGGCTTAATCATGGTGGTAGGTAGGCACCTACCATGGTCAAGTTACTGAGTAGGTACAAACACAGTGTTATATGAAACTTTTATATCCATCATGTTATTAATACTAGTTATTTACAACGGGATATTTACCATGTTTTGAACTCACTCGCAGTGTCTTCAGTTATTCCGTGATCATGGCGCATGAAACTGTGCCGAAGTATTGGAAAACTCAAAATTCAAATCATGGTAAATATCCCTTTACCATGATTTGATTTTTTCTATGTTTACATTATAATACTATTATTAATATAAACGCGAAAGTTTGTAATTATATATCAACTACTAAAAAATAAACTCTTAGAGCTATTTTGTAAGTCTAAAGAAATAAACGACTTGAAGAGTCAAATTTCCACTGCCTAACTAGTACGGTTAGAGAACCGTACTAGTTAGGCAGTGGAAATTTTGATAGTGTGTAGGTATTTGTATTGTTGTTTTTATAGATTAAAGGTTAATTATGTTTATTTGCCAGGATAAATGTTACAAATGTAGGTCTTAAAACTATATTATGTCCACTTATATTCTACCTAACAACTTATTTTTACTATAAATAATCATCATTATCAGCAGCGACAGTGAAAACTGTAAGAAAATCATAAAATTGAAGTCGGTTCACAGTTTTATTAAAATAATCCCAATTATGTATAATGATGATGGTTGAAAGATTATAAATTTATTTATTATTATTACCTACTTATCGTTTGTTATTTTGTGTATGTTTAAGACATATTTGGTATTTAATGATGTTTAACGGTGTGTCAATTCTGTGATTTTGCTGTGAGTCAGAGTCAGACTCAAATCTAAGTCTAACACAACTAATTTATGTTCTTATCTTCTCGGGTGACTCAAAACTCTACAAATCCTACGCACTGTATCCCGTACACTCTCCCCCTTCTGGGGCAAGCCACATCACATCACAGACTTCATTGCCGGGCTGCTCCTCCCCAGCTCGGTGTTGCTCTGTGCACTACCATGTTCTAGCTGTGCACTTTACTCAGTCTTTCTAGATGCCGCATTGGGCGCAAAAGATTGGGTGGGGTCAATCATGACCCCCAACATCTTGGCCTCCCCAACCGCGCGGATTGACGTGCCTGACGCGTTGGTCTTGAGCAGGGGTGGCCGTTGTAGACGCCCTTTCAGATCATGGTCTGGGACTTAGCGGCGGCGAATGTGAGCCTATTCCGCGCTCCCCATTCCTCCACCAGTCCCAGAACGGCCGCTTCTTTCGCCTCCAATTCTCTTCGAGCATCCCCTGTCACCAACACCGTCACGTCGTCCGCGTACGCCATAAACTCAACCCCAGCTGGCACCGGTAGGCGGAGCAAGTCATCTAGCAAAACGTCCCAGAGTGTCGGTCCCAGCACGGAACCCTGTGGGCACCCCATCGTGGAGGTCTTCCACACCGCGCGGCCGCCTGCGATCATGGCCACCCTGCGATTGGAGAAGTAGCCCGCCAACATCCGGTAAATGTTTGGCGGGCTACTGTGGGCAATGGCGGGTCTACTGTCCGCTTCAACTTGGCCTTGGTGAGTTCCGAGGTATTGGTTTCACCCTACTCCTTTGGATAGAAGGTCAATACCGGATCCTGCGTTTTTATTAGTTTCGGCAGCTGCCCCTTGCCCATCTTTAGCACATTCGCAAAGCTGGGCTGTTCCTGGGCCACCGCCACCGAAACTGCCACTGGCCATTAGGTGAAGCAGCCAGCCGAACCTCAACCACCTTAACGTTGAAGCTGAAAAAAGAATTTGAGTATAGCGCTTACATTTTAGGAGTAACGCCCTTTCATTCTCACATTCATCAAGAAACGATGGCGGCGTCTCTGAGAATAAAATCAACGAACCAGTGGAAAGGCGAGTCTGGCCTCTCAAACCGTAGTAGAATACTAGGCAAAGCTATTGCTGCATTTCCAGAAGCGGCGAATGGCGCTGACAGAATAGCGTCTACCTAGTTAACTGGTAAGAACTATGAAATAACACATGAAGAGAACGCATCAGCTATCACCGCACATGACGTTACCACATATCACATCTACACTGATGGGGCCAAGCACAGGACAGGAGCTGTATGCGGCTATGCCTGTCCTGAAACTGGACTCTCAAAAGCCCAACCACTAAATCCGGCCACATCAGCCTTGCAGGCGGAAACACTGGGACTTAAACTAGCGGCAGACGACATGCTTCTGGAAACGACCAAAAGAGAGCTAGCCAAACATGCAGCTGGTCTTCAAAACTGACAGCGCTGCACTAACAAACGCACTCAAACGGACAGACACAAGATCAAAAGCAATTGTAGAATGCCATAAGAGTCTACAAAATCTTTCTCAACACAGTAAGGTCTGCATAGAATGGACAGAGAGTAGATCCTGCTCAGGCAACATGAAAGAAAACAGACTAGCAAAGGAAGGAGTGAAACTAACTCCAACACCCCAAGATGTAAGTCTCTCGAACCCGCCCACAGCGAAAGTCAAAAACAGACTAAAATTTAACTCTGAAAAAGAACACCAAAAGCTATGGGAGCGTCGGATAGACTGCAAGCATACTAAATCAATATTCTCTTCCAAAGACAGGAAAACCACCAACACGATGCTCAAGACGAGCCGGGAGGACCTTAGAACGATGGTGGGCATCATCACAGGTCCCTGTGAATTGAACCATATCTTTTCTAGACACGAGCCACAGACAGTAGCTTATGTCGTGGCTGCTTCCAAGAAGAAGATACTGTGGAACACGTCGTGGTACACTGCACGGCCACAGAGGAGGCCAGACACAAAACAAGGCTGAAGTGCCTCATTGAGGAATCAACCCCATCCACACCCACAGTAAAGCTGAAACGAAGCTGTCAGTCACCCAAAGTCCTGCTCCGATACTTCAAGGAGCTGGACTAGTTAGGGCCTGCTTAGTTAGGGGGATAATGCACAATACAATACACTCCTATGAGAGACGTCCGTGCAGATCTTAGTTCCCCCACTTAGAATTAGAATTAGAATTAGATAGCGCTTACATCCATATAAAAGCATACAGCAAAAAGCTTTCTATTACGAAAGCAAAGAAGAAAGATATAATGAAAATGTGCACTAAAAAAATAATACCCCACGACCTGCACCATCATTGGTACGAGAATTCACCAGATAAAGAGGGTCTGGATTATTTACCTGAAGATGACTGATGAACTTCCGGTGACTAATATTAATTTCTGATTATTTATGGATGGAGAAATGATTAAAGTCTGAGTTTTTAAGTAATTTTGTTTATTTTTTAAATAACTATTATCTTAAGATAGATAAGTAGGTTCTTAGGTAAAGCTCAAAGTCTGTTACTTAATATTTTCTAATCTAAATAATAGTTTTCTTAACCTTTTGAATCGACCGTTTTGCGTCTTTTCTAACCTATTTACCTGCTTATAATTCTTTACTGGTTAGCACAATTATTTGCTAAAATAAGTTTTTAGCAAATAATTGTGCTTTTGACTGATTCATGTGCCATTATTACAAATCTCAGTTATTTTACTAAGTGTTTTTGGACAAAGAAAGGAATATGTCTAGCTTTTACTAATAAATTATATTATTTTATGATTATTTTGTCTTTAGATACTCGAAAAAGGCCACAAAAAACTTCATTGCAGAAATACTTAACTCCAGTTTCGTCAAAACTTTTTATCGCAAGAAGTCATTATCTTTGCATTTTTACCTTTTAAAAAAAATTCAATGGTTGGATTTGTACTGAGTTCAGTGAATTATAAAATAATTAC
Source organism: Eupithecia tripunctaria (assembly GCA_955876795.1). NCBI lineage: Eukaryota > Metazoa > Arthropoda > Insecta > Lepidoptera > Geometridae > Eupithecia > Eupithecia tripunctaria. The sequence goes on from OY041607.1 coordinate 1,351,629, forward strand.
ATATCTCTATATATTGGCGTTTAAATTATTTTGATAACTGTCGTAGTTTTGATGATATATGCTCTTAAAGTCATAAAAAGTTAAAAACCGCGTTTGCCAAACTTTTGGTTTATGCAGTTAATGACTTCTTGCAATAAGCCGACGATATGGTGGGATGTGTAATTTGTTCATGTTTCTTGTATTTTTATTGTGAACCGTTTCAAAAAGTGATCTCTGTTTTTGTGTGTATTATCTATCAAAATAATATATATAATAAATAGCGCGTACCGCCCTTTTTGAAGAATAAAGATAGTCTGGATGTCGGCTGCTTGTCCCCAAAGCAAAATACCATAAGACATAACACTGGAAGTAACTGATGTAAGTAACCTAGCTGTATCTTCATCGGTAATATATCTTATTATTCGAATCGCATACGCTGCTGAACTAAGTCTGCCTGTAAGAACATCAATTTGCAGTCTCTATTGAAGAGAGGAATCAATATGTAACCCTAGGAAAACAGTTGAGTCTACGAGGTGAATGAACAATCTCATTCTTCAGCATTATCTTAGTTGGGAGCTCTCTTACATTTGGTAACATGAATTTTATGAGCATGAAGCATTGAGTAAGAGGTTATTGGCGGTAAAACAATCTAGTATTTGTGAAAGAGAATTATTTACATCGTCATAATTATGTTTATTTCTGTCAACTTTAAAAATCAATGAAGTATCATCAGCGAATAGGATTCAATCATCAAATAGATATCACAGAGATCTTTTGCTAAAAAAGGGAGATCATTTACATAGAACAATTTAACAATTTTTGAGGCCCTTGTAAATACAGTTCTAATTTGTTTCTAGTCTTTAATGAAGCCGAGCCACAGTATGCTTATAGTTCATACTGTATTATTTTTCACACTTTTACCATGATTCTAATGTAAAAAATGCAATAACCGATGAAAATAGGCCAAATACGCAAATGCATATAATCAGTCTCTATACTTAAGACTAAGAGCGGCCGTACACGGACTGCTGGAGCAGTTAGCGGCTGAGCGAAGTACACGGACCGCTCGAGCGGTCGGCGTCGACTGCTCAAGCGGTCGGCTTCGACTGCTCGGGCGGTCGGTTGTTAACTGCTGGAGGTACGCTACCAACCAGGCCGCAAAGGGCGGGGGGAGGGAAGTCGGAGAGCTGTCGACTGCTCTAGCGCAGTCAACGGCTCAAGCAGTCGGTGTATGCCTCGCAACAGCTCGCGAGCGGTCGACTGCACGATGGAATTTCGTCATGCAGTTGACTGCTTGAAGCGGTCGCGACTGCTTGAGCAGTCGTGTGTACGGCAGCGAATGCCTGAGTATAGTTCACCGCGCGGTCGCAGCTTTAAGCAGTCGGTCTCAACTGCTTGAAGCAGTCCGTGTACGGCCGCTCTATGAGTGAGTACAGTGCCTGCAATATTTTGTAAACAACATTTGACTCTAAGTAGTAGGTGTTCGTTGTGTAATGCCTTATTTTTTGGAAGAGCTGCTGGTTTTCCTTAAGCTGAACGCACACAACTCTGCGCCGCACGCGCCATAGGCATCGAATTTTCAAATCTTTGTATAAAATAGGATACAACCGCGCACATCCGCGTTGAACGCGCCACATTTTACTAAAATCCTGTAGGCGCGCGCTCGTCCACGCCGGATTACTATACGTATTCGGGACGGACGGGTGCGCGGTCACCTTTACAGCACTTTTTATATGTACTCACTTACCTACCTACTGGGCATGCATATAGGGCCTCAACAAGAAAATTTTAAAGAATTTAACAATTATCTTGTGGTGTTCTTGTACGTACGAATACGTGAATAAAAAAAAACGAAATTTTCTAATTCTTTATTTTTCGTGCTTCATTAAAATCAAAAATAGAGTCAGGACTTGGACAAGAAGTAGAATTCGAGATGAGCTGGTCACAGATGCAATCGCCATTTACCATAACATCCCTTTGCAAAAGTAAACGTTTAATATCGGTATTTGGGAGATTTTCATATTTTTTTATATTGCGGGGGATCACCAGAAGTTTTGTCTTGACCATCCTTTGACTACAGCAATATCTGGTGTTTATTTGTCCGTTGGCCGGGCTGCATTTATTATCGTAGGTGTCTTTACTCGTTACACGTCTGAAAACAAAGAAATCTGTCAAAAATATGCCTACCAAGAATTAACCGAAATAAATAATGCTGGTCAAATTCACACACAATCTTTTACTATGGGATACCCTGGGGCTGGTAGCAGAACTTGGAACTGAGGAACCTCCCCGAAGGGGGTATTGCCGGGGCCCCGCCCCGGCAATACCCCCTTCGGGGTATTGCCTGGGGGGCTTAGTAATCACGGCCTGGTCACCTGCGATGAAGCTAAGAGGAACCCATGGGGCCTTGCCATCGCAGACGACGACACGGCTGGCCCCGGGATGGACCGCTCCTCTGGGTTTTGCGCTTCAGTTCTGCTTCAGTTTAAATTACTCTACCATGAGTCCCGTTTTAAAAGAAAACAGGTCATTTAAAACTTTAGTGAATTATTAAGCCGGTTTTCACCAAAGTGTAAGAGAATATTAAATTTTATGGTGTCTAAATTCTGTGTAGGTAAAACCAGGGAAAACAAATATTTATTTGAAACACTATTACTTTGTGTAATTTTGGCTTGAGTTAGAAGGTTTAAAATACTTACTTGCAAGCGTAGCGACCGATGACCGTTTGATGTTTTAAGGCCCAATACTTTATATTGTCCGTACCTGTCACACCTCGTAAAAGCGTATTCTGTAAAAAGTAGTAAAAACAATATTTTATTGAGCTGCAAGGTATCAAAAGCACGAAGTACCTACTTACCTACATAAATATTGCTAAAAATCACTAATTAGCTAAAACCGGCCATGTGCGAGTCGGCTCACGCTCAAAGGGTCATTTTCTACAAAAAACCTCAAAACATCACGTTTATTATATGGAAGGCCCTGAAATATTTATTATAATCTGTTTTTTGATGCGAACGTGTTTCGGCTGAGCTGAATGAGTTCAGCCAGTTGCGTACCCTAGGACAACTCATTGTCTACAATCAGACCCAGGTTTTTGACGATTTTGCTCACAAGAACTGATCTCATCAAAAGAGATATAGGGCCATGTCAAATCTAGCAATCAACCTTGAGCTTCCCACAATGACGACTTGAGTCTTAAACTCTCTAAGGTTTTGGTGAACCAAAAGACCGTGTGCTTTGCTCTAGGCAAAGATGCGTGAGAGGTCATCATTTACTGAGGCTATAGCTGACGTAAAGTCATTGCTAGCACCTTGTTGGTAGATCTGAAGACAGATCGACAGACGGACAGCGAACTCATAGTAATAGGGTCCAGTAATACCCTAAAACCATGTACCTTTTTAAGGATCTTGTAGAGTGACGCGGCCTGCGGTGGCGGTCAGTGCAATTCGACAACACCTTTGCGTCAAATCGTAGGTACTGACTGCCGCGTCAGTCTGTGAGACTCTTAAATCTGTCACCATTTTACAAAAAACCTATGAACACAGTAATAGAAAATCGAACATACAGACAGCCGAACATAGAACCTCCTCAACTCAATAATTTTGAAGCAGTTTAAAGGAATAAGAAACTCTTTGTTTTGTAAAACGTTGTTATCGATTCCAAGCTTGGATAAGCTAGAAACCCCTATCAAATTCCGTCACTTACGTCTGGTTCGTTGACGCATTGTGATTTGTTTGTGTTTCCAATCCTGTCTACCACGATTGATACCTCGAGCTCTATGGGCTTTCTCAACTCTTGTAGTTCTTCAGGGCTCATCTGTTATAGGAAACATCAACGATTAGTTCATCAGCAATTAGATGATCTCTGTGGTGCAGTGGGCGAAGGTCTGCCTGCAACGCAGGAGGTTACGGGTTCGATTGACGCCTCGAGACAAATCTGTCTACGAATATCTTTCTAATCTATGTAGTGTGTTGTATTTAGTATATCAGTTATCTAGTACCCATAACACAACCTTAACTTAGCTAGGGGCTAGATAATGCTGTGGGAATTGTCCAACATTATTTATTTATTTAGTTAAAGCTTTTAGCTTAGATGGGATGGACGTCGCTCCTCAACTCATCCTAAGTTAGCTGAGGGGGCTGAACAAATAATAATTATAATAAAATTGGACTATTCTAGCTAAGCATGTCATTAAGTGAAGTCCGAGTTCGACAGGTTTCTTGTTCAGTATGATTCAATTTATTTGTATGATAATATTGATCTCGACTTACCGATGCTAATATTTTGTGCATGAGCTCATCAGGGTACTCGAAGTCAGACTCCGATGGCTCCACAGGCAGCTCAGGAACCTGGTGTGGCATGTTTTTAGTCGAATCCTGAAATAAAAGAATAATAAAAGCTTTCATAATGACAAAAACACCTAAGACTGACCTTAAAAGATAACCCGCAAAAATTATGTTACGAATAGGTCTAGGGTCTACTACTAACCTTCACTTTTGCATTGGGAACTCATCCGAATCTAAAACCAAGAGATTTCAGATTCGGAAGAAATGTAGGGTACATTTCGTCCGAATCTGAAATCTCTTGGTCGTGGTCTTCAAAAGTGAAGGGGACATATCCTCCGAATCTATTCGCAGACGGGTTTCAGATTCGAACGAAACATATCCTTACCCGACTTAGATTACTAGTACCCAAATTCTAGTAGTCCAGTCAAGTCTATAAGGTAAGCTGCACTAGGAAAACTGTGAAATAAAAGTGCTACTTACAATAGAGTAGCTAATGCTGCTAGCCACGATAGAGGCTAAAAACACGAATTGACTTAGTTGAGACATCTTGACGCGGTGAATGACTCTAGTTTACTGAACACGGCTTACAGGACACTTATATTTATATGATTTTAATACCGATTTCCTCTTGGTAATCTAAGTAGTTTAATTGACTTTTTTCCGTCATATTGCGTCACGGGCTACCGTATACCGTTATAAATTATGCAAATGACGAAAGAAGAATGAGGAATTTGATGTGTGCCTATACCTACCTGCATATTGATAACAAAGTGCAGGTTCGTTTTATGCATATACTTAACCGTACCTAGCTAACTGATAACCTACTTAAGGATGTATATACACGGACGGCAAGTTGCCGACTGCAAGGCAACTGCTCCCGTCAACTGACTGACTGTCTGACTGCCACTGATCTGCCTCTGTCTGTCTGAACTGACTGCCATCGCCTGTAGTTGATTCGATGGTATTCGATGGCAGTCGACGGGTATAAACAAAGAACACAGTGAAGTATATAAAATTAAAACATGCACAGTTAGGGACAGGACCGTATTTACAGATTGGGCCACTCCCGGCATTTATAGAAGTAGGAATAGACTATATGAACTTTATGGTGCTAGAGAAGCTACGTTAAATGATCCTGAGTTTCTTTTGTATTTAACAAACTACTCAAAAACATAAAAAAAAGTCTGCAACACAGCGAAATGCCTGTTTTTTAGGAAAAAATTGTAAACTAATCTGATAAAATCAAAGCAACATGGAGACTTATAAATAACGAAACTGGTAAATGAAAGCCATGAAATCGAGAAATAAGGTTTAAAATGAATAATTCAATAAACACGATAAAGATATTGCCGATGCTTTTGATGCATTTTTTTCTAATATTCCTAAAGTGGTCTCTAAACTCCTCACCTTCCATCTCCGTTAGATTATTAGAGTCGTGTGTAGAAACTGTACCGATCTTTATCTTTACCCATGTAAACGCTTATTATATTGTGAAAACATTTAAGTGTATTCACATCAAAAATACTGGGGATCTTTGGGGTAAATCTGGTAGCCACGCTGATCCGGCCAATTTCAATACGTCCTGTAATGAGTAAAGTTTTTGAAAAAAACAAATTCTCACACAGTTGTCTTCTCACTTTAACCTCAATAGGCTGTCACATAAAAATCAATTTTGATACAGTTCTATTAAAGCACATATTGAATGCATGTTATAAAGCTGTGTGCTAAAATGTTATACTTATATAAAATAATATATTTTGTGACCTTTGTAAGGCTTTTGATTGCGTGGATCATAGTACATTAATAAATAAACTTAGCCATTATTTAATTAAAAACAAGGCACTGGACTTATGTAATATTTATCTGATAGAGTACAAAAAGTAATTATTAGTAAAGAAAGATCTAGGGGATCAAAATTGATTTAGGCTTCCCGCAAGGATCAATATTGGGTCCCTTTCTATTTTTAGTATATGTTAATGATCTCCCTTATTTAGCTAAATATCACTGTGATATTAGTCTTATTGGCTATAGTCTTCATTGATTTTTAAAGTTGACAGAAATGAACATAGTAATGACGATGTAAATAATTCTCTTTCACAAATACTAGATTAGTTAACCGCCAATAACCTCTTACTCAATACTTCAAAATCCAAATGCATAAAACTCATGTTACCAAATGTAAGAGAGCATCTGTATCTAAGTTCCCAACTTAGATAATGCTAAAGAATGAGATTGTTCACCTTGTAGACTCAACTGTTTTCCTAGGGTTACATAATTATTGATTTCTCTCTTCAATTGAGATCGCAAATTGATGCTCTCCCAGGCAGATTTATTTCAGCAGCGTATGCGGTTCGAACAATTAGATATATTACCGATGAAGATACAGTTAGGTTAGTTTGCTTCAGTTACTTCCATAGTATTCCTTACTATAAAATATCAGATTATCTAGCGGATAATCTGATATTTTATAAAAAGGTTTCTTCGTCTTTTCTTTACTTTAGTCTACATACCGAGGCCAAAATAAAAAATACCACTTTATTTCCGTGTCAGTGTATTTTTTTATGATTTGACCTTTTCTAATTGTACATTGATTGTATTTATGGAAATAAAGCATTTTTGAATTTGAATTTGAATTATGATGTCTTATGGTATTTTGCTTTGGGGACAGGCAGCTGACATCCAGACTATCTTTGTTCGGATGTAAGCGGGTTAACTACTCCCTACTCCCTATTCGTAAATTTAAACTGTAGGTACATAAAACTAAATCTTATAAAGAAGATTACTCCATAGATGATTACACTAATGACGTTAATGCTCGGCTGGATGTCGCCCAGTTTCGCACCGACAATGGTATGTAACAAACAACATAAATAAGTTGTGTTAGATTTACCTATATTTACAAATATGACAACTATCTACTCCTAAGTCGCATTATCTATTTTAGACAAAAATTGTATTAGTTGATAAGCGATAAACTTGCTAGTGGTTTCTTTTTCATTTATTCCGCTAGTGGACAAAAAATTTAAGTCAATTAATTACCTTAAAAAGGCACCTTAAGTACTTTTTTTAAAGAGTAAAGGAAAGTATGAAAGTCATATCGAGGCAAGGCGTTTCAGACTAATTAGCGGTTAATCGCATGTAACTTTCCTCATTAATAGAGGATTCGATCCCGGCCTTTATTTCTAAATCCAGATCTCAGGATTGACTTTAGCTAGAAACGGGATAGGGAAAAACAATGAAATTCAATAGTTTTTTTTGTAAAGCAGCCTTTTTATTAACAAGATCTTGTGTGTAATAAATAATCTATTAATCCCTATTTATTATCAGGCCTTTATTAACAAAGTAAATATAATATAATATTTATTAATATTTCATAAAATAACCAGCAAGCAAGTAGCACTTCGAGAAAATGTATCAGGACACTTGCGTGAATGGACATTTTCGAATGGACACTTGCGCAAAAAAATCACACAACTCCTAATATCTCTCGAAATAGACGTGGCCATCCCGCGGCGCTCCGTTCCCGAACAACACAAAAATAAGTGACTGGTAACTTTATTTATTTACGTCATAAATTTGAATAATAATTTACTAATAATTTCACATATCAAAAATTTTATACCATCAAAGCGGCAACGAAAGTTACATTCATTGTATGTCAGCTTAATGCCTAATATGCATGGAGCATTACTAACGGGTTTTTTTCATGCTCCTAATACCTATAGCCAATACCGAAGCGACACAAATATCACTTTATTTCTGTGTCAGTGTATAATTTTATAATTTGACCTTTTCTAAGTGTAGGTAAGTTATATATTTATTGTATTTATAGAAATAAATTTTATTAAAAACTTCTTTTAATACTCCACCACGGGCATAACTAAAATCATGAAAATTCATTGAAATATTGAAATAGTTTAGAATATTATCTTATGATTTATATCTCTAGAAAATTAAACGAAAAACCTCATCAGTAAAGTCCCGATATGAATTGACCTGACTGCTAGTTAAATAGATAGATAGATCAGATTAATCATTTATTCATGAAAACTTTGTTACGTAGTTTGGTTAGCAATGTATTAAAGCCTATGTTAGGTTTATCTAGGCACCAGGTTCTCGCCTAATTTACCTACTTTAATTTACATATAAATAACTTTGTCCAATAATTTGTAACTAAATCGCTATATTATATAATAAGTCTAAATCACAAACCATCTAAAAATATATAAACATAACTCGTATAACAACAAGACTTGTTTTTATGAATATCTTCCGGAAGTCTTCCGGAAGATATTCAAGACATACATCAGTCCGCCTGCTCGAATATGGTTCTCTCGATCGAGAGGTCTCGAAGTTCCAGGCATGGTGCCCATACTAGCATAAAGGCATACACCTGCTTAAAAGTGTTCAAAGTAGAGCTACCAAGATCCCGTGGGCGCTACGACGGAAATCCTATGAAGACAAATTACACGCACTACGCCTCACTACTCTAGAGGAACGACGTCTTCGAGGTGACCTCATCAAAATGTACAAGATTTTTACTCACAAATACAACCTGCAAGACATCTACATAAGCGCATCTCGTGTGAACGCAAACTACAGAACTGCCGGTTTGGAGCGTCGTCAAAGCTATTACGGATTTCATTCGTTTGATGATATAATACGAGTCGGAAGCTTAAACAATCTGCAGATAGCTTAACTGATGCATATAAATGCTACTGGCATTTATATGCATCAGTCAGGAAGCGTAGACAATCTACGGGTAGCTCAACTAATCCATAAAAATACCAGTAAGAAGCGTAAACAATCTAAAGGTAGCTCAACTAATCCGTATCAATCACAATTATAGTTATAACTGTTAATTATCGTTTTAAGATAAAGCCTTGTTTATTCCTAGGGATGAACAGTATTACTTTCATCCCGCTTATCAGGCAATTTCAAACCTGCTTTCTGAATATGAGTTCTCATGGATTCCATTGTCAGAACTGAACCAAATTGAAATAAAAAAAGATTCATCAAAATCGGATCACCCAATTAAAAGTTTTGAGGTAACAAAAATAAAAAATCTGTCGAATTGAGAACCTCCTCCTGTTTTGAAGTCGGTTAAAAATTAAGAAAATGACCACATTTGCCTTTTATCAGTTGCTTGTACTAACTACAGATCGCCAACACGATGATCGGGTATCCATTGCGCCAGTCTAAACTGCAGTCAAAACTCTTGAAAACCTATTTACACGTACAGTTCGGATCGTTTGGAAAAATGTGAAAGATTTGCCCGCTTTCCAAAACGTGGAAACATTTTTACTCGTAATTAGCACGACAGTTCGATCCGCAGTCCAAACTGTACAGACACATCAGCCACACGCTGCTCGTCTATTATCAATACATAAATAAATAAATTATAGATATTCACAATCACATATTTAACAATTATTTTTAAGATTGACTGAACTCCTCCTCTTCCCGTCGTTATTTTTGATCATGTTCAAATTTTTATCAGTGAGACTATCAAAAATTTCGGTATCTCATCGATAACCAACTATCCTGGGACCCCAACTGACAGAGGTAAGTCGAAAATCTTCGCGCGCAAACGGTTGCGAAATCCCACATCAAATTGCGCTCGTTTAGTCACTCCTGCTTGCTATACTAGACTACGCCGACGCCAGCTATCCTGATCTAACCAACACTCAAGCTTACCAGGTAGGTACAGCCTGATAACAATGCGTATGGTGAGCGGACAGCCATTTATCTGGTACCTCGGCTAAATGAACTTCCCGTCGAACCACTCGACACTATACCTAATAAGTAAAATAAGAAATATAAACACAGATCGTACTTCTTATCAAACTTACATCAGTATCAAAGAGTAAGATTTGAGTTACAATTACCTAATTCCATTTTTATGAACCTAATTTTCAGGATAGGTATATGTATTAACTGTGTAGTTCTGCTTACTTCTATAACTGGTTTAGTAGGTATTTACTAATCACACTCATACTTCGAAATATAGCTTTAATTGTTGTAAAACCTATCTATTGTTACTAGGTTGACTCACCAATAACACTCATTTACAAACCTCTGTGGTTTACTCGGTGTTATTATAAGTTTTACTACTGTAATATTAGTTCAAGTTGGCAAATAAATAAATAAGCCGAAGCGGTTTCAAAATCTCTGCTAACGCTTCATTTTCTGTTTGCAAAAGTAGGTACCTCTAACCACATCACAGAATACCGCAAAATTGATAACTACAACTAAGCAAAATTTAAAATTTAAAAAGTACCTATAGGTATACGCCACAATGCTTTAACTACTTAAATCATTGTGGCGTATATAATAAAAATATCTATCATTGTCCTTGTTACGTATCATATACGTATATGATACGTAACAAGGACAATGAACAAAGTAAATTGTTGTGATTGTAACATAGACTATAAATAATTAAAACTTTTTAAAGTTTTTGTATTTAAAAAACAAAAAACTACTACACAGTCAAAATACCAATAGTTCTAGTTAACTACGTGTATATTATATTATCTGTGACTGCATATAAGATCTACTAGTAGTTGCAATGTGGACGTGTTGACGGATCATCACTTCTGGATTTCTGGTGTAGAGACCAGGGTCTCAAGGGTTTCTCTCTGGGATGAATTTTACCAATCGCTCAAGTTCAATAAGACGTTGAGATGTTCCAAGAAGACAGGGCCCTTTAGAGTATGTCACCATAATTCACACAAAAGGGAAAAAAGGAGGTCAGTTATAAATAACAGTGAACTTGATACGCACAACCTACCAGCATTCTACATTAAAAAAAATGCTCTTTCTGAACCACTAATTCAATCAAAGAAATCATCATAGCTCTACTCAACTCGCTCTACCACAAGGCGAGTTTGATTCTCCAAGGGTCGCCTATTTTTGATTCAATAACAGTTTTGGGTCGTCTTCACGTAGGTAGGTTGTAGGTTTGCATCCTGTAGGCGAAAGCGTTTTTCTATTTTTGGCCGAGCAAGAGTCTGTAACAATCAGATTTTCCAAGTCCCAACAATCTGGCTAAACAATGGACTGCATAGTCTGCAGTCGCGCCCTGAAGACCTGTGATCGCTTTCTCAAATCGTCCAGTGTGGCTCCTACTCACACACAGAGTGCCTTGGCTTTAAGTCAGAGCAATTCGTCGGCATGTCTAATGAAATAAAAGCTAACTGGTTCTGCCCTGCTCGCACGTCTAACGTAACCAAGCGTATAAGATCTACCCAGAACTCAGCCGGTGGCTCAACTGATGCAGCGTTCTGCGAAGAATCCATGAACATGTCATACGATACTTCACAGTTCACCTCAGAACGATGGTGGGCATCATCACAGGTCACTGTGAATTGAACCATCATCTTTTCAAGATCGTAGCCACAGTCAGCAGCCTATGTCGTGGCTGCTTCCAAGAAGAAGAGACTGTTTAACACGTCGTGGTACACTGCACGGGCAGGCCACAGAAATGCTGAAGCGAAGCTGTCAGTCACCTAAAGTCCTGCTCCGTTACTACATGGAGCTGGGCAGGTTAGGGCCTGCTTAGGCAGGGGGAACTTAATTAGATACTTCACAGTCACCATTGCAACCCGATGATGTAGGTAATAGCGTAACAATGGATAAAGTAAGCGCTCTATTCGACCAAAAACTGGAGTTATCCCTGTCGACTTTCATGCATAACTTTAAGCAGGCTCTAATATGCTATGTTTAAAAGCTATTATAGTAGGTATGTGCTGAGATGAATTCAACGATAAGCGCTCTGAAAGATGAGTTGTGATGAGTCAACGACCACATTTTACATGTGAAGAACAAGCCTCCTTGAAATGTGACATCGATAAAAAGTTTCATAACATCATCATCATCATCATCATCAGCCCTTTGCGACCCACTGCTGGGCATAATCCTCTCTATGCTTATGCCATTCGCCTCGGTCCTGCGCCAGTCTGGGCCAGGTGTAGCCCACGGTCTTTCGGATGTCGTCAACCCACAGCGCGCATCATAACATCGACGATCTCATAAATGAAAATCTGCGTATTGAAAAAGAACTGATTGTATTGAACGTTGCCTATCATCGTTTGATAGAATGTCGAGAAGCCAGAATCTGGAACTCCAGGCTGTGCCGGAATGTCGCGGTGAAAACCCGCTGATTTTGTTTCAAAACTTGTGCAAGAGTTTACAATAGAGATGCGCATACATATCTTAGCGCTCTAATGAAAAAAGTGCTATAGCTCTTTTTGATCTAAAGATATATATCACTCATTTAGCTCTTTAGCTCATAAGCTCAGTTGATCAATGATGTAGTCCGTGAGTTGAGTAGCTCATGAGGGAAAGATAAAAAAGATAATATAATGTCTCCGTTCAACTGAGCTACATAGCGCTAGAGTGAGAGATAATAATATATAATTATACTTAGGTACACTATTATGTTCTTTATACAACAAAATTGCAGAAAAAATACTCAACAGTTAACATTGAAACTGATTACGATTATCCACGTTCAAAATAATTGCAGTCAAACATTTTTGCATAATCAGGCCTGAACTTGGTCTTGCTGTCCATCTCTTTTTTTCACATTGTATCTGACATCGTGCATTTCACTCCATCAAATCACTCGCCTGTCGCTCACTGCTCAGTCGTCTTCGCTCTCACTCATTCGCTCATTTCGCTCAGCACTGTTATGGGTCGAAAATGAATCAATGTGCTAAACGAGCGAAATATATAGTTGAAACCAAGGTGAGCGAGAGATAGAATCACTCAATTGAACGGTTATATATCTTTTGTATCGCTCACTTATGAGTACTACCACACCTCTAGTTTACAAAGTAGTCGCCTGCCGCAGAGTTGCTAAGTCAAATGCTTCCTTCCTCTGATCTTCCTAGGAATATACATGTAACTCTTTCAAACTCACGCCTCAGTGATGAAGTACTTTCAGCCTGCACTGACCGAGATAAATACCACGGATTTTTTTCATAGAAAATGTATGGGAATTGTTTTTTATAATTATTGCCAAAACTTACGATTTTATTTGGTATGTTACTTTGGTAAAAGTGTTTCTGGTTGGAAATAGCAAATTGTTTTTTTGACAAATGTCATTTTTGGGCGAACCGTACTTTTTTCCAAAAAACTAAAAATTACAATATTTTTTTAATCAACGTAAAACAGAAGGTTCCTTAGAACAAAACCTTCTAACTACAAAAGAAACGGTAGCTACCCTGAAGGGGCCAAAAATTTGCCCCACCCTGTATGAACAACTTGATAAATAGTAATTACTATCAAACAAGAAATAAGGTGCAGTTGACTCTAATTCAGTTCAATTTTTTATCCACTAGCGGAAGAAGTGAAAAAGATTGATATGGATCAGTTGAGTTATCTGTAGATTGTTTACGCTTCCGACTGGTATTATTTCTGATATGAGTGATTTTTTTTTACGATAATTATTTATAATATATGGTGCAGTTGACTCTAATTCAGTTCAATTTTTTGTCCACTAGCGGAAGAAGTGAAAAAGATTGATATGGATAAGTAGGTACTTACTTACCTGGCCTTGACAAGAAATTTTGAAGACAACTATCGTGTGATTTTCTTGCACGAATAAATAAAAAAGTTTTAACATTTTCTAATTCTTTATTTTTCGTGCCCAATTAAAATCAAAAATAGAGTCAGGATCTGGACAAGATGACCTCTTTGAGATGACCAGGTCACAGATACAATCGCCGTTAACCATAACTTTCCTTTTAATCGTCATACGATCAATCTCGGATTTGGAGAGATTTAATTTTGTATAATTTTTCCAGGGGATCACCAGCAGGGTTGTCTCGACCATCCTTTGACTACAGCAATATCCGGTATTTGTTTGTCCGTTATTGGCCAGGCTGCATTTATTATTGTAGGTGTCTTTGCTCGTTACACGTCTGCAAACAAAGAAATCTGTCAAAAATTTACCTACCAAGTACACTCGAGAGCAATGAATCCGGGTCACTTAAAGAATGTTAAAAATCTCGGAAACTAAAAATGATAGGTTAATGCAATAAATTGTATTTAATAGACAATGTAATACTCCTTAAATGAAAGTAAAAAAAATATGAGTCACCATACATTTTAGTAACACAAAATTACATAAAGAAAAAAACAGCTGATCTCTCCTTAAAACAAAAATAGGAAACATGAAATTTTTGAACTTTATTACGATTTTCTTGAATTTTAATACTTCGTATTGCCTCCTCGTGCTTCCATTACTGCGTTTACGCGGTTTGGCATGCTGTACACCAAGTTCCTTATACGATTTTAGGGAATATTCTCCCATTCCTCTGTGAGAGCAATTTTGAGCTCACGAAGCGTGATTGGGGGAGGGTTTCGTTGTTTTACGCATCTGCCTAGCTCGTCCCAAGCATGCTCGATCGGGTTGATATCCGGGCTGCGCGCTGGCCACTCCATACGAGTAATGTTCATCTCTTGAAGGTAGTCATTCACAATCCTACCTGTATGAGGTCGGGCATTGTCATGCATAAATATAGCATCCTCACCTAAATTGACCATAAATGGACCAACGTGATCATTGAGGATTTCTTCCACATATCTTACGCTAGTTAAAGAGCCGTTTTCTATGATCACCAGCTCTGTGCGACTTTCAGAAGAAATTCCGGCCCACACAAGTACAGACCCACCACCGTAGGCTACTTTTTCTTCGATGCATGCTTGCTTGAATCTTTCCCCTGGTCTTCGATACACTCTGTGTCTTCCATCGTGCTTGTAGAGCATAAATTTTGATTCGTCGGAGAACATAACTTTTGACCAATCTTCAATACTCCAATTTACGATTTTTAGGATTCTTTAAGTGACCCGGATTCATTGCTCTCGAGTGTATCAACCAAAATAATAGTACCGAGAGGGGAATGGAATCCTGCCGGGGCGTCGCAGGCGGACCTTCGCTCGCCTGGCCACTGAGGAAGGCCCATGAGACAAGTTCCAAAAGAACAATGAACATTACTGTTAACACTTTAAACCTTCACGTTTTTTTATTGACAAGAGTTTCATTTGATCATTTACAACATAACAAGAAAATCATATACAGGGTATAAGTTAAGCGAATTACTAAGCCGGGTTTCACCAAATAAATATAAATGGTTTTCACCAAAGTGAACCGACGAAAAGATGACGTGTAAGAATGTTAAATTTTATGATATGTCTAAGTTCTGCAGGGAAAACCAAGAAAAACATTATTTGAAACACTTACTTTGTGCATTCTTGGTTTAAGTAGAAGGTTTAAGATACTTACTTGCAAGCGAAGCGACCGATGACCGTTTGACCTTCTACGGCCAAATACTTAATATTGTCCGTACCTATCACACCTCGTCAAAGCGTATTCTGCAAAAAGTACAACAACATATTGAGCTGTAAGGTTCATACGCTCGAAGTACTACTTACCTACATAAATATTGCTAAAAATGTACTAAGTACCTACTACGTACGTAAGTACTTAGTACCGGCCAAGTGGGGTTCCGGACCAAATACATATACCTATAAAAAGGCCAAAAATCCACGTTTTTGTTGTGGGAGGCCGTGAAATATTTATTTTATTCTGTTCTTAGTATATTTTGTTATAGCGGCAACAGAAATAGGTGCATCAGCTGTGAAAATGATTTGATTTTCAAATTTTTACTAAAATTTTAACTGGAAACTCTTTGTTTTATAAATCGTTTTTATTGATTTCAAGCCTTCTTGGATAAGCCAGAAAACCTATCAAATTCCGATACTTACGTCTGGTTTGGAGACGCATTGTGATGTGTTTCCAACCCTGTCTACCACGTTTGATTCCTCGAGCTCTATGGGCTTTCTCAACTCTTCTAGTTCTTCAGGACTCATCTGTTATAGGAAATATAAACGATTAGTTCATCAGCAATTAAACGACTTCTGTGGCGCGGTGTGCGAAGGTCTGCCTGCAACGCAGGAGGTTACGGGTTCGATTGACGCCTAGGGACAAATTTGTGTACGATCTATCTAGTCTATGTAGTGTGTTGTATTTAGTATATCAGTTATCTAGTAACTAACATAACGTTATGAATGGACGTTACTCCTCAACTCATGCGAAGTTAGCTGAGGGGGCTGAAGAAATAATTATAATAATTATATCGTTGGACAATTTACACATCATTAAGTGCCTGAGTGAGACACAGGTTTTACCTAAATCAGTACATGTAATTTTGTAGAAGTTAAAATACCTAACATTTACATAATACGTCAAGCATTTGTCTCGAGAAAGGACAATGGGCAAAAATGTATGGAACTTGGTCCAAGAGCGTACACTGATGGGACTTGTGGGAAATGAAAGGACATAGTTGTAGTATGATTCTGGCGAAAGCCTATCAAATTCTGTCCCGGAGTTTTTTTTTTATGGTCATTTTTGTTCTAACTATAAAATATGACTCTACGTTAAACAATTTGACTTGTATGTTATCTTTTTTTATTAAGAGTCATGCGATCAATAGCGCCACAAGACTAAGATCATAATAAGCTCAATGTAGGTTCATCATCATCATCATCAACCTATCATAGTCCACTGCTGGACATAGGCCTCCCCTAATGAGCGCCATAGCGCCCTGTAAATGTATGTAATGTGCAATGTAGGTTGTTTCTTGATTAATAAATACGATTGTGAGGGAAGAAATCATATTTATTCATCTTAGGCCTAAGGTCTTAGGTACAGGTACTCTTGTTTCCGCATTTGAACTCTTGCTGGTCCATTATGCGTGTCCTTTTGCTAGCATAGCCAGCCTAACTCCGTCCAGAAGCGCAGAATCTTCCTGGGGTCTTCACAGGCTTCGCGGAGTGACCTTGGCAAGTTGAGGATTTCTGTTCGTTGTGCTGTTACTCCCTCGCATTCCAGGACTACGTGGGCAGCTGATTCGTCGTCGCTGAGGCACCCTCTGTAGAGAGGGCTGTCCGTCGCTCCGATGGTGAATAAGTGTTTGAATTATTGAATCTAAAAATCTGGCTGGTTGATGTAAGGTAGTTATTCATAGCATTTATTCATCTATTATTACTGAATCTAAAAATCTGGCTGGTTGATGTATGTTATCTTCGTGTCGGGCATAGCCTAGGTACCATATGATTACCATGATATGTGCACAGCATCCTACCATCCGTTTTCCTGATTTGTATGAACAGTAATAGTGTTGAACTGCATCCAAGCCAGATTCGTAGTCATTTACTACCAGATATGAGTAAATGAGACCTCAGTCAAAATCAACAATCACAAGGAAAAAGAGGTATTCATTAACAAGCACAACTAGAATAAGTTCAGTTTTAGCGGCAAAAATCAAGTCGATTCATTGGCTCAGGTAGGTATGTATTTTCAAAATAGTTCAAAAGGAAAAAAGATTTTACTCCGAATCCGCTATAATAGGATATCGGCCTCTTCCGTCGTATTCGAAACAATAATTCAAAAAAAGAACCAAGTTAAAATCGCGCGAGCACTTATTTATTGCCATTTGAGTTTACAATTTGTATTTACTCGCGTTATATTGAAGATTCTAAAACGATGATTTTCCCCGTAGGTGTTGTATAAAGCACTATGAACTAATAATAATAAATAACTAATAATGCACTATAACACTCGGAAGAAAGTGCGATTCCTACCTCGTGTATTGTAGTATAGGCAGTGTATAGACGGGCATTTTCTCTCATCACTGAACCATGTACCTACGTAGGTACATAGTTAGAACAAACATGACCATAAAAAAAAACCCCGGGACAGAATTTAATAGTCTTTTGCCAGAATCATTCTACAACTATGTCTTTTCATTTCCCATAAGTCTCATCAGTGTACGCTCTTGGACCAATTTCGCCCATTGTCCTTTTTGAATAATTTTATTTTTTATTATTTAGCCCCAAGACATTATTATGCACTGCTGCACGGCTTTCCCGGTTCGATAGGTTTCTTCTTTGATTTTCATTCAATTTATTCGTATGATAATATGTATTTCAATTATTTCGACATACCGATGCTAATATTTTGTGCATGAGCTCCTCGGGGTACTCGAAGTCAGACTCCACAGGCAGCTCAGGAACCTGGCGTGGCATGTTTTTAGTCGTATCCTGAAATAACAAATTAACTAAAGCTTTCATAATGACAAAAACGTCTAAGGTTGAACTTGAAAGTCTATTAATTAAACTCTATGACCTTCACTTTAACATTGGGGTAGAACTTGTCCGAATCTACAACCAAGAGATAACAGATTCGGACGAAGTGTACCCTAACCCGATTTAGGTTACTAGAACTATTCAAACTCTAGTAGTCTATAAGGTAAGTTACACTAGGAAAACTATAAAATAAAAGTGCTACTTACAATAGAGTAGCTAATGCTGCTAGCCACAACAGAGGCTACAAGCACGAGTTGACTTAATTGAACCATCTTGACGCGGTGAATGACTGTAGTTTACTGAATGAATGGGTTACAGGACACTCGATATTTATAATGATATTAATACTGATTTCCTCTTTGTAATCTAAGTAGTTTAATTGACTTTTTTCCGTCTTATTGCGTCACAGGCTACTGTTATCAATTATGAAAATGACGAAAGCAGAATGGGGAATTTGATGAGTGGCTATACCCTCCTGCCTACTATTGATAACAAAATGCAGGTACGTTTCGTGCATATACCCTACCGTACCTAGCTAACGGAAAACCTACGCAGATACATACACAGACGGCAAGTTGCCAACTGCAAGGCAACTGCTCCCGTCAACTGACTGACTGACTGTCTGACTGCCACTGATCTGCCTCTGTCTGTCTGAACTGACTGCCATCGCCTGCAGTCGATGGCAGTCAAATGTCGCCGCCTGCAGTCGAGCCTTGCAGCCGGCAACTTGCCGTCCATGCATTTGAGATGTACAGATCTTGTTTATGAACGCTAAGGCGTTCTTCTTCACCATTATTAAAGAGGATTCGATCCCGATCGTTCATAAAAAAATACTTATTAAGCATCGAGTTAGGATTTACTCGATGTTATTAAGGCAAGATTTAAATTGTTTGATCATACGCCAAAACCGTGCCATAACTGTAGCATTTTCTTTGAATGCGTGCGATATCAAAATTCCGATGCACGCACACTATGAGTAGGTACCTAAGTACAATTTTAATCTTTGTCTTCAGTCAGAGTATTGTACTTGGAGCTAGATGAGATGATGTTATGTGGCTTGTTCAGAGTTATTTACCTATTTATTTCCTTCATCTTCTTATCACCGTTCTTTTTAGACTCTGTTTACTTATTTACTTCATCAACAACCGATTCAATATCTCTTCTTCTAGTTGGCTGCTTCCTACCACCTACCTTCTGTTTTTGCTTATACTATGCACAGAACCTATGGATAAATTATGTGATAGGGATATGACCTACTTAAGATTTGTTCTTTTGTATGCGAAATAATTATGCGTTGATATATCGGTTTACCTTAAAACATTTTACGTGTCAGTGATAATAGGTAGGTACTTTATGGTACTAGTTAGGTAACATTTTGTCATCATAGGTATATGGTCATATTCATCATCATCATCATCATCATCAGCCTATATTAGTCCACTGCTGGACATAGGCCTCCCCTAATGAGCGCCATAGCGCCCTGTCTTCAGCTTGACGCATCCAGCATCTGCCTGCAGTTCGCAGATCGTCATCCCACCTGGCCGGAGGGCGTCCTACACTACGTTTGCCGAGACGCGGTCTCCACTCAAGAACTCGTTTACCCCAGCGATTATCGGTTCTTCGCGAGATATAGCCGGCCCACTGCCACTTCAGTTTGCTAATTCTTTGAGCTGTCGATAACTTTGGTTCGCTGTCGGATGTATTCGTTACGAATCCTATCCTTCAGAGAGACTCCGAGCATAGCTCTTTCCATAGCTCGCTGAGCGACTTTAAACTGGTGGACCAGCCCTATCGTGAGTGTCCACGTCTCAGCTCCGTAGGTCATGACGGGTAGGACGCACTGATTGAAAACTTTCGTTTTTAAGCATTGCGGTATGGATGACGAGAAGACTCGACGTAGCTTTCCAAACGCTGCCCAGCCTAGCTGGAACCTTCTCTTGGCCTCCTTCTCAAAATTGTTTTTACCCAACTGCAGAATTTGTCCAAGTGTACTCGGAAACAATTTCGAGAGAGCCATTGGCCATGTACGACGACCGGTCGCGGATCAATGAGGCCATTGATCATGATTTTGGTTTTATCCAAATTCATGCCGAGACCGATGCATCGTGAGGCTAAAGCTAGGCCGTCCAGCATCCGGTTGAGCTCCTTCAGCGACTCCACCATTACGACTATGTCATCAGCAAATCGAAGGTGTGAGATGTAATCGCCGTTTATGTTAATACCCTTACCTTTCCAGTCCAGTGTCTTAAACATATCTTCCAACGCGCTCGTGAACAGTTTCGGGGATATAACATCCCCCTGTCTCACTCCTCTGCGCAGTTGGATGGGTTTGGCCTGCTGGTCCTGTACTTGGACACTTATGGTCGCGGCGTCGTCGTAGAGACATCTCAGCACCTTGATATGACGATAGTCTACTTGGCATCGCTGTAAGGATTCCAGAATAGCCCAGGTTTCGACAGAGTCAAAGGCCTTCTCATAGTCCACAAAGGCCAGACACAGGGGCTGATTATACTCTTCGGACTTCTGTATAATCTGCCTTACTGTGTGTATGTGGTCTATGGTGCCATATCCTCCGCGACACCCGGCCTGTTCCGGTGGCTGGAACTCGTCGAGTCTCCTGGCGAGACGGTTCGTGATCACTCGTGAGAACAGCTTATAGACGTGGCTCAGGAGTGAGATGGGTCTGTAAGTTTTAAGGAGGGTTTTATCTTCCTTCTTAAAAAAGAGCACCACCAAACTCCTGCTCCACGCCTTTGGAGTTCTCCCACTGTGAAAGACGGCGTTGAAGAGGTTCTGTAGTTCCTGTATAACAGGGCCTCCTCCGGCTTTCAAAAGCTCTGATGTTATGCCGTCCTCACCGGGGGCTTTTCAATTTCTAAGCTGCCTCAGAGCTAGCACAATCTCGTCTTGACTGATTTCTGGCAGTTCGTCGGTATAGTGGCGTGTCAGGGTGGCTCTTGAATCGTGGTCGACTCGTTGGGGTGAGGGGCATGTGCAAAGTATAATCGGCCATAGAAATCCTCTATCTTGGCGGATATCTCCAGCTTCGACAAAACGGTCCTCCCATCGTGCGTTTTAAGGTTCGTCAGGTGGCTCCTGCCGAGCTGCTGAGTGAATACTTTGGACCCTTGGTTTCGCTCTATTGCCTCTTCAATGAGGCGTGTGTTGGAGCTCCGAAGGTCGCGCCGTACCATCTTCGCAATTCGCTTGTTCAGGTCTGACCTGTCTGAAGAACTCGCTTGGGTGGTTTCCCATATTTTTGCCATCAGCCCGAGAGTTTCATCCGAGAGTTTGGATTTCTTGCCAGTACGCTGCTTGAACCTGATGCCCTCGTTCCTCAACGTTTCGACCAGATTGTGTAGGGTCTCGTCAGCGTCATCAGAGGGATCCAAGTCTTTGAATCTATTCCCGAGAAGCTGCTGGAACATCTCGGTGCCCGCCATGATGGGTTAGGTGTGAGCGTGGACTTCATCAGACGGTTTCTTTCAAGCTTTTGGTTGATATTCAGAGAACCTCGGAGCAGTCGGTGATCAGATCCGTTATTAAACCTGTTGATCACTGAGACATCTCTGAATATGTGCTTGCTATCCGTCATGATGAAGTCGATCTCATTTTTAGTCACAGTGTCGGGGCTTCGCCACGTCCACTTCCTCTGGGGCGGTTTCTTAAAGAAGGAGTTCATTAAGAACAGCCCCTCCTTCTCAAGGAAGTTGACAAGCATTTGCATCCTGTGATTCCTAACTCCATAACCATGCGAGCTTATTCGGGATTCGTTGCCAGTCCGGGTTTCCACCTTGCCGTTAAAGTCTCCCATAACAACGTTGAAGTGAGCCTTAGTGGTGTTATGTAAGGCTTTAATTTAGTAGTAGGACCTTCGTTATATTGCGACGTAGAAACCAGAATTCTTTAAAGAAAGCTTAGACAGATGGAACAATCTTAGCTATAACCATGAATATAAGGTGTATAATAGCTAGTTAGACAGGGAGCGAAATAATCAAAAGAGTGCGTCTTTGTATTCAACAGGACTAATTTTGAGCATTTGATAAATTGATTGATTTTGTATTCAAAATGTTAAAATTCATGGTCTTCCTTTTATTTCTGACACTTAAACAAAAAATAATCCATATGATGTAGCCTTTCGCTCGGTATGATAAAGCTACAGGTGATTATTTTTCTCGTGTAACGGGTTCGATTCCCGGTTCAACCATGTTATTATTTAAATATCTATGAATGCAGTTTAATTTTTTTTTTAAATCAAAATAAAGTCTTCTTTCAGTAAAATGTTCTATCTTCAATATTTAGGCTACCTTCCCTCCATGTGGCATGGCCGTGGGACACCCTGTATGCTTTTACAGAGTAGTGTCTGTAAAAGTCCAAGTAGAATTTAATCCAAGCGGCGAGTATCGAACGTCCCACGAACGTCCTTTAGCGAAATAATCTAAATTAATGAAATGAAATAACGATATTTAATAGATATATTCGCCGTGTGGTGCCGGCGGCATAGAATTTGCACCACCCCAATTCTTCCCGTGGGTGTCGTAAGAGGCGACTAAGGGATATCTTCTGAGGGGCGGGCAGCAGCGCCCCCTGCAGAACAAATCTTCCACCAAACTGCGATCCCCAACCCGCATGCCCAGCGTGGGGATTATGGGCACTACCCCCCCATGAGTTAAACGCCAATAAGGCGTTTATCAGGGAGAGGCCTGCGTCCAGCAGTGGACCGATACAGGCTGTGGATGGATGGATGGAATAGATTATTTGTAAATAAATGGTCTAGCCATTCTAGATAGTATGAAAGTCATATCGATGTCAGCAATGCGTTTCAGACTAATTTGCGGTAAATCGCATGTAACTTTCCCTCATTACTTTAAGTGAATTGTCCATAGCGTTATTATTAATAATTAATTGATTTTGTTTTAAAAAACTATAAGCCGACTTTAATTATATAGTTTCTTATGGATCCTTTTGTCGGAACTCGACTAATTTACCACCACCACGACGACCACACGAGAAGTACCAGCTTTCAAATAAAAAATAATCATGAAAATCGGACCACCCACTGAAAAGTTCTAAGGTAACAAACATAAAAAAACAGTCGAAATGGGAACCTCCTCCTTATTTTGAAGTCATTTAATAAAAGCAGCAAGTGTGCGATAAGAAAGCAATATGTTATTATATATTATTATGTTCACTGTACCCTTTCCAATGAGAAATAAGTATAGAAATCGGACAACATTGTAAATAGCATTCCGTGGTCATAAATGAAAAAAAAATTACATATGACGGGTGTTCCAAAAAGGACGCAAGATTTCAATTTGCCGCCATTTTTGTATTTTAGTGCTGGCAACCCTAAAAAATGGCAGACGGGAAACCACCCAAGCGAAGTCGTCAGAGAGGTCAGACGTGAACAAGCGAATTGCGAATATGGTACGGCGCGACCTTCGGAGCTCCGACACACGCCTCATTGAAGAGGCAATAGAGCGAAACCAAGGGTCCAAAGTATTCACTCAGCAGCTTGGCAGGAGCCACCTGACGAAGCTTAAAACGCACGATGGGAGGACCGTTTTATCGAAGCTTGAGATATCCGCCGAGATAGAGGATTTCTATGGCCGATTGTACGCTGCACATGCCCCTCGTCCCCAACGAGTTGACCACAACTCAAGAGCCACCCTGACACGCCACTATACCGACGAACTCCCAGTCATCAGTCAAGACGAGATTGTGTGAGCTCTGAGGCAGCTTAGAAACGGAAAAGCTCCCGGTGAGGACGGCATAACATCAGAGCTTTTGGAAGCCAGAGGAGCCCCTGTTATACAGGAACTACAGAACCCCTTCAACGCCGTCCCTCACAGTGGGAGAACTCCAAAGGCGTGGAGCAGGAGTTTGGTGGTGCTCTTTTTTAAGAAGGGAGATAAAACCCTCCTTATAAACTACAGACTCTTCTCACTCCCGAGCCACGTCTATAAGCTGTTCTCACGAGTGATCACGAACCATATCGCCAGGAGACTCGACGAGTTCCAGCCACCGGAACAGGCCGGGTTTCGCGGAGGTTATGGCACCATAGACCACATACACACAGTGAGGCAGATTATTCAAAAGTCCGAAGAGTAAAATCAGCCCTTGTGTCTGGCCTTTGTGGACTATGAGAAGGCGTTTGACTCTGTCGAAACCTGGTCTGTTCTGGAATCCTTACAGCGATGCCAAAGAGACTATCGTTTTATCGAGGTGCTGAGATGTCTCTACGACGCCGCAACCACGAGTGTCCAAGTACAGGACCAGTAGTCCAAACCCATCCAACTACGCAGAGGAGTGAGACAGGGGGATGTTATATCCCCGAAATTGTTCACGAGCGCGTTGGAAGATATGTTTAAGACGCTGGACTGGAAAGGCAAGGGCGTTAACATAAACGGCGATTACATCTCTCTCACACCTCTGATTCGCTGATGACATAGTCGTAATGGCGGAGTCGCTGGAGGAGCTCAACCAGATGCTGGACAGCCTAGCTTTATCCTCGCGATGCATCGGTCTCGGCATGAATTTGGATAAAACCAAAATCATGATCAATGGCTTCATTGATCCGGGACCGGTCGTCGTACATGGCCACCCTCTCGAAATTGTTTTCGAGTACACTTACAGTTGGGTAAAAACAATTTTGAGAAGGAGGCCAAGAGGAGGATCCAGCTAGGCTGGGCACCGTTTGGAAAACTACGTCGAGTCTTCTCGTCATCCATACCGCAATGCTTGAAAACGAAAGTTTTTAATTAGTGCGTCCTACCTGTCATGACCTACGGAGCTGAGACGTGGACACTCACGATAGGGCTGATCTACCAGTTTAAAGTCGCTCAGCGAGCTATGGAAAGAGCTGAGCTCGGAGTCTCTCCGACAGAGAACCAAAGTTATCGACATAGCTCAAAGAATTAGCAAGCTGAAGTGGCAGTGAGCTAGCCATATTTCGCGAAGAACCGATAACAGCGGAGGAGGAAAAAAAAGGAGCCAAAGCGGCAACGAAAGTTACATTAAATGTAGCTTTCGTAGCCGCTTTGGTTGTAGCAAACTTTTGTCACTTAAAATGTGAAAATGACTATGAAATAATAGATTTTCAAATATTTAGCATTTATTGTTGAGATGTCTCCT
Organism: Eupithecia tripunctaria; assembly: GCA_955876795.1. Lineage (NCBI taxonomy): Eukaryota > Metazoa > Arthropoda > Insecta > Lepidoptera > Geometridae > Eupithecia > Eupithecia tripunctaria. Next base: position 1,377,185 of record OY041607.1, read on the forward strand.
CCAAGAGGACTCCTCTTCCCTTCTTTCTTTTTGATACAGTTCAAATTTATATCAGTAAGACTGGTAAATTTCTTGGTATTCTCATCGATAACCACCTGTCCTGGGACTCCAACTGACAGAGACCGAGGTAAGTCAACAGATTGGTCTCCATGTAGAGCAGGAAAATCACATGTTAGTCACTCGCAGTAGGAATAAGCCTCTATCCCTAATTCCAACACTGTTCCTCCGGTGAGCAGAGCACACCTTTTTTTTCGTTTCAAGGGGTAATCTGCACACAAACACATTACCGCATTTAAGGGAATGCGATAAGGTAGTGTGAGGTGGATGGACTCTTCGACTTACTAAAACCACTCCGGTGGCCGGCCTCGATGCTTGACAAAAGACTCCGGGTCCTCAATCAAACAACGCCGGAGTCCTCATCGCATATCGCCATAAAAGCCGGTGACCATACCTACCACAACCAGGCCACAATAACCTTGAGTGAATCTTCAGATATGAATACAATCAGCGGGAAACATTATTTTAAAATTCATGACGGCAACATTTCTATAAAAGCAGCGCTCTTGCTGTCCATGGTACATTTTCGCTCGAGCCGTCGTCGTCAGGTCAACAACTTGGTAAAATACACTGTTACTATGTCCAAATTGGTATCGAATTATTTTAAACCGTTTTTGTAACATATTTTTGAATTAATTAAATAATTTTATTGTTCGATGTGTTTTTTTATATTAAATTCATAGAAACCGCATATTATACCATTTTCTTCAGGATGTACTCGTGTACTCAACACATCTGGTAATATCGCTGGCTTCTAGTTAGATTATTTACGCCTTAGACTAGTATCGATAGGCATCAGTTGAGCTACCTGTCGATTGTTTACGCTTCCGCCTGGTATTGATATGGATCAGTTGAGTTATCTGTAGATTTTTTACGCTTCCGGCTGGTATTATTCCTGATATGAGTGATTTTTTTAAATTACATAATTATGCTTATTATTTATTGCTTATTTATTTTTACTTTCCTTGTATTCATGATGAAAAGCACATCGTTTAGCTGGGGAAAATAACGTATTTATTCCCTCGAACTATTAGCGCCTAACCTCGTCTTGAGACTTAATAAGTTACTTTCTACTCTTGGGTAACAATGTTCTAATTTTTATCTAGCTCTCTATCTTTGTACCTATGTATAGTAGATGATGCATGTTAATAAATTTGAAATGAAATATAATTCATTTATTGGAGATACTTAGATACCTATTTATGAACAGTATCTACGGCTTAGGTTCTAGCTGAAGTTGCTACACACGAACACCATGTTAGATGAGGTATAGCAATTTGTCATCTTACAATTTATAATTTTTGCATAGAACGTTTTTAACATTTAGGAGATATCCAGTCCTTGTAAATATAGTTCTAGTTTGTATATATATCGTATCCATTTTGAATAGAGCATAAACGTAAACAAACCGCCCATACTAACCTAAAATTCACTTTGTTGGCGCGTCTTTTTATACGTAATTTACATTACTTTATCGATTTTAGATCCTCCCTTCAATAAAAATTGCTTAAAATTAAATCTGAAACTCGACGCCAAGCAAGTGAGATTTTGTTATTTGTGTGGTACTTTTTTTACTAACATGCTTCATTCAAAATGGATAAACCATAGTCTTTAACGTAGACGAGTCACATTATGCTTATAGTTCGTACTGTTTCATTTTCACACGATTATAAAGTAAAATGCAATAACCGATGAAAATGACACAAATGTGCGAATAATCGGTCTCTACTTATGACTACAAGTAACTACGGTGGCACCATTATTTTGTATAAGGGCCGTAAACAACATTTGGCTCGAAGCAGTAGGTGTTCGTTGAGAAATGCCTTATTTTTGAAGGCTGCCGAGTGTGCAATAACGCCGCTACGAGATGGGTTTTGAGCGGGATGACAAGATATGGTTTTCTTGTGAGTGATAAGTACCTACAGAGCAGAGACGTGCTCCGAATGTTCTTTGCGCCAAAATAGTTTTTACCTGATTACAAGTTCATGAAACAATCAATCAGAAAATTTAAAGACGTAACCAAACAAAAACCGAAATAAAAATAATGTGCTGTGCCTAAGATAAATAGCAAAATTTATGTAAAACATTTATTTAAAAAATATATCGGGAAAACTTTCACCAATAGTGTTTTTAAAACACGTAATACAAGATAAAAAACTAAGGTGACATTTTCTTAAACATGAAGGTGGTGGTGGGCTTTCACAGATTCTGAGATATATAACGATTTTGAAGTACAATTTTGAAGTAAATTGCTTATGCGCCACATCTCTTTTTATAGTGTTCCGGCGCGGACGGGTGCGCGGTCACCTTTATAGAATTTTTCGTAAGTAGGTACTTACTTACCTGGCCTCAACAAGAAATTTTGAAGGAATTAAACAACTATCGTGTCGTGTTCTTGCACGAATAAGTAAAAAAAATACATTTTCTAATTCTTTATTTTTCGTGCCCAATTAAAATCAAAAATAGAGTCAGGATCTGGACAAGATGACCTCTTTGAGATGACCAGGTCACAGATACAATCGCCGTTAACCATAACTTTCCTTTTAATCGTCATACGATCAATCTCGGATGTGGAGGGATTTAATTCTGTATAATTTTTCCGGGGGATCACCAGCAGGGTTGTCTCGACCATCCTTTGACTACAGCAATATCCGGTATTTGTTTGTCCGTTATTGGCCGGGCTGCATTTATTATTGTAGGTGTCTTTGCTCGTTACACGTCTGCAAACAAAGAAATCTGTCAAAAATATACCTACCAAGAACAACCGAAATAAATAATGCGGGTGAAATTCACACAAAATCTTTTAGCCCCACACGGTAGCAGAACTTATGTCAGATCGTATAAAAATTTGTATCGATCGGGAAATCGAATCCCTCTGGGGCGTCGCAGGCGGACCTTCGCTCGCCTGGCCACTGGAGGACAGCCCGAGGAAGAGACAGCCAGAGGAAGGCCCGTAAATTATGTGGGTTCAGTTTAAATGACTCTTCCATGAGACGAGTTCTAAAAGAACAATGAACATTACTGTTAACACTTTAAACCTTCACGTTTTTTTATTGACAAGAGTTTCATTTGATCATTTACAACATTCCAAGAAAATCATATACAGGTTATATAAGTTAAGCGAATTACTAAGTCGGGTTTCACCAAATATAAATGGTTTTCACCAAAGTGAACCAACGAAAAGATGACGTGTAAGAATGTTCAATTTTATGATATGTCTAAGTTCTGTAGGGAAAACCAAGAAGAACATTATTTTAAACACTATAACTTTGTGCATTCTTGGTTTGAGTAGAAGGTTTAAGATACTTACTTGCAAGCGAAGCGACCGATGACCGTTTGACCTTCTACGGCCCAATAGTTAATATTGTCCGTACCTATCACACCTTGTAAAAGCGTATTCTGCAAAAAGTACAACAATATATTGAGCTGTACGGTTCATACGCACGAAGTACTACTTACCTACATAAATATTGCTAAAAATGTACTAAGTACCTACTACGTACGTAAGTACTTAGTACCGGCCAAGTGGGGTTCCGGACTAAATACATATACCTATAAAAAGGCCACAAATTTACGCTTTGTTATGGGAGGCCGTGAAATATTTATTTTATTCTGTTCTTAGTATATTTTGTTATAGCGACCACAGAAATAGGTATATCAGCTGTGAAAATGATTAGATTTTAAAAATTGGCACTAAAATTTTAACTGTTTAACTATCACCGTTCATGAGATACAGCCTGGTGACGAACGGACCGCAGAGTCTTAGTAATAGGCTCCCGTTTTACCCTTTTAGTACGGAACGCTAATAACGTATCTTTTTAAGGATCTGGCAGAGTGACGCGGCCTGCGGTGGCGGTGGCGGCGGCGGTCTGTGCAATTTGACAACACCTTTGCGTCAAATTGTACTGACTGCCTCCGTAGACCGCGTCAGTCTGTGACACTCTAAATCTGTCACTCTTTTACAATAACCTATGAACATTAGTAGAAAAAAGAACAGGTCCTCATTTTTGAAGTAGTTTGAAGGAGTAGGAAACTCTTTGTTTTGTGAATCGTTATCTACGAATAAGAATAGTCAGGAAGTCTAATTCAGAACAAACTTCAAACAAAAAGTGGGCCTAGCTCAAACCAAAATGACGTATAAGTCAAAAACGAATCATAGCCAAAGTTCCAATTAGACATTGCTTCGTGATTAGTTGAATTCAGAACGAAAGCAGGGATTGGTTGGCGCTTGCTAAATGAAAGCGGTGATTGGTTCGCGCGCGTACTGCAATGTCTGCTATGACAGCTGAAACTAGGCGGCGTGGATGATGTTATGCAATAAGTAGAGCGAACCAAGTTATTAATAAAATAATATAATGGTTAACAATGTTTTTTTATTAATTTGTTTTTGTTACTTTGTACACATCAATGAAATATATGTTCCGCGAAATATGGTTAATTTATTAAGTTTTAGTCTAGAAGACATTAAAAAAGAGTCTTTCTTCGCAATGTAGTGAAGACGGATTTTCAGAAGTTCAACGATAATATCTTCAGTATCAAATATTTTAGAAACACACTGTGTTGATATTACTGACAGATTACTAGCTCGAGTAAATGATTTTCCGTGGTCATTTATTATTTATATCTTATTAGTGTCTCGGTGCGTGAGCATATTTTAAACAAAACCACCGATGGATACGAGAGTACATCGAAATCTTTCAAATTAATTAGCTTGTGAAAATATAAATTTTCACAAAAATACGAAGTCAAAAATTTACTGACTTCATATTGCATAGTATTGAACATTTCATTTTGATGACGTATTTGAACATCTATGAATGTAATTATAATTTAGCTACTACTTACTAGTGAAAAGTGATTCCTAGGCATTTTAATCTTGTATGGCTCCTGCACCACTTCACAACACATGTTGGCATGATGATTCACAGCTAATTCACAAAGATACTAACGAAAACGTCTGCGCAGACTGGACGTGTGTTCGCTTGCAAGATAAATATCCGACTGATGGCGCGCTGAGCCCGACTTTTAAGCCCCGCCTACTTTAGCACAACTTTGGTTGGGGCATTTTTTTAAAGCAGTTACTGTTCCTTACTATTCTTATTCGTAGATCGTTATTATTGATTTCAAACCTGGATAAGCCAGAAAACCTATCAAATTCCGATACTTACGTCTGGTTCGGGGACGCATTGTGGTGTGTTTCCATCCCTGTCTACCACGTTTGATTCCTCGATCTCTATGGGCTTTTTCAACTCTTCTAGTTCTTCAGGACTCATCTGTTATAGGAAACATCAACGATTAGTTCATCAGCAATTAGACGATTTCTGTGGCGCGGTGTGCGAAGGTCTGCCTGCAACGCAGGAGGTTACGGGTTCGATTGACGCCTCGGGACAAATTGTGTACGAATATCTATCTAGTCTATGTAGTGTGTTGTATTTAGTATATCAGTTATCTAGTACCCATAACACAAGCTCTGCTTAGCTTAGGGCTAGATAATGCTTAGTGAATATTGTCCAACATTGTTATATAGCTGAACGCTAGTTAGCTTTGATGGAATGGACGTCACTCCTCAACTCATGCGAAGTTAGCTGAGGGGGCTGAAGAAATAATAATAATATTGTTGGACAATTCACACATCATTAAGTGACTGAGTGAGACACAGGTTTTATCTAGTTCAGGCAGATGTAATTTTGTAGCAGTTAAATTACCTACTAGATTAAAAAAATAGCCAAAAAATAGCGATATATTTAATTTACAAACTAGAAATAAACAAAAACTCGCTGTACCCACAACTTGGCTTCATAAAACTAATGTATCTTTGAAAGGGCAATTTATACGCTTCTACAACAAAACCCCTACTGAGCTGCAAAAATTATCAGTAAATATATTCAAACAAACTGTCAAAACTTTACTATGCAAAAAGGCTTACTAGAAAATAACAGATTATCTAGAGGATAAAAAAGCTTGGGTCGGATTTTGCTCCAACTCGAAAAATAACAACAGACAGGCATTTACTATGCGCCCGGCTTTCCCGGTTCGATATGTTTCTTCTTTGAGTTTCATTTGATTTATTCGTTTGATAATATTTCGATTCTTTCAGAGTCAGAGTCAAAGTCAAATCGTTAGACGTTCTTTAAACTTACAAAATAAGCACTTAGACAGGTCATTATTTTCTATATAAACAGCTTGATAAATAGTTACTAATATCAAATAAGAAATAAGGTGCAATTGACTATAATTCACTTAAATTTTTTGTCCACTAGCGGAGGATGTGAAAAAGAGACTACCAACGACTTACCGATGCTAATATTTGGTGCATGAGCTCCTCGGGGTACTCGAAGTCAGATTCCGATGGCTCCACTGGCAGCTCAGGATCCTGGCGTGGCATGTTTTTTGTCGAATCCTGAAATAACAAATAATTAAAGATTTCACAGTGACAAAAACATCAAAGGTTGACTTTAAAAGACGACCCGCATAAATTATGACGTATGAGTAGGTACCCTAGTCTACTAGGTAAACTCTATAGCCTTCATTTATGCATTGGGGTTGAACTTGTCCGAATCTGAAACCAAGAGGTTTTAGAGTCGGGCGAAATGTAGCCTTCACAAAAGTGAATAAGGGACATTTTGCCTGAATCTCTTCGCGGACGGGTTTTAGATTCGGAAGAAACGTATCCTAACCCCACTTAGGGTACTAATCTCCAAACTCTATTGGTCCAGTTAAGTCTATAAGGTAAGCTACACTAGGAAAACTGTAAAATAAAAGTGCTACTTACAATAGAGTAGCTAATGCTGCTAGCCACGACAGAGGCTACAAGCACGAGTTGACTTAGTTGAACCATCTTGACGCGATGAATGACTGTAGTTTACTGAATGAATGGGTTACAGGACACTCGATATTTATATGATACTAATACCGATTTCCTCTTTGTAATCTAAGTAGTTTAATTTACTTTTTTCCGTCTTATTGCGTCACAGGCTACCGTTATCATTTATGAAAATGACGAACAAGAATGGGGAATTTGATGTGTGCCTATACCCACCTGCCTACTATTGATAATAAAATGCAGGTTCGTTTCGTGCATATACCCTAACGTACCTACCTAACAGAAAACCCACGCATATACACGGATTTGCTTTGGATGCGTGTGGTATCAAAATTCCGATGCATGCACACTATAGCCCGTATTATGAAAGCTTTACATAAACAGTCATTACGTGAGTTCTACTCAAGCCTAGAATAACTGCTCAAGTAAATCTTTATTATAGAACGTAACTCTGACGCTACTTGGCTAGTTGGACAAGCAAAATTTCTACTTGAGTGAGTAGGGTTCTGTCTATGGTCTACACTTTTATCTAGGCGAAAAACGTTGCTTTATCGTATAAACCTGACTATCACAATGTATTTTTTTGATTTGATGGTTTTTGTGAAACGAAACGCAATCATTTAAAAACATTTTTGGCGCTTTTTTTAAAAGATTTCGTGCGTAGAAATCCTTTCCAAGCGTGGTCTAGACCCACAGATTACCCCCAACGTACTTCGAAGCGGCGATTTACATCTGTGCATTTGCATTGATGCGTGGTGCGCGGTCGTCGTCTTTCATGCGGAATCTATTGGGGGTAATCTGTGTCTAGACCACACTTGAGTAAAGATGAGTTCAAAGAATAACTAGGCAGAGATTATAGGGTTAGAAATCATTCTAAAATAGGCAATTACTCAACTTATGCTTGGTAACTGTTCCATAATACGTAATAAAGTGGTAAGAAGGCACCGTTAGTTGAGGGTTACATGAGTGAGTGTAGATTTTGACATTAGTTCCCAAGCATTGTTTTAAAATTAGTATTTACTCAAAACTATACTTATAATTATAAGCATCACTCAAGCATAATAACTGAGCATGCTTTCATAATACGGGCCTATGAGTACACAATTACGATTGAAATCTTTCCATGACCTCTGTGGCGCGGTGGGCGAACATCCGCCTGCGACGCAGGAGGTGGCGGGTTCGATTCCCGCCGCAGATCATATGCAGATATTTGTTCAGGGCTTCGGCTTCGCACGCGTTGTTCCTATGGAAACGTTTAAAGGTGATTTCTATCCCATAGGAACTGATTTATGGAATAAAAAGTAGCCAGATGTTTGATTCCAGGATTAGATTTATCTGTAAGCAAAATTTTAGCCCGATCCGTTTAGTAGTTTTGGCGTGAAGAGGTAACAAACATCCATCCATCCGTCCATACATCCATCGATACTTTCGCATGTATAATATTAGTGTGATTGTGATGTGATGTGATGTACCTACTTAAGCTATGGGAGGGAGTTTTGTTCTTTTGTATGCGAAATAATTATGCGTAGTTAGTTATGTCGGTTTACCTTTAACCATATTACGTGTCAGTGATAATACGAGTAGGTACTCTAAGGTACTAATAACATTTTGTCGTCATTTGTGTATGGTCATATTCAGATAGTTTAATTCCTTATTAGAGGAAAGTCATATTTATATCAGCAAGGCGTTTCGACTAATTAGCAGTTAATCGCATGTAACTTTTCCTCATTAATAGATGATTAGATCCCGGCCTTTATTTCTAAATCCAGATCTCAGGATTGACTTCAGCTAGTAACAGGATGGGGACAAACAATGAAACTGAAGAGTTTTTTTGTGAAAGCAGCCCTTTTTTAACCGACTTCAAAAAAAGGAGGAGGTTCTCAATTCGATTGTACTTTGTTTCATCAACAAGATCTAGTGTGAAATAAATACACTCGAGAGCAATGAATCCGGGTCACTTAAAGAATGTTAAAAATCTCGGAAACTAAAAATGAAGATTGGTCAAAAGTTATGTTCTCCGACGAATCAAAATTTATGCTCTACAAGCACGATGGAAGACACAGAGTGTATCGAAGACCAGGGGAAAGATTCAAGCAAGCATGCATCGAAGAAAAAGTAGCCTACGGTGGTGGGTCTGTACTTGTGTGGGCCGGAATTTCTTCTGAAAGTCGCACAGAGCTGGTGATCATAGAAAACGGCTCTTTAACTAGCGTAAGATATGTGGAAGAAATCCTCGATGATCACGTTGGTCCATTTATGGTCAATTTAGGTGAGGATGCTATATTTATGCATGACAATGCCCGACCTCATACAGGTAGGATTGTGAATGACTACCTTCAAGAGATGAACATTACTCGTATGGAGTGGCCAGCGCGCAGCCCGGATATCAACCCGATCGAGCATGCTTGGGACGAGCTAGGCAGATGCGTAAAACAACGAAACCCTCCCCCAATCACGCTTCGTGTGCTCAAAATTGCTCTCACAGAGGAATGGGAGAATATTCCCCAAAATCGTATAAGGAACTTGGTGTACAGCATGCCAAACCGCGTAAACGCAGTAATGGAAGCACGAGGAGGCAATACGAAGTATTAAAATTCAAGAAAATCGTAATAAAGTTCAAAAATTTCATGTTTCCTATTTTTGTTTTAAGGAGAGATCAGCAGTTTTTTTCTTTATGTAATTTTGTGTTAATAAAATGTATGGTGACTCATATTTTTTTACTTTCATTTAAGGAGTATTACATTGTCTATTAAATACAATTTATTGCATTAACCTATCATTTTTAGTTTCCGAGATTTTTAACATTCTTTAAGTGACCCGGATTCATTGCTCTCGAGTGTATATTATTATATACTGTTTATTATAAGGCCATTTTTCAAAAAGGAACTAATATACTATAATATTTATTATTATTCTGAACTTTTCTCATAATAACCAGCAAGAAAGAAGGTACCTAACACTTCTAGAAAATGTATCAGGACACTTCCGCGAATGGACACTTACACGAAGGACATTTTCGCGAGTCGACCACAAAGGTCGTCATAAAATTGAAGTAGATAGGTAATGTAGTAAAGTGGTGCCTTAGAATTTGCACCACCCCAACTCTTCCCGCGGGTGTCATAAGAACTAAGGGATATCCACCGAGGGGGGCAGCAGTGCCCCTGCTGAACAATTCTGCGTCGAACTGCGATCCCCAAGCCGCATGCCACGCACAGCCGTGGAGTTTATGGTCACTACCCCTCATCGTACAAAGGCCAAGTAATACAGGCTATTGAGGTTGAGGTTCTTAAGGCCCATACACCAGCGAAAGTGGCGCCCCCAACTATTATATCTAATTATTACGTTGAACGCAGGAATTTTTAAAAATCCTACGTTCAGTTTGTGGTATCTATTATAAGCTATTTATTAATGCCTCTGTAATAGTTTCATTTTGTAAAGCTTAGGAAGAGATACAAAGTTGCGCTTTTTGACAACCAAACTCTATTTTTGCATCTCCTCCTAAACTATATGAGATAAAATTATAAAAGAGGTATTAAAAAATAGCTTATAATAGATACCACAAACTGAACGTAGGATTTTTAAAAATTCCTATGATAAACGTAAAAATATCATAAAATTGGAATTGCTGTCATATTGGCTCGGGTATCAGCCTTAAGGTAAAAAATAAATAACAGCTTTTGCCAAAATTACAAAACCATTGACCAACTCTCTCAAAAAACGATTACGAACGAACAAAATATTTGGATGCTTTCTACCAATGTAAAGAACTCCTTACGCACGCGCCCTTACCAGATCCATCCAAACCTTACATACTTACAACGGACGTATCCGCTGTAGCTCTAGGTGCAGTACTTCCATTATTAAATACTTTTCAACGTATGTGGTCTAAGATCAGTAGTGACTCTGGATCCGAGTTTTACAATAATTTGATGAAAGTATTATGTACAAAATTGATTTACACATTTGCACTCCAAACAAACCCAATTTGACTGTTTGTTGTTGAATTGTTGAGACTAGATTTACAGACTTGCAAAATACGAACAGACATGTACTGACGCAGCTTCTATAATGACGTACGCTATTATGGCCTATAATAACACTCTCCGCTTGAAATAGTTTTCGGTCACACAGATTCTAGTAAATTATTCGATGGAGATTTTGCAAAATCATACATGCAGCAATTACTTAAAGATCATGCCAAGCGAACTAAATATCTATATTACCCTTTTGACATGGTTAAAGCCCTGTCTTTCTTCCTCTTCTTATGCGCTTCCTGGTTTTAAACTAATCATAATCAGAAACGATCGCGTCGGATCAGGTGGTGGGGGTGTTGCCATATATCTCCGAACCGAACACAAATCCCTTTCAATATTGTAAGTATGTCAGCACAGCCACCGAGGCATTCCTCGTAGCGCACCCAGATGAACCGCACCTAAGTACTTCCACATAGCGCACGGTGTTTTGGTGCGTTTCATTCAGTAGGTATAAATGTTAAGTTTTTATTCCTCGTTGCGCACCAATGGATGGGGTTGTTTTTATCTAATTAGTAACCTATAGGTGGAAATTTATAGTTGGCTTTCAACTTACATTTAACCAGTATGTAAATAAATAAAATTTGGATTTAGGTAATTAAAAGTAATATAATAATAATTTAAAATGTTTATTTTTTTGAATGATTGGATACACATTAACATCAAATACAATAGTATCTGATATCTTCAGATACTTACGAAATGTTGATTACATTTTACTACAACATACTAAAAATGTAGGTCGTTATCATCATTTCCCTTCTGATTTCTAGGTACCCCACCATACCTAGAACGAATAGAGTGGGATACATAAGTGGAAAAAATGGGTAAACTCCGTATAACTTTAAATATAAAAACCTTGGATATTTATTCTGCATTTTTTCCACCATACTGCTATACTTTTTTTCATGAGGGCTCCATATCATGGCTCCACACTCCAACCTACTTCTGACAAGAGCATTATACAGCACTTTAATAGTACCAATATTGCGAAAGTCGCCAGATTGTCGTAATATAAATCCCAGATTTCTGAAAGCCTTTTTACATATATTGACTATATGACTTCGGAAATTTAATTCCGTGTCCATCTGAATGCCTAGGTCACGAACAGACTGCACTCGATCCATACGATCTGAACCCAGCGAATAGTCATTATATAACAGGATTTTTTGCACGGCCGTAGGTAATAGTAGAGCACTTTGAAGTATTGAAAAATAGCCTGTTATCATGACCCCACCGGGAAACACGGTCTATGTCACGTTGCAAACGCTCGCAGTCCGAGACCTTCTCTACCCACATAAGCAGCTTTAGATCATCGGCAAACAATAGACAAACGGAGTCTTTGACGACACCAGGCAGGTCGTTTATCATTATTAGGAATTCAAGCAGGCCTAGGTTAATTCCTTGACTTACGCCTGAATTTGTGTAAAAAGGTTCCGAAAGGTGCCCACAGTAGTCCACGTATTGCATTCTACCTTTCATGTAGCTAGCAAAAAGTTTAAGTAGATCTAGAGTGAATCCCATCGATGCCAGTTTGGCCAGTAAGACGTCATTGTCAACCGTATCGAATGCTTTACGATAGTCGAAGTACGCCGTGTCCACCTGATCCCCCGAGTCCACAGCTGGGACTGCATATGTCATGAAACATAGCATATTACTGTCCGTACTTCGACTCGGCCTAAACCCGTGCTGGGCATCCGACAGTTGACAATTTATCTGGCTGTAGATATATCGATGCATGATAGACTCCAAAATCTTTGCGCAGGATGAAAATACAGCAATTGGTCGATAGCCTTCAACATCCGTACTCGCGCTACCTTTTGGTATTGGGATCACACGAGTTATTTTCCATTCCTCAGGGTACGTGCACGATTCTAGGCTGAGATTATACAGATGCAAGAGCGGATCTATAAACGCGTCTCTACAATCCTTAAACACAAAGGGGGGTATTCCATCCGGGCCATAAGATAATTTAGGCTTAAGATTTTTAAGGGCTACTTTTACATCGAAGTAGGTAAACCTATTTATTGCCACTCGGTGCGACCCACTCGCTCCGGCTGTCTCCAAGGCTTCACTAACACTAAGTAGAGGCTTGTCGTTGGAAATAATTAGAAAACTCTTTAGCGCAGTCTTTAAGAGGGAGTTCTCTACCTTCCTTTGTAATGCAAGTACGGTTTATTTTTGTCTTCTTAGATTTTATGAAAGACCAAAAAGATTTAGGGTCACTAATGAAGCGATCCTGTAACCCCCTTTTATAATTGTCATAGGCATCTTTTATCAAGATTTTAATAAGCGATCTTTTTTCAGAAAACTCATTATAATAACTTTTACTTTTGCTTATTTTGTATTTTTTATGCAGCATAGCCTTTGTTTTTATTTCACACTTAATTTCAGTGGTATACCACTCTGGATAATGATAACGCTTACTATTACTGTTATGTATTTTACGCGGTATAGAGCTATCTATGACATTATTAATTACAGAATAAAAATAAGACACTGCCCTATCGACATCCATTATGTCATACAGCAACGACCAGTCTATAGTTCCTATATCCTGATAGAGACTTAGTAAGTCACCTTTTTTAAAATTCCACTGATTTCTATGTTGTTTCGATTCTGGAATACTATTGCCTTCTGAGCAAGAGCCCGTTCCCCAATCCCTAGGTTTACTATAATTATGCTGTAAGTCAAAGTCAAAGTCAAAGTCAAATCGTTTATTTCTTTAGACTTACAAAATAAGTACTTAGACAAGTCAAATTTTTACTATATAAACAGCTTGATAAATAGTTATTACTATCAACAAGAAATAAGGTGCAATTGACTTTAATTCACTTCAATTTTTTGTCCACTAGCGGAAGAAGTGAAAAAGAAACCACTAGCAAGTCCATCGCTTATCAACTAATACAATCTTAGGATAACTAAGTCTAACTGGTCTTACATACTATTGTCTGTATGGAACTGGGCGACATCCGGCCAAGCGTTAACATCATTTACGTAGTCATCTACGGAGTAATAGGCTTTCTTGATAAGATTTCGTTTTATGTACAGTTTAAATTTACGAATAGGGAGCTCAGTTGCTTCAGATGGAAGCTTATTATAGAATCTTACGCAATTGCCCACAAATGATTTCCCTACCTTTCGTAATCTATATGATGGGATGTGTAATTTGTTCTTGTTTCTTGTATTTTTATTGTGAACATCACACCTTTTCATAAAGTTATCTCTGTTTTTGTGTGTATACATTAGATTTTCATAGATGTATTGCGATATTACTGTTAAAATATTTATTTCTTTAAATAATTCCCTTAACGAGTCTCGTGGATTTAATTTATAAATAGCGCGTACCGCCCTTTTCTGAATAACAAAGATAGTCTGGATGTCAGCTGCCTGACCTGCAGTGAACACTGAGTGGAGGATGTTGACTATCAATTGGTACTATTGGACTGTCGCAGACTTGGACACTTGTATCATACTCGTCTAGGTTAGATAAAACCAAATCAAGGATGCGGTTGTTACAGTTGGTTGCGCTATTCATTTGACTGAACCCACAGTATGAACTAAAGTACTCAAAGTAGTTATTTACATCAGTAGAGGCCGAGTATAAATTAAAATCCCCACACACTAAAACTTCACTGTAACGAGAACATAATTTTTCGATTTCTTCAAACATCATCAGATATTGCTGATCTATGCTACCAGGAGGTATGTAAAGTACACAACAGACAAATAAATTCCTATCTCTATCAATTACTTTACAACAAACAAGTTCAAACACACACTTGTCAATATCTAAGGACAATCCGATACGATGCAGGTCTAAGCGGGAGGGCGACGCGGCCAGTAATACGCCTCCTTGCTTTCTCCCGTCAGCACGATCACAACGATGTACTTTATATCCCTTAGTCTAGTTGTACTTAAATTAAGATAATCACATCAGTTCCATTGTTAATGATAATTTACTTTTTATAGTTTTGAAAACTAGTTAATGTTGTACATAGTAACATTTATACTTCCGGTCTTATTAAAATCGATGTTTCTCTAGACAATGCCCTAGAGATATTTGGCCATTTTTGTATTCTTGTAATATTGCATTTATTAATTCATTCCTCGTTTTAGCTTTTTTTTGGTTTTGAGATGTTGGCATTTTTATGCGAATAGCAGAAAAGTTGTTGCAGTTCTTTTCAAAATATCCCAAAAGCTTGACTAAATTTATCAGTTTATTCTTGTTCATCAACTTGCCCAGTTCTGAGTAATGAGATTCCACATGATTATTCGTCTTATGGATTTCGCCATAGCGCATAGGTAGAAAATTTATCTGACCATAGCTCGTGATTGATCCACTGGTTAACCATATAATCGTTAAACTTCGTTACGATATCTTCTTGTGGACATTCACCCATAATGTAAAGCCATGCATCTTCCAAGTCTTCTACTGGTAGATAAGGCAGCACGGCGCACAGTGCTACATGTTTTCTAAAAACACTGTTGTTATTAAGTTCCAATGCTTTTGAATTTCTTTTAAGTGCCTGCCTATAATGAAAATAACAACCTTTTATCTGGAAAAACAGACATTATTCCTCGGACCGCGGCTTCTTCAAAATCGCTTGTAAAAATATGTACGTGGAGGTCAGGTATTGTGGTTTTAATTAATTGAAATAATTTCAAATTTTTTAAATATTCACATAACTCAAATGTTACTGAATTACGTT
Organism: Eupithecia tripunctaria; assembly: GCA_955876795.1. Taxonomy (NCBI): domain Eukaryota; kingdom Metazoa; phylum Arthropoda; class Insecta; order Lepidoptera; family Geometridae; genus Eupithecia; species Eupithecia tripunctaria. The sequence continues at coordinate 1,392,808 of OY041607.1, forward strand.
TCATCAGTGATTGATGAACTATAAATTTCCACCTATAGGTTAGTAATTAGATGAAAGCAACCCCATCACTAGACCCTCCCTACATTAAAAAAAAATGTTGGTTCATCTAGGTGCGCTACGATGAATGCCTCCAGCCACCACCCTCCAAAGCGGGAGAACATCTTTTTATTGAGATCGACCTCCAGCATGCAAAGGTTCTACTTGGTGTCTTTTACTGCCCTTCTTCCAAAATAAATTTCTTTCTTTCATTTGAAACGCTCTTCGAAAATTTGACTCTTTCTTACGATCATTTCATAATTATGGGCGACTTCAACACCTGCTTGCTTAAGAAAGACAGTCGATCTACTACTCTTGAAACTCTTGTAAAGGGGTGCAACATGTCGATTCTTCCCCTAAATGCTACTCATTTCTTCCCGAATTCTTATCCCTCTCTACTTGACCTCATCATAGTTTCATCTCCTGCTCATGTGGCCAGGCATGATCAGTGTGAAGCAGGAGCTTTCTCTTACCATGACATGTTGTATATGTCACACAAAATTCGCCCTCCTAAGCTCAAGCACCAGGTTCTTCTTCTGCAGATAAATTTTAGTGGCATTAATAAGGAGGAACTTTAACTTGATGCGGAGGATATAGACTGGTGTGAGTTGTTCGATGCTTCAGACGTTGATACTAAAGTAGAGATATTTAGTAGGATTATTACCACCCTCTATGACAAGCATGCCCCGCTCAGGGAAATTAAGCTTAAGCACCTTCCTGCGCCTTGGATCACACCTGAGTTAAAAGCGCTTATTCATAAAAAATGCATAGCCAAATTAAAGCTGAAGCGTAAACCAACCGAGTTGAATAAACAAAGATATATTGATCGCCGGAATCACTGCAATAGAGCGTGTCGTGACGCCCAACGCCGCTATATCCATACTTCAGTGGAGAACTCCGACCCTGCCAAGGTTTGGAAGTTCTTAAGGTCTTTAGGAATCGGAAAAACTACTTCCTTCTTCGCCCATTCCTTTACTGCTCGGGCTGTACAGCTATGGAACGCGTTGCCAGTCTCGATGAGGCGAGCAAAGTCTTTACCAACTTTTAAAACCATGCTAAAGGAGCATTATTTGTCCTGTTGTCACTGAACGAACACCTTCTATGTCCCTATAAATAAAAGTAGTTTATGTAGGTATATATATAAGTAATGTTATTTATGTAGTTTATTTTAAGTGTAATATTATATTCATTACGGTTGTAAGCGGGTTAACTACGAACCTTATTTGTGTTGGAAGAACACCAACGTTGTGTATATATTATATTTAATATATATATATGTAATATATATATTTAAAAAGTATTTTATATAAATAACCTTCATAAGCACACAGATCCCCTAGTACTATTAAATGATCCTATCCATCCACGGTTCTCTGGTAGATCGCTCTTGAGCGATTAGACCGCCACTTGTCACTTAGTTTTTAAGCTTTTTCTCTTAATAAGTGTGCAGTAAAGAATTTTCTATCTTTTATCTATCTATATTAGTACATTGCGGACAAATTAGTACGGCGAAAGGAGAAAATTAGGTAAAAAAAAGATTAGGAGAACAGGTTGAGTTAGAGCCAGGAAATGTAGTTTATACGCAAGATATAAATACAAGGAAAAGCAAGGACAAAGCGAGATACAAAAAGGCAATTGTTAAATCAAGAGTAGAACAAAATGTAGCGTCAGTGGAAATTGATCAGAAACATTCAAGGGTCCTTAATAAAAATATGAAACGCCCTTCACAGGTGGTGGCTGGTCGTACTGACCCTACTTCCTTAAAGCCGGGCCCTTTATCTGAAAAAGCAATTCAGGTATTTTACCTGTGAAAGAACTAGCGTTCAGACAAACAGATTAGTGGTTAATAGTTAGACTTAAGCGGCATTGGCAATAATTTGCATTTCCTTATAGTGAAATTCAATGAATTTATTAGGTTAGTAGATAGTTATAAAGATAGATAGATAATTTATTCATTAAAACGTTGTTACATAATGTTGGTTAGCAATGCCTTAAAGCCTATGTTAGGTTTATCTAGGCACTGGGTTCTAATCTAATTAACATATTTAATTTACATATAACTTTGTCCAATAATTTTCAACTAAAACACGTAATTATTTAATAAATCTAAATCACAAACAATAAAAAAACTCATAAAATATAAACACACTCGTATGATAAATGCATTTACTATTCATATCAGCGACCGAAAGATTTTCCCCATAAATAATTTTTGGGCATAAAAACACAAGTAGAGTACCTACGTACGGAACACAACTGTCGTGAAATTTCGCCAATTAGCCCCGTTGCATAGGTATATAAGCGAGGTTTAGTTAATCCCCTTGGGTCACTCATTTAGGTTGTTTCGGGTAATTTAGACATCGAAGATGCTATTGGATATGATTCATTTCAATAATTAATTGAAAGGAAATGCCTACTGAATGAAAAATAACGATGATCACCAAGATATTGGACAAATTCGAAAACAGTACAGAAACCTTACAAGAAAACAAAATTATACTGGATAAACGTTCTAAGGTTATTGAAGAATTAATAAAACTGCAAAATTTTAAACAAAACACAATGTATGTATCTCGTCACTATCTGACGTATGCGTCGAGTATGTTTGATATGTTTATAAGTACGTTTAGGATCATATAAATACAGTTGAATGAGATAGATACAGCGCTGGCATTCAGTAAGGTGTCTGTACTTCATCAATCAATTGTAAATTCCTTAGAGCTCTTGTTATTACTGAAAGAAATTGAAAATGTACACAATTCAGTTTATAAGGTAAATGAAAGCAATTAATTAAAATAAGAAAGGGTTATTGAAGTAAAAGCATAGGTAAAACTGAACCATATAACGTTCATTTTGGAAGTTCCGTTAATTGATAAATATTCTTACGATTATTATAAAATCTAATTACCTGTTTTTCAAAACTGTTGTTGTTTTTTCGGAGTTCCCATACATTTTTGGCGAAGGATTCGAAAAACCTGCCGGTCTCAAAGTCATGCGAGAAAACTGCTGAAAACAACAAATTCCTCTGTCGTGGCATGATGCAGTTCCCAATACTTACCTGTGCAGTGCAGCTCCCAGAGTTTCAGACAAACCCCACGTTGTGTGCCATATTATGCTGTAGACATCGAGGACATAAAGATTGAGAGGATTGGCTTTGATTCTTAGATTGTATTTACACAAAACCAGGTTTTGGCAGAAAAATGACATCAAGAGAACAGAAGAGAATCACATGGTACTTACATTTTAACTACTTCGGAAGACTGTGAACTATATTTGGGCAAGCTGAAATTGGGATAACATAAGATGTTTGCAGGATAATTTCACACTTGAGGGCGGAGGAGTTGTGCATTCAGCCGGTAGAGACATCTTAACATTAAATGATTAAAGTGCAAGACTGCACTATTGGGCGGGCTCTACTGCGAATGCCTATCGCCTCGCCGACGTCGCCCACGCGCGTCTGGGACGCGTCGATGGTACTTAGGAGTTAAGTTGTTTTAATTAAATCGTCATTCGTATTGAGATTAAACAAGCTCATAGACGTCTCTTGTCAAAAGTAGTAGTTGTAAATTTCCAATAAATTTCCTTTAATTAGTTTTTATAAACATTTACAGTGTTCCCAAATCCTTGACTAGATGTTCGTTGTGAAATGCCAATTTTTTTGGAAGGGCTGCTGGTTTCCCTAAAGCTGAACGCACTCATCTCTGCGCCGCACGTGCCGAAGGCATCGCATTTTCAAATCTTTGTATTATCAAATGATAGTATGCAACCTCGCGCTCATCCGCGTTGAACGCGCCACATTTTACTAAAATCCTCCAAGCGCGCGCTCGCCCTCGCTCCGGATTGCTATACATATTCCAGTACGAACAGGTGCGCGGTCATCATTACAGCATTTTTTTGTACATAGGTACTTACTAACCTACCGGGCGTTCAGTAGGGCGGAAATTTTGAAAGAATGATATAACAATCGTGTGGCGCCTTTTTTTCTCCTGAGTGGTAAGGCATTTATGCTGAGCCGAGTCCTTTATTGCTGTAAAACACAGTACGGTCTCTCTTTTTGGTGAATATTTTATGTAATTGTTTTTTCTCGTAATATAAGTTAACTATGTAATATTATAACTTATGTCTGTTTTTACTGTGTAGTACTGTGTAGAAAATGTCTACGTCTACGTCTACGTCTACGTCTACGTCTACGTCTACGTCTACGTCTACGTCTACGTCTACGTCTACGTCTACGTCTACGTCTACGTCTACGTCTACATCTACGTCTACGTCTACGTCTATGAGTACATAAATAAAATAAAAAGAAATTTTCTAATTCTTTATTTTATGTGCCTCATTAAAATCATAAATTGAGTCAGGACTAGGATAAGTACGACATGATCTGGTCACAGATGCAATCGGCATTTACCATAACATCCACTTCCTTAATTAAAAGAATAATATCGAATTTTGTGAGATTTTCATAATTTATATCGCGGGGGATCACCCGAAGTTTTATCTTGGTCATCCTTTCACTACTGCAATATCCGGTATTTTGTTGTGGGTCGGCCCGGCTGCATTTATTATCGTAGTTGCTTGTGCTCCTTAATCTTCTGCAAAGAAAAGGAATCTGTCAAAAATATACCTACCAAGAATCAACCAAAGTAAATAGTGCTGGCCAAATTCACAGACCTTTTTCTACTATAGTATACCGTGGCGCTGGTAGCAGAACTTATGTCAGATCGTTTAAAAAATTGTCCGAGAGGAATTGAACCCTCCTATGTCGTAGGCGTCTTTCGCTCGCTAGGCCTCTTAGGAACACTTCTCTCCCGAAGGGTTCCTGCCTTGCCGGGAAGGCTTTTAATCGCGGCCTGATCACCCGCCATGAAACTAAGAGGAACCCATGGGCCCGTGCCAACGTAGACGGCGACACGGCTGGCCCCGGGACGGACCGTTCCTCTGGCTTTTGCGCTCTAAGCCCAGTTGAAGCGGTAGTTGGTTGCACTGACTCCCCGTGGCAGTGTTATTTGAGCGCATTTCCCTTAGAAATAATAAAAAAATGGCCAATGAGGAAGGCGGGCCCATGAATTCAGGTAGGGTTCAGTTTAAATTACTCTACCATGAGTCACGTTTTAAAAGAAAAAGTGAATGTTACTGTTAAACACTTTAAACTATCACATTATTTAAAGACAAGACTTATGTTTGACCATTTACAACACTACAAAAAAATCATATAAAGGTTATTTAAATTTAGTGAATTATTAAGCCGGGCTTCACCAAATATATAAGTTATACCAGGTTTTCACCGAAGTGAACCGAAGAAAAGATGACGTGTAAGAATATTCAATTTTGTGGTGTCTAAATTCTGTAGGGATAAAATCAAAATAAAATTTTGAAAAACCCACGACGGATAAAATAAATAGTATGTAATAGAAAAAGGAAGAAATAATTTTTGCCAAACCCCCGACTAAATGGAATTGAAAAAGACAGTTAAATTACCTTTAGTTACAATTATAGCTTCCTAATTTTTTCACCTATCCATTACTACAAAGCCAAAAAAATCCGTCGTCCGTTTTTTCAATTGTAAATTCAACATATTATTATAGTTCAAATTTGTTTCTATTAATTGACTGTATGAGATAATCTTTATACCTAGTCATTAAAATTCAGGAACCTCAACCTCAACAGCCTGGATTGGTCCACTGCTGAACTGACCACTGATAAACGCCTTATTGACGTTTATCTCATGGGGTTAGTGGCCATAATCCCCACGGTGGGCATGCGAGTTGGGGATCGCAGTTCGGTGGTAGAATTGTTCTGTAGGGGGCGCTGCTGCCCGCCATCGGTGGATATCCCTTAGTCGCCTCTTACAACACCCACGGGAAGAGATGGAGGTTGTGGTACAAATTTTAACCCAGCGCCACACTGGGTACCGGAAAATTCAGAAAATAGATGGCAATTGGCAATTGGCAATGGCAGCCCCCCCGACGGATTTTTTTGGCTTTGTAGTAATGGATAGGTGAAAAAAATTAGGAAGCTATAATTGTAACTAAAGGTAATTTAACTGTCTTTTTCAATTCCATTTAGTCGGGGGTTTGGCAAAAATTATTTCTTCCTTTTTCGATTACATATTTATTTTATCCATCGTGGGTTTTTCAAAATTTTATTTTGATTTTATTTTAAACTTTTTAGAGATTTTCTACTGTACTTACAGCCGATTTTTCGAACGCAGATCATCCTTTTCATTAATTAATCAATAGTCAAGTCTCTAATCAAGTGTATTTAATTTTTAACAAGTCAGAAATAAACACGTCATGGTTTTAGTCAGTTTTAAATGAAAAACTGACAAAAATCCTACACTTGAGATGTAAGACGTGCATGAATTTCGGTTGCGTTTGAATACTCGGAAGTATAACTTTCGGACACTGAACTGAGGGGCGAGTTTGACGACAATATCGAGACGTCTCAGTTTCCCACACATTTTAGTACAGCGCCCCATCTCCCCGTATCGTGCGGACAGGGAACTACGTAAATCCCATACAAATATGAGACGTTACGATCATGTCTCGTTACTATCGTCAAATAGGCTTTCTTTTTGTTAAGTTTTGAAATCGTTGCGTTTCGTTTCACAATAACCGTCAAAACAACAAAAAAAGAAAAATTTATAGTCAGGTTGATAAGGTAAAGGAACGCTTTTCGCCTAGATAAATATGTAGACCATAGACAAAATTCAACTCACTTAAGTAGAGATTTAGGAAGTGCAACTAGCCAAGTAGCGTCAGAGTTACGTTCTATAATAAAGATTTACTTGAGCAGAGATTCTAAGCTTGAGTAGAACTCACGAAATGACTGCATAAGTAAAGCATGGGGAAGCCTATAAAATACGGACCTTAGTAAAGCAAGCTGAGTGAACCTTACATTAGTAGTAATTCATATACCGACGACAGAGGCACGCCCTTTTTGTATTTATTTTATTTTAATTATTATGTTATTATTAAATTAGCAACGCACTGCGTTGTCTAGCAACGGAGTGTGTTGGCAAACACGTCTATAAAGATACAAAGGTTGCCTGGAAGAAATCGCTCTTAGCGATAAGGCCGCCCATTGTGCAACTGTTTTGTGTTTGTGTTTTCTTTTCTGTATTTCTGTATCTTGGTGTGCAATAAAGAGTATTTGTTTTGTATTGTACAAAAATATTTTTTTTAAACGTCGATTGCAGCGCCCCCTGGTGATCAAACACCATAAAACTATGCTTAGAACCATCGCCTATGAACCCCATACCTTATACAGAAAACTGTGTCTCAATCGATCAAACCGTTCTGGAGATAATTGGCAACATTGGTTTTCACAAAATACACATATAACAGCGCCCCCTGGTGAATGAAGACCATAACAAATAGCGTAAAATCATCGTCACCAAATTTCGAACCCGAAACTGCAAACCGCACCTTAATCGGTCAAGCCGGTTTGGAGATAATTGGGAATATTGCGTATTGCACAATACATACATACATACATATATACATACATACAAACAACATCACACCCTAAACGCATATACCGTCTCCGTTCCGTCGCGGGTAAAAAACAGGGTAAACAAATAGTTATTTGAAACACTAATAGTGTAATTTTGGCTTGAGTTATTTTTATTTTTATTTTGGTTTAAAATACTTACTTGCAAGCGACCGTTTGATTTTCTATGACCCAATAGTTAATATTGTCCGTTCCTGTCACACTTAGTAAAAGCGTATTCTGCAAAAAGTACAACAATATTTTATTGAGCTGCAAGGTTCAAAAGCACGAAGTACCTACTTATCTACATAAATATTACAAAAAACTAATTAGCTAAAACCGGTCAAGTGCGAGTCGATTCGCACTCAAAGGGTTCCGTACCATTATCTATTGAAAACCTCAAAAAAATCACGTTTATCTTATGGGAGGCCCTGAAATATTAATTTTATTCTGTGTATTTGTTGTTATAGAGTCGCCGCAGTGAGCCCGCCGATGCGAACATTGATTCGGATTCGTTCGCTTTTGTTCAGCCAGTCGTGGCACCCAGGACTACTCATCGTCTGCAATCAGACCCAGGTTTTTGCTGGTTTTGCTCACAAGAATTGTAACACCATCAAACGAGACAGGAGGTCGCCCGCCATGTCAATTCAAGCAACTATCCTTGAGCTTACCACAATCATAACTTGAGTCTTCTAAGGGTTCATCAAAACACCGTGTGCTTTGCTCCAGGCAAAGATGCGTGAGAGGTCATCATTTACTGAGGCTAAAGCTAACGTAAGGTCATTGATAGAAGCTTGTTGGTAGATCTGAAGACCGACCGACAAACAGACAGCGAAGTCTTAGTAATAGGGTCCTGTCTTACACTTTTGGTACGGAACCTTTAAACCATGTACCTTTTTAATTATTTTTTTGCAAGACCCTGCAGATGCAGAGTGATGCGGCTTGAGGTGGCGGTCAGTGCTATTAGACAACACCATTTCGTTAAATTGTACTGACTGCCTCCTCAGACCACGTCAGTCTGTGAGGCTCTTAAATCTGTCACTATTATTACAAAAACCAATGATCATAATAATAAAAAACCGAACATACAGGCAACCATACATAGAACATCCTCAACTCCTTATTTTTAAACGAGTTGTTGTTGTGCTGCAATGAGTAGGAAACTCTTTGTTTTGTAAATCGTTATTATTGATTCCAAGCCTGGATAGGCTAGAAAAGCTATCAAATTCTTACTTACGCCTGGTTCGTTGATGCATATTGATTTTTTTGTGCTTCCAATCCTGTATACCACGCTTGATTCCTCCAGCTCTTTGGTTTTTTCCAACTCGGCTATTTCTTCACGATTCATCTGTTATAGTAAATATAAACGATAAGTTCATCAGCAATTAGACGACTTTTGTGGCGCGGTGTGCGAAGGTCTGCCTGCAACCCAGGAGGTTGCGGGTTCGATTGCCGCCTCGAGACAAATGTGTCTACGAATAGGTTTTTCATCTATGTAGTGTATTGGTAGGTATATCAGTTATCTAGTACCCATAACACAACCGCTGCTTAGCTTGGGGCTAGATAATGATAAGGTTTTACCTAGTTCAGGCACATGTAATGTTCTAGAAGTTAAGTTACTTAACATATAGATAAACGTTAAGTATTTATATTGACAAATTTCCGAAAAATTTAAAAATAAATTATTTGACCCAATACTAAGCATGTGAATAAGTGAAGTCAGACAATGCACTCGGTATTACCGGTTCCATAGATTTCTCCGTTGAGTTTTATTCAATTTATTCGTTTGATAATATTTCGATTCTTTCGACTTACCCATGAAATTATTTTGTCCATGACCTCGACAGGGTACTTGAAATCAGACTCTGATTGCTCCACAGGTGGCTCAGGAACCAGGTTTGACATGGTTTTAGTCAAATCCTGAAATCAATTTTTTATTAAAGTTTTCATTATGACAAAAACATCTAAGGCTGACCTTAAAAGATAACTCGCAAAAGTTATATTGTATGAATGTAGTCTTCTAAGAGTTTTTCGGAAAATTGTTTGTGGAGCTCGTAGGCCTGAATTCTTAAGAGTCAGTGAAGCGTTTCAGGATTCTACCTACCTAGCCAGAGCTGGTTCTCGCAGATGAGAAAACGATGGATGTTTGGAGAACCGATGGATAGAGTAAATCCATTGTATTTGTGAGTCTAGTATTGTATATAGCATGCAATACCAAGATCAGTGATATGTCGTTAACTTGCATAGAAAGGTAGAGATAAGTAGAGTGGAACAAGAAGTGGTCGAGGTCTTTAAGTCAGAGGAGTTCTGGAGTTCCGAGCAGTTCCTGAAGGCGCCTTTGTGTATCAAGTGCCGCCTAACTAGGAATAGGTAGGACATACCTTGTATTTTCTTTACAGCTATTCTCGCAGTAGTTGGTTCAACAAACTATCAGCCATTGGCTTGATTTTACTGAATTTTACTCAAGCAGGTACACTTCCTAACTCACACTATTGGTTTACTATTTGCCGGCTGGCCTATCAAGGTCTACTAGGTTATCTCATTAAATAATGAAAGATGAATAAAAGATTTTTTACTACCATTCGATATTAGTTAATTGAACAGAAATACAGAAATACAACTTATTGGTAAAATCGATGTACATGTCAGGTTTGCTTAAAATAGTACTAATACACATTGTAAATACCTACATAATGATGAAATACCTACACTGTGTATATTTATGTCGTAGGGAACTCATATGAATACACAACTCATATTATTATGAAGTGGACCAAATTATCTAATATCAGTATTTAAAATACAATTAATTATAAATTTACAATTCAAGTAGTTCGTTCACAGAATAGAAGTTCTGCTCGACAAGCCAGCGTGTCAACTTGATCTTGAAACAACGTAGACTGCCATCAGCTGTGACAGAGTCTGGTAGTTTATTGTACACTGCCGTGCCCATAACATGCGTCAACTTTGAGGACTTCGTGAGGGAGCGGGCGATGGTAGTAAGCCTGCCTGCGTTTCGCATCCCGTATGAATGGGAGTCGCCGTTCTTCATGTAATTGTCTAGGTTCAAGCGAACATACACCGCCACTTGCATTATCCTTTTGAACCACTTGTATTATCTTTTTAAACCTTTAAACATGGGTAATTCTCAGAGGGCTCAAAAATACGTGTCCGACTCGAAAAAACACATAAAAAGTATCCGTAGCCCTACGATGCTTTTTCAGGTAGTAGATTAGCCAAAAGTAATAGGGGGGGCCTATTTTAGTATTTTAATTTTCCTATTCTAAATAAGTAAAAATAAATAAAAACCTTGGAAATACGGATTTTTGTGGTGCGTCCGGACCTCATGTTCTAGTGTTAATAATTTTTTATCTCATTTCCCATAAATAATAGCACTATTTCACACAGGTTCACAATAAACCAGATAGTTACTAGCTTAACTGACACTATTACTACGCAAAAATTAGCTTTAGTTAATAAGATACAACTAGATAACTTCGCGTCCGACGTTTAGCTCTGATAGCCATGGCGCGCACTAATTCATTCATAAAAACTGTACTTTAGTAACTACGTGAATAGTTGTTAGACAGAAACAAACTGTCAGTCGCGATCTATCAGTGGTGAGAACAGCACGTGTCCATGTCTCCGCGTCGCTTCGAAATTACGGTAAGTAATCACTTTCCGTGGCTTGGTATACCGCAAGTTCTGATTACCATGTAGACTATAAATTCGTTCATACTAATCCTACTGTTTTAATTCTTTTAATAATATATGCGTTTTGTGTTCCTAATTTCTACTGCAGACATCAATGTAACATAAACCAGCAAATTAAGAAATTATTTAGGATTTTCAACTTTTTTCTGATTTTCGTGGTTTTGATTTCCATGTTTTTCGTGGACAAAAAGTACACGAAAGGTCAGTGAAACCCACGAAAATCAAGTTTGCAGGCTTATTAACATTTGTTAATGTATTGTATAACACGGCTTACGTTTCTTGTCTTGAGTGTATCACTCATAATACTATTTTCGCCGCTCATTAGTAATTAAAATTCAGCTTATAAGTTGCGAAAATAGTACGAGTGATATATTCACGAATACATCTTAATCGACCAGCTGATACTGATTATATAAACTTTCATACATAGATAATATTGTTATTGTGATTTTTGTTAATAATTTGTTTTATCTCATATAAACAAAATAACTTCAGCCAGGGTTGCTCAAATTGCAATGCTCGAAGTAAATACATATAGCTTATACATACATACATATAACCAATGAATATGGGAGGGATTAGATAAGCCTATTTTACTAGTAATTTAGGCATAATTTTAACATTTTAACTTATCTACTGTAACATTTGCATGCTAGTCTTAGTAGAACATAATTGAAACTTAAATAATATTAACATCTGTGTAACCTACATTGTGTTCAAGCAAATAAACTATCTTTATCTTTATCTTTATCTTTATCTTTATCATAACTCCATCGTTAGTATCTAGAAACGTGACTGATTATTTATAAGATTGTTTGATCCCATGTGATCATGTGATTGAAAAAACGTGATAATTGATGTTAGATTTTTTGTAATACTCTCTTAGTTTATATATTTAATAACAATATTTAATTTTGTTCCTTAGTTTTAAGAAAATTAATATATTTTTATCTGCTTACTACCTTTTTTATTATAAACCTACCCGAAATTCCTTCTTAGAATGATTGTAATAGGCTAGTTCAAACAAAACGTACATTTCAACACATTAAAGTTCAATAATTTTGTATACTTGATTTCGGTGGTATGAATGTTGATTTCCATGGACACCATAATTTTAAAATTGAATAACTTCGTAACCGATAGACCAATAAAGCCCCCTCCACTACCAATAAATTAGTAATCAAATCTACATATAGAATATTTCATCATTATGTGTAATTTCAACAAAAAAAAATGTGCCACGAAAGTCAGACAAAAACTGAGTTTTCGAAGAATCACCCACATTATGAATGATTATCCTTATAAAACACATAATACCTGCCTACCGGGTGCACAAAGGTATGAGTACCTAGCTACATACCACTTATTTTGTTTTGATTGTTTTACATAGCCAGTCCTAAGTCTGGAAAAGTATGAAGGGGAGACCCACACGATATACACCTTATATTCTTACATGGTAATAGGTTAGATTGTTCCATCTGTTTAAGCTTTCTTAAAATAATTCTGGTTTCTACGACACGTTAGTAGAGACCTTCCACTAACCTAGACGATCACTGGCATTTCAATCACGTTCTACATCACGACGTAGAAGCAAGTTAGACTAACTGTAAATAAACTTAAAATATTCAATCGTCGGGTAAAATGTGAATTAGTAGGTACCATAAAGTACCAACCTATTTTCACTGACACGTAATATGTTTTAAGGTAAACCGATATAACAACGCATAATTCTTATGCACACAAAAGAACCAAACTCCTTCCCATAGCTTAAGTAGGTAATAATCGCACACCAATGAAATCGCAGGTGAGTAAAGGCACTCATCAAATTCCCCATTCTTCTTTCGTCATTTTTGATAACGGTAGCCTGTGACGCAATAAGACGGAAAAAAGTCAATTAAAATACTTAGATTACAAAGAGGAAATCGGTATTAATACCATATAAATATCGAGTGTCCTGTGCCCATTCATTCAGTAAACTACAGTCATTCATCGCGTCAAGATGGTTCAACTTAGTCAATTCATGCTTGTAGCCTCTGTCGTGGCTAGCAGCATTAGCTACTCTATTGTAAGTATCACTTTTATTTCAGAGTTTACCTAGTAGACTTTTAAGTTCAACTTTAGACGTTTTTGTCATTATGAAAGCTTTAATTAATTTGTTATTTCAGGATTCGACTAAAAATATGCCACGCCAGGTTCCTGAGCTGCCTGTGGAGCCATCAGAGTCTGACTTCGAGTACCCTGAGGAGCTCATGCACAAAATATTAGCATCGGTAAGTCGTTGGTAGTCTCTTTCCCACATCTTCCGCCAGTGGACAAAAAATTAAAGTGAATCAGAGTCAATTGCACCTTATTTCTTATTTTATATTAATGATTATTGATCAAAATGTTTATAAAGAAAACAATTGACTTGTCTAAGTGCTTATTTTGTTGGTGTTAAGTGCTTATTTTGTTACAACTCACTACATAGATTAGATCGATATTCGTACACACACTTGTCCCGAAGCGGCAATCGAACCCGCAAGGCAGACCTTTGCCCACCGCGCCCCAGAAGTCGTCTAATTACCATTGAACTAATCGTTAATGTTTCCTATATTAGATGAGTCCTGAAGAACTAGAAGAGTTGAAAAAGCCCATAGAGCTCGAGGAATCAAACGTGGTAGACAGGGTTGGAAATACAAACAAATCACAATGCGTCCCCGAACCAGACGTAAGTACCGGAATTTGATAGGTTTTCTAGCTTATACAGGCTTGGTATAATAATAACGATTTACAAAACAAAGAGTTTCCTACTCCTTTAAACTACTTCAAAAATTAAGAGTTGAGAGGGTTCTATGTTCGGCTGCCTGTATGTTTTTTATTACCTATGTATTAAAAACAGATTTAAGAGTGTCACAGACTGACGCGGTCTACGGAGGCAGTCAGTAAAATTTGACGCAAAGGTGTTGTCAAACTGCACTGACCACCGCCGCCACCGCCACCGCAGGCCGCGCCAGTCTGCCAGATCCTTAAAAAGGTACGTTTTTAGGGTTCCGTACCAAAAAGGTAAAACGGGAGCCTATTACTAAGACTCCGCCGGCGGCGGCGGTCCGTCTGTCACCAGGCTGTATCTCATGAACCGTGAAAGTTAGACAGTTGAAATCTTCACAGAACAGACTAAAATTAATATTTCAGGGTCTCCCATAAAATAAACGTGATTGTTTGAGGTTTTCATAGATATAATGGTACGGAACCCTTTGAGCGCGAGTCGACTCGCACTTGGCCGGTTTTAGCTAATTAGTTTTTAGCAATATTTATATAGGTAAGTAGGTACTTCGTGCTTTGAACCTTGCAGCTCAATAAAATATTGTTGTATGTACTTTTTGCAGAATACGCTTTTACGAGGTGTGATAGGTACGGACAATATTAAGTATTGGGCCGTAGAAAATCAAACGGTCAGCGGTCGCCACGCTTGCAAGTAAGTATTTTAAACCTTCTAACTCAAGACTAGGCATAAAGTAATAGTGTTTCAAATAAATAAATGTTTTCCCTGGTTTTCCCTACAGAATTTAGCCACTACAAAATTGAACATTCTTACACGTCATCTTTTCTTCGGTTTATTTTAGTGAAAACCATTTATGAAACCCGGCTTAGTAATTCACTGAACTTAAATAACCTGTATATGATTTTCTTGTAGTGTTGTAAATGATCTAACGAAAGTCTTAGATATCTATATAAAAATGTGATGGTTTTCTCTAAGTGTTAACAGTAACGTTCATTGTTCTTTTGGAACTTGTCTCATTGGCCTTCCTCAGTGGCCTAGCGAGCGAAGGTCCGCCTAAGACGCCGGAGAGGTTCGATTCCCATCTCTGGACAATTTTTTATTCAATCTGACATAAGTTCTGCTACCGTGAGGCTAAAAGATGGTGTGTGATTTTGACCTGGGGGGTTATGCTCTATGACCAATTCAACGTCTTACACAAATACGGAATTGGACAAAACCGTATTGGTTTTCTCCCATTCCCCGCCGATATCTTGTCGTATCTGTGTAAGACGGATGAATTGGTCATAGAGCATAACCCCCAGCATTTTTTATTTCGGTTGATTCTTGGTAGGTACATTTTTGATAGATTTCTTTGTTTCTAGACGTGTAACGAGCAAAGGCACCTACAATAATAAATGCAGCCCGGCCAACAACGGACAAACAACTACCGGATATTGCTGCAGTCAAAGGATGGTGGAGACAACCCTGGTAGTGATTCCTCGGCTAAATTATGCAAAATTAAATCTTACCGAATCCGAAATTGATAGTTTAAAGATTAAAACGAAAGTTATGGTAAATGGCGATTGCATCTGTGACATGGTCATCTCAAAATCTTCTTCTTGTCCAGATCCTGACTCTATTTTTGATTTTAATTGGGCAAGAAAAATAAAGAATTAGAAAATATACAAGTTTTTTTTATTCACTTGTTCGTGCAAGTACACCACGTGATTGTTGTTTATTTCATTCAAAATTTCTTGTTGAGGCCCAATTGCCCGGTATGTGCCTAAGTAAGTACCTACTTACAAAAAATGTTATAAAGGTGACAGCGCACCTGTCCGCGCCTGAATACTAAAAAAAGAGATGTGTATAATATATGATAAGCAATTTACTTCAAAATTGAACATAAAAATCTCAGAATTTGTGAAAGCTACCACCTTCAGATTTAGGTTCATGTTACTTAAGTCTTTTATCTTGAATTAAGTGTTTTAAAAACACAATTGGTGATAGTTTTTTCTATAAATGCTATTTATCTCAGGAACAGCACACATTTTTGTTTGTGATTTGTTTTGTTATGAAACCTAGAAGTATTTCTATGTCTTTAAATTTTTCGATTGGTTGTTTCATTGACTTGTAATTAGGTAAAACTATTTTGGCGCATAGAAAATTCGGTCTCTGCTCTGTATGGAATGAGGTATGGAAATCATTTGTGGGAAATTGCGTAACATTCTATAACAAGCTTCCATCTGAAGCAACTGAGCTCCCTATTCGTAAATTTAAACTGTACATAAAACTAAATCTTATCAAGAAAGCCTATTACTCCATAGATGATTACATTAATGATGTTAATGCTTGGCCGAATGTCGCCCAGTTCCACACCGACAAAAGTATGTAAGAACAGTTAGACTTATACCGTGTCAATTTTGAATGAGGCATAAACGTATACAAACCGCCCATACTTAACCTAAAATTCACTTTGTTGGCGCGTCCTTTTATACGTAATTTACATAACTTGTCGATTTTAGATCTTCCCTTCCATAAAAATTGCTTAAAATTATATCTGAAACTCGACGCCAAGCAAGTGAGTTTTTGTGAATTGTATTGTGGTTTATTTACTAACATGCTCCATGCTGGATGGATAAACCATAGTTATGCTAAGATTGTATTAGTTGATAAACGATAAACTTGCTAGTGGTTTTTTTTTCACTTCTTCCGCTAGTGGACAAAAAATTGAAGTGAATTAGAGTCAATTGCACCTTATTTCTTATTTGATAGTAATTACTATTTATCAAGCTGTTTAAATAGTAAAAAAATGATATGTCTAAATGCTTATTTTGTAAGTCTAAAGAAATAAACGATTTGACTCTGACTCTTACTAACTCAGCAGCCCTTCCAAAAAAAGGCATTTCTCAACGAACACCTACTACTAAGAGTCAAATGTTGTTTACGGCCCCATATACAGAAAAATGGTGTCACTGTAGTTACAGTCATAGTAGAGACCGATTAAGTATATGAATTTAATCGTGTGAAAAGTAAACAGTATGAACTATAAGCATAATGTGACTCGTCTACGTCTACGTAAGGCAAGAAATAAACTAGAACTGTAATTACAAGGACTTATTATTATCTCTGAAATTGTTAAAAACTAAAACTTTCTATGTAAAAATAATGAATTACTATACTTTTTAGTGTAAAATGACTAAAATGTTCATGGATCTAAGTATCTGCAATAAATGAATTTCATTTGATTTGATTTTTATTGACATGCATCATCTACCTAATTACATACATAGAGAGCTAGATAAAAATAAACGTTGTTACCCAAGGGCCAAGTGTTGAAAGTAACTTGTTGAGTCTCGAGACGGTGTTTGGCGCTAATAGTTCGAGGGACTAAATAAATTACTTTCACCTGAGCTAAACGATGTGCTTTTTATCACGAATACAAGGAAAGTAAAAATAAAAAAGTAAAATAATAGATTCAGGCGTTACTTTGCGGAAATCCATTGTAAATATAAGAATGAAAAATATTTAGTAACAATTCCGCGAAAAAAACCTTCTGCGATAAAATCTAACAAATTATACAAAATTATACATTTATACAAAATGAAAGAACATTTATACAAAGCAAGTCGTCAACTAGTTTTGTCTCTCCACGAGACATCATCAGGACACCACACCACTCGATCTTGACACTGAGAGCGCCAAACAACAACGGCAGAGTCCCACCAGAGATGTTGCTACTTCGAGCTCCGCGCGCCAAGTTCGGATAATTATCGTTTGCAGGTAATTAAAAAAATCTCTATCAATCTATGCGAAATAATACTAGTCGGAAGCGTAAACAATCTACACATAACTCAACTGATCCATGTCAATACCAGTCGGAAGCGTAAACAATCTACAGGTAGCTCAACTGATGCATATCGATACCAGTCTAAAGCGTAAATAATCTAGCTAGAAGCCAGCGAAATCAGAAGTGTACTCAATCCTGAAGAAAGGGTTGGATCAGTTGAGTTATCTGCAGATTCACTCAAGATTATTGCCCGGTTGGAGTAGGTACGCTCACCGGAGGATCAGTGTTGGAATTACAGATAGAGGCTCATTCCCACTGCAAGTGACTGGCATGTGATTTTCCTGCGCTACATGGAGACCAAGACAAAAGAGTATATTTATTTATTTGAGGAAAACCAGCAGTACTTTCAAAAAGTTGGCATCATACAAGCGATACCTTCATCGGGTTCAAAGGCTCGTCGCTTAGCCGTTTTTGGTCGAGCCACAGATTACCCCAAGCCCCCAATAGATTCCATATGAAAATAGACGACGATCGCGCACAAGTGCACAACACATCAATGCAAATGCAAAAAAACAAACAATAAATTCGCCACTTCAAAATGCTCGTTGTGCCAAAAAACCTGATCAGATCTTTACCAATTTTTTATGAGAATTATGATTATTTTTACCTTTCAATTAAAAATATAAAAGCGGAGATATTCAAAAGCCCCTTTTTGCTTTTTTTGGGGGAAGTACGCCTTTAATCAAAAAACCTCGACGACAATTTCGACCCCAATTTGATATAAAATCGTTGAATCTGTACCTACACGAGATTTCGTAACGATCGGTTTTATAATTAGACATGTAGAGGAGTACAGACATACTGACAAAAGAGAAGAAGTGTTGAACCGGAGACCTCATTCATTCGGTCAATAAAATTATTGACTTCAGACTTCTGATTTAATTATTTCCCGCTCTCAAAAAGTTAGATTGAATTGTAAGGTAGGTACTTGCATGATTTTATCGAAATAAGATAATTGTCTAGGTGAGAGTAGAGCCCACGATTCTATTACATGCAATTTTTGACAACCTTAAAATAATATTTAAATCCCGGAAATCCCAGGATTTTCCAAAAAGATTCGGTAAAAACGTGAAGACATTCGCCATCTCGTTTGGCGAAACAATATGAAAAAGCGAGAACCGAGCACCTAATGTGAAGAATATATGCATTAGTCTTAAAAGAAAAAGGGCTGTACGCTTCTGGCTGTACACGAATCTCGTATCTAGTTCTTGGTTTTTTCGTCACTCCATTCAAAATTGATGAGTTTAGCACGGTTTGAACTAGAAGTCTATTTTATTAGAAGAGCAAACGGGTTTGCCCACATATTTATTTAGTGTCTTTGCAAAAACTTTCCCTGTTCATAAATACGTTAACCCTAACACTAAGGCCCGTATTATGAAAGCTTGCTCAGTCATAGAGCTAAGCTTGAGTGATGTTTATGCCATAGAAAAGCGTTGCTCAAGCATATATCGATGACTGAGCAAGCTTTCATAATACGGGCCTTAATCTCCTACCAACCTATATAGAAAATGGGTTTTTAATAGGTAATTATTTGTATTTTTCACGAAGAAACGGTAATTCTACTTAGGAGTCGTCCATTAATCTCGTCATGTCTTTAGGCAACTTTTAAAACTCTGCCCCCACCCAGATACGTGGTGAGGTTTTAGCCTAACATCTAAAATTCAAAAACATTGTGGCAATTATCGTGAATGAAATAATATTTTATATATTATATTTAAAAAAAAAAAAACGAGAAGCTGGCTCTAAAACAACTACATGGCAGTTCAAACTTTTCGTGCGCGAATGCAGCATAGCAGCTCGGCAGCGAAACATAATTTATTTAAAAACAAAACCGGCCAAGTAGGAGTCGCCCACTTGGCCGGCCACTTGCTATGCTCTGGCTCCCCGTCCAAAAATCTATACTGTATCCTCACCTCAACAGCCTATATTGGTCCACTGCTGGACGCAAGCCTCCCCCTGATAAGCGCCTTGTTGGCTTTTATGTAATAGCGGGGTAATGCGCGTACGGTGGATATCCCTTAATCGGCTCTTACGACACCCACGAGAAGAGATGGGGTGGTGCGAAATTCTAAGCCAGCACCACACAGCTGCACAGCACCGTACCTGTAGGTAGGTATACCTGTGTAGAAACAGGTAGGTATACATTTTATTTATAAAACGACTTGAAGATTATCAAGGAATTTGTATACTTACCTACTTTTACTAACAACAACGTAACAAATTCCCTGGTATTCGTAGATATCACAAAATAGTGACATAATTTATTCGTATCTATTGTATTTTATTGTGATGTAACGTACGTAACAAAGTTCATAAAGTTATATCAGTTAATTTATTTTCCTTAAATCATCATCAGTTCATTCAGTCGTCATGATGCTGACGTAAGCACAGTTATCGCTTCTTTGCCTACACTTACCAATACTTAATTGCCAGTATGAATAAATAATTATAGAATTCAGGGAGGACGGAAAAAGTATCGAATACGTATGGCTAAGTTTGCACCTCGCGTCGATTACGTCACACTGACGCAGGCCCATATTAATAAAAAAAACTGTTCCTTTTATAATCAGAACTTACCTACAGAGTAGTCTCCGAGTATGCGTGTAATTATTTATTTGCCCATTAGATAAAAGCTAATGGCGCTTGTCAGGGGAAGGCCTGCGTCCAGCAGTGGAGCAATGGTTTTCTCTTGAGGTGAGGTGAGGACGTTGCTATGACAATGCTTTATAATATCCTTAGGTAGTAGTTAAAGTAACTAATTTAAATTTTCTCTCCTCGAGCCCATGTTCTGATGTACAAACTCATGATTTGCGAAATTATCAAAAGAGTAATATAATGTGGTTTGTACTGTTTCACACGTCTTGTGGTTTGTAGATTCTCAAGTTTCATTTTCTACTGTATTAATCAATTAATGTTAGATTTTGAAAGTAGCAGTCTTCCCTATCACAATAAAGAAGAATACAATAATTACTATCGCAATAACAAAAAATTTAAGTAATTCAGAGTCAATTGCACCTTATTTCTTGTTTGATAGTAATAAATATTTATCAAGCTGTTTATATAGTAAAAATTTGACTAGTTTATGTACTTATTTTGTAAGTCTAAAGAAATAAACGATTTGACTTTGAATAGGTATTTGTTTATTTTCTCACATTGCCACATTGCCACATTGTAACAGACAAGATTTATTAATGGCTAAACTTAGAGGCTGGAACTTTTTGGAGGTTATTTGTCACTTTATCCCTTAAATAAACCTACCTGAACGACGGAATAAAAATTTACTTCGAGACTAACCTCGGAACAACCTACTCCTTCTTAATTCCCTGTTTATAAGTACAAATTTTACCTAATATGAGGAATAGCGGTGGAGTAAAGTTACGCACTCGATAATCGGAGTTTATAAATAAGCCCATTAGGGTCTGCAAAAATGGATTTGCTATGACTTAAAAAAAGTAAACAAATGTTTTTAGATTTTACTTTGCATTTATTGTTTCTAACATTGTACTATAATTATATTTTTTTGTGTATATTTTAATGTACCTATGTACATACGTACATTAAAATATACACAAAAAATCGAGGTGCGGTGCGATCTTAGATTGGTCAAGTAATAGAAACTTAAAGAAATTTTGTTGGTTAGGCAAGTATCACTCGCTACTGAATCTCAGAATCGGCCCATTTGCAAAATGACTAGACCGTCTATAAAGCCTAAACGGACAACGTTTTGTTTTTTCAAATTTTACGTTGATTTGTTTTGTTGAAAACATTCTATGAAAGTAATAAGTAACGCAATAGAAAATTAAAAGGGTTATCGCTACTGTACCTACGCTTGGCAATACTTTGTATAAATAAATATGAATATCTATGTCGAAGAGAGGAAACATTGGTGTCGATTCTTTGTATAAATAAATATGAATATCTATGTCGAAGAGAGGAAACATTGGTGTCGATTCTGTTAGAAGTACATAAAATAAATTGTGTAGGTAGGTATTTATGTATCGGTTACGGATCGTAGAATTAGCCCATTTGTAAAATGGCTAGACCGCCTGCAGAGCCGTAACGGACCACAATGCAAAGGTATAAAATATATGCTATTTTTAAAGCTAACGTTGATTTGTTTTTTTTTAAATAAGGAGGTTCTCAATTCGGAGCTGTTTCTTTTTATTTTTATTACCTCAGAACTTTTGACTGGGTGATCCGATTTGCATGATTGTTTTTTTATTTGCAAGCTGGTGCCTCCCATGGGGTCCCATTTCAATATGATTCAGTTTTGACAATGGGAAATGAAATTTGAGCTTAAAAAAACAATACAATTGAAGTCGGTTTATAGTATTTTAAAACAAAATTAATTATCTTGAAAACGTATGATTCATTTCATTTGACGAAATGACTAAGTAATGTATCGCTTCTGTACCTACCTACGCTTGCTCAATTGCACCATATTTCTTATTTGATAGTAATTACTATTTATCAAGCTGTTTATATAGAATAAAAATTTACTTGTCTAAGTGCTTATTTTGTAAATCTAAAGAAATAAACGATTTGAATGTGACTCTGACTCTTGGTATTTTTAATTAGTTTATGTTAAGATGCGCCTTCGTTTCGCCGACGATGTTGGGTTTGTTCTAATAATTATTCGATCTCCGGGTTTTTTCTACTCTCATAGAAATATCAATCGGTTCCATTTGAATACCAGAAACAGAACAAACAAACTCGTTGAGCCCACAACTCATAAATGTCCTTGGACAATGTATACGCGTCTATAACAAAACTCAAAAGTGAAAATGTGAGTAAAGTGAAAGAGACAAAGTATCGACTCCAAAGGGAGCACATGTGTGGACTCTGTCGAGACCTGCATATCTGCGCTTCTTGAGATCCTCGGCCAAATCTGCCGACGCACCCACCACGGATGTCCTCGGAAGATGGGAAGGCGCAAGTGTGTCAATGCATGTCCCATGGGAGTTGGTGGGCCTCCCCAACTCCCATGGGACTAGTGTCATATCTAGTGCCTTACCACGGAACAGACCATATGGTTCAAGAATAGCTGGTACGTTAGCGATGACGAAGGCCCGTCGAATGAGTTTTGTAGTATTCTGTCTAATTTTTAAGACTAACTACTTATCTACATTAAATAAAAAAAACAGACAATGTCCATCGGTAACACAGCATACATATTTAAAACATTACACAGAAATTAAGACTGGACATAAAGATAAATAAAAATAAAAGTATACTTACAGTCACATGAGTCTAGAGAGTAAGGATCCTGTTAAAGAACTGCATGATGGGCGAGGCAAACTTATACTACTTTAGCGAATTCAGGAGGTAACCAATCTAGTCCATAAGATTAACTCTAAAATAGAAAAACAACTAAGAAATATGTGGAGTAAATGCTGCGTACCATACAGCTGGCCACGATTACGGCTACGAGCACGAGTTGACTTAGTTGACCCATCATGACGCGGTGAATAACTTTAGTTTACTCAGTGAATTGCTTGCAGTATTTATATTAAAGATTTCGATATCATGTAGACCGTATCTACTACGGAGATTCTCTACGCTACGCGAATAAATAGCATTAAACTAAAAAGGATCCGGTTCATAAACAAAAAAATCTACGTGCAGAGAAAATTATCTCAATTTTATTTATGAAGATATCATGCTTCCAGACTTCACCCTATAAAAAAAATGCTGTGAAAATTCTCGTGAGCAAAAAAATCGACTCAGGCGACACACCTGCAGTCGCAATTCACTGGCAAAAAAACTGATCGTGTTAATATTGGAAAATATCTAGAGTAACTCCGATACCGAAGACCTCAAACAGGCTTGCTGTTGATGAACACAGACCTATAGCAATATTGTCGTCTGCTGCTAAAATATTTGAAAATACCCTGCATAAACTGATATACGCGCAAGTGGAGAAATTTCTGAATGCTAATCAGCATGGTTTCAGAAGTAGCAGGTCAGTGAATACTAATCTGCTCTCCCTTGTCGAGTATATCTCCAAGCAGCATGACAGGAAGAAACAGGTAGATGTACTGTACTTTGACTTCCGGAAAGCGTTCGATAGGGTTAACAATGACATACTGTTGGCGAAACTAAGAGCCATTGGCTTTGCGCCTGGCCTACTTCAACTTATTGCGGACTATCTACGCGATCGACAACAGTATGTCAAGCTTGGAATTTACGAGTCTAGGCCCTATCACACGCGCTCTGGAGTAAGTCAGGGTTCAGTGCTCGGACCTCTACTGTTTCTCATTATGGTAAATGATCTGCCCGCCTCTGTAGAATTTGCCAAATGCCTTCTTTATGCGGACGATCTTAAGTTATACTCTACCATTGAGTCTCTGGAGGACTGCTTGGCTCTGCAGAGGGACATTGATAATATCTGTCAATGGGGCCTCACCAATAAAATGGAGTTTAACATAAAAAAGTGCTCAGTAATGACCTTTGGACGAATGTGGCACCCAATACTCTTTGACTACACTCTACACGGTGACGTAATTTCTCGATCCACCACTGTCAAGGACTTGGGGGTCACATTCGACCAAAGGCTTACTTTCCATGACCATATAACTGCAGTTGCTAAGGAATCCTTCCAGAGACTCGGGTTCATTTTAAGAAATGCTCGCGACTTTCAGAACGAACATGTTCTACGGCTACTGTTTTCTACTTTGGTCCGAAGTAAACTTGAGTCAAGTTCTAGTATATGGAATCCTTATGAATCCACCTACGCGCTCCTCTTGGAAAAAGTACAGAAAGCGTTTCTAAGATTCCTATACAAACACAACCAGGGATATTATCCTTTCATGTACCCGACGAGATTCCTTCTAGGGTTTCTAGGCTTTAATTCTCTCCAAACGCGAAGAGCGCACGATCAGCTGTCAACAATTTGCAAGGTGTTCCGTGGTACCATAGACGCGCCTGATTTGGTGAATGAGTCACTTCGACTCTATGTACCCAATAACTACCTACGGGGTAGGAGACATCGACTCTTTGCTCCAACCCCGTGCCGCACGGTAGCGCGCCCCCGCTCTCCCATACCTAGAGCCCTCGCAGCCCTGAACAAACTCTTGGAGGCCCACCCAGACACCGATATATTTGCGGACGAGTGGAGAACTCTTATGCATGTGATTTTATCTTTATGTGAATCAGATTTTTGACAAATGTTTAACCGTATTATTAATTTTGACTTATTTTTAAATTATGTGTAAATCTATCAATTTAATATTTTTATGTTTTATTAATTTTTTTGTTTTGTTATATAAGATAATTTAGATATTGATCATTGTTTATTCTTTGACATAATGTATGTAACTATTATTTAATTTTTAAACCTACTGTAACTAGTATAATTGGCCTAAAGTCGTTCTAATTACATTAATAATAAATAAATAAATAAAATAAACATTATCGTTTACGATATCGTAAGATCTATCCGACAATATCGATCTCATGTGTTTTCTTGCTCCATTTTCTTCGAACTATAAGTGATATGTGCAATGATTAGCCCCCAATTATCGGGTGTCGGTTGTCACAATTTTTTATTTATTTAAAAACATGTACATCTATCCTTACCACACCCAATTCAATAGAGTACCTTACATTATCGTCACACTATATCATTTTAAAAGTTAGCATTATACAAAAAATAAAAGACAATGGTGTCTATTCATGCAATTTAGTAGATCATTTCATCAGGTTCAAAGCAAACTAATCAAAAATAGGGCTTCTCATACAAAATCCACCCTCTGGACTGGGCCAGTCCGTGAAGCAACTCTGTTGTGTTTCGAAATGTAGTCCGGAGTAGCCATCTTGTAGCTAGAACTTCGTGATACATCGTCGGCCGCATCTTCGCTTTCCATCAGGTGAGATTGCGGTCAAACGAAGGTCTATTTCTGGTTTTAAAAAAATGATCGGCTGTGTGTGAGAGGTCAAAATGTGGCGCCACAGACGCGAAAATATCAACACGCCCACGATCACTGACGACCGAGAATAGGGTACCTAGTGTCCTTAGTAAACAAAAACTATTTAGTTCGCCAATTAAATAACATATTTTTTTCTGTGGTCAGGTTTTTTATGCGAGTATGTTATCCTTTACTTTTGTTCTGTTACTTTTTATCCCATTAATCAGTTCCCATAGGAATGTACATACCCTTTGAACGTTCCCATAGATCAATAGTGTGATCTTTGTAGTTCTTCGCGACAAATCTACTAAACGGTTCAGGTTCAGATTCATTTTGCACGAAGATAGGATAGGAAATTTGCAAGACCTATACTTAAACTGAGGCTTCGCTTGCATATCTATGAACGCTTGCATAGATATGAATAGACTAAAATAATCGCACTAATTATTATGAACTAACTTTTACCTGCCGCTTCGCCTCCGACAATTTTATCAACTCATACAAACCCCACCAGATTTCATAAATCATAAAACTAGTTAAAACTTAAGTATAGTTTTTATCTAGTACTTACCTAGTAATAAAATCGTGCCACTGAAGGTGTGGTAGCCGAAAAATTGTTTCGACTCATTGCAAACTTAATATGTACATATTAAAACCAAAAGGCTGACAGACGCTTAGGTTAGGCGATAAAAAATTATATTATGACTCATCGCACCATTAATTATTATTTGTACATGACTTTAACGATGCCCATTTACAGCTGATCTATTTATTAATTTATCTTTTTATGTGTACAAATTATTAACTTGATTATTTTTCTGTCTTGTCTGTTTTATGGCTTCAAATTTTAAATTATAATTTAGGCAGCATTATATTGTATAATTGACGTCTCCAAGTGTGCCTTGTGCTCCTACCCTACGGCGAATAAATGAGTATGAGTATGAGTATCGTTGCATACTAAAAACAGAAGGGCTGATACTCATCATTACAGACTTAAAACTACTGAACGGATCTGGCTGAAATCGCATACAGGTAATTCTAATCCTGGAATCAAACATAGGCTACTTTTTATCTCATAAATCAGTTCCCGTGGGATAAAAATTACATTTGAACATCGCGTGCGAAGCCTCGGGGCGCAGCTAGTAAGTAATAAAACATACATCATAACATTAAAAACTGTATTTATGTTCTTTGAGAAAATAAAGAATCTCTAAACCGAAAAACAAAATTGTAAATAGAAACATAACAAAGATTTACTTTTCTGACAGAAGAAACTCCTTGACACGTTTTAAAAACTGGTAGAATTATTTATAGTATTTTATTTGTTCTGTATTAGATAGATTTCATGTTGACCGTATTTCGGAAGTTCGCTGCGCTTCTTAAATAATTAGTTAAATTAGCTCTTGCATTAAATAGGATTCGCTACGAATCGCTCTCTGTGGGAACGGATTGGATTAGTTCTCATTGCGTAGCGAAATGTTTCATTGCAAATTAGTTTACCTAATGACCGGCATTTAAGCCTTTTTTTTTTTTTATTATCCTGAGGGAAATGCGCACGCATATCGCACTGCCACGGGGAGACAGTGCGATTATGTGGGACTCCAACACCACTAAAACCCTCAGGGTGCTACCACCTCTGCCGCTTGTGGTGGGAACATGGGAACGGTTTCTCTTCCACGAACCCACCGCGGCTGACCGATATCAGACCCCTCGCTGGGGGGTGTGGAGCACCCCCCTTTGCGACGCGCCAGAAACACATGACGCGCCGCGACCACCTCTGAGACCTTACCTGCCAATTGGGCGCCGGACAACCCCGTGTCCGAACGCCCAAGGTCTCCCAGGTGCGACGGGTCAGTCGAGTGGCCCCGTCGCCTGCCACACGGCCGCAGAGGATAGGGAGAGCGGCCTATGCCATACCGACAATCCTCTTCCCCTGTGACCCCACCGCTTCCGCCATCAAACGGTGGCGACCCCGCCAAGGCCGCGGAAGGCAGGGAGAGCGGCGTACCGCAATACCGGCACTCCTCTCCCGCCGCGGCCTCCACCTATCTGCGGCCATGTTGCCCATACAGCATGGCAGCCCGCCTCAGTTGCGGTGCCTCCCATACGACACCGCAACCTACTACCGATCCAACTGGGCTTAGAGCGCAAAACCCAGAGGAGCGGTCCGTCCCGGGACCGGCCATGTCGCCGTCTGCGTAGACACGGCCTCTTGGGTTCCTCTTAGCTTCATCGCGGGTGACGAAGCCGCGATTACTAAGCCCCCCCGCCCCGGTAATTACGGGGGACCGGCATTAAGCCTAACTATTCAGTTGATGTTTTATTTATAGTATTAAATATTTATAAAATATATATATGATTTAGTGGCTGATATCGGTCAGTAGGTATCATTTTTCTAATTAATTCATAAAATTCCCCTCGTTGCAATACAAAATCACAGTACTACACAAGTTTGGTTGGATGTTTGTTTATCATATATATCTAAATTGGTTCGGTTCGATTGGTGTAAGATAAAAATAACCTATAAAAATATTTTGAACAACGCGCGCGAAGCTGCGAGCTGTAACTAGTATAGTCGAAGTGCAAGTCAACATTCAACGTGACGATGAAGTGAGTGATGAGTGTCCTAAGAAATCTACAGGGTGGCTTTTGTGATGGGGGTGGGTGGATGGTCAAATCTAAAACCATGAGAGTTAAAGTAATTATAACCTCGATTTACGAGAAAAGCAAAACTGAATGTTCGATTTCTTAAATACCTAATACCTTGCAACAATTCCATCAAATTCATTAAAAAAAAAAAAAACAGGGCCGCTGTATTTTTTTCAATTGGATCCTGAAAAGGATCAAGTAATTTAAATGCAAGAAAATGCATATAAAAAATAAAAATAAACAGGATTTTTTAAATTATGTACCTACTTAGAATTAGGTTAGGTATATTTAGGTTTTATCATCTTTTTGTTACCTAGGTATTTTATTAATTTCCTTTCCCAAAAATTTTGTTAATGACTCTGACTCTTTCATGACTTTTTCTAACTCTCATCGTTTCAGATTTGATCATCCACTCCCATTGAGTTTGAAAGCATTTTTAAGTTTGAGTTTGAGTTTCATATATGTAATTAGAAAAACCAAAATTGGCTTCCATGTTTATTAATAGTACAAATTAATACAAAAAAGGTATAACAAGAAGCAAAGGTAATGCAATGATCAAAAAAGAGTCTGTCTTATACACATAAGACTGTCTTATGTGTATAAGACAGACTCTTTTTTGATCATTGCATATGCCTACGTACCTACTTAAAAGAAACAATGGTTATTTGACAAAGCACTTTGAAGATAAAAGTTGGCTCTTACATTTGACTTTGTTTTAAAAATCACCGCGCACAAGGTAATAAATGTTACTTAGATACTAAATTTAAAAAAAAAACAAACTTTTAAGTATTATAAGCAAAGAACACAGCGAAGTTTTTAAACATAAAACATGCACAGTTAGGGACAGGTTCGGATTTACTGATTGGGCCACTCCCGGTATTTATAGAAGTAGGAATAGACTGTATGATCTTTATGGTGCTAGAGAAGCTATGTTAAATGATCCTGCGTTTCTTTTGTATTTAACAAACTAATCAAAAACATTTAAAAAAGTCGTAGTAACACAGCGAAATGTCTGTTTTTGAGGAAAAAAATTGTAAACTCATCTGATAAAATCAAAGCAACATGGAGACTTATAAATAACGAAACTGGTAAATCAAAGTCACGAAAAAGAGAAATAAGGCTAAAAATTTATGATTCAATTCTTAAACACGATAAAGATATTGCCGATGCTTTTGATTCATTCTTTTCTGATGTCCTAAAATTGTTACCCGGTCTCTAAACTCCTCACCTTCAATCGCGGTTAAATTATTAGAATCATCTGTAGATAAATGTACCGAGGTTTTTATATTTATTCATGTTAACGCTAATTATATTTTGAAAACATTTAAGTCTATTATCATCAAAAATACTGAGGATCTTTGGGGTATTTCAACCAAAGTACTGAGTTCTATTAATAAGGAAGTTGCTCCATACTTGGCTTACATTTTCAATAGTTGTGTTGATGCAGGAGTTTTCCCTGATCTCATGAAATATAGTAAACTGGTTCCTCTTTATAAATCTGGTAGCGACACTGATCCGGCCAATTACAGGACAATTTCAATACTTCCTGCAATGAGTAAAGTTTTTGAAAAAAATATTCTCACACAGTTGTCTGGCTTCACCAAGGGTAGATCGACTACTGATGCTGGTACAGTTCTATTAAAGCATATATTGGATGCATGGGATAAAGCGAAAAACGCTATTGGTGTATTTTGTGACCTTTCTAAAGCTTTTGATTGCGTTGATCATGGTACATTAATAAATAAACTAAGACATTATGGAATTCAAAACAAGGCACTAGACCTTATGCAATCATATTTATCTGATAGAGTCCAAAAAGTAGATATTGGTAAAGAAAGATCTAGGGGATCAAAAATCGATTTAGCATCCCGCAAGGATCAATATTGGGTCCTTTTCTATTTTTTGTTTATGTGAATTATCTCCCATTTCTAGCAAAAGATCTCTGTGATATATAGTCTTATTTGCTGATGATACTTCATTGATTTTTAAAGTTGACAGAAATAAACATAATTATAACGATGTAAATAATTCTCTTTCACAAATACTAGATTGGTTCACCGCCAATAACCTCTTACTCAATGCTTCAAAAACCAAATGTTACCAAATCTAAGAGAGCTCCCAACTAAGATAATGCTAAAGGATGAAATTGTTCACCTTATAGACTCAACTGTTTTCCTAGGGTTATATATTGATTCCTCTCTTCAATGGAGACCGCAAATTGATGCTCTCGCAAGCAGACTTAGTTCAGCAGCGTATGCGGTTCGAACAATTAGATATATTACCGATGAAGATACAGCTAGGTTAGTTTACTTCAGTTACTTCCATAGTTTTATGTCTTATGGTATTTTGCTTTGGGGACTGCTGACATCCACACTATCTTTGTTCTTCAGAAAAGGGCGGTACGCGCTATTTATAAATTAAATCCACGTGACTCGTTGAGGGAATTATTTAAAGAAATAAATATTTTAACAGTAATATCGCAATACATCTATGAAAATCTAATGTATACACACAAAAACAGAGATAACTTTATGAAAAGGTGTGATGTTCACAATAAAAATACAACCCGAAACAAGAACAAATTACACATCCCATCATACGAGTATAGATTACAAAAGGTAGAGAAATCATTTGTGGGCAATTGCGTAAAATTCTATAATAAGCTTCCATCCGAAGCAACTGAGCTCCCTATTCGTAAATTGAAACTGTACACAAAACGAAATCTTATCAAGAAAGCCTATTACTCCGTAGATGACATTAATGATGTTAATGCTTGGCCGGATGTCGCCCAGTTCCACACAGACAATAGTATGTAAGACCAGTTAGACTTAGTTATCCTAAGATTGTATTAGTCGAGGAGCGATAAACTTGCTAGTGGTTTCTTTTTCACTTCTTCCGCTAGTGGACAAAAAATTTAAGTGAATTAGAGTCAATTGCACCTTATTTCTAAACACAAGAATGAAAAATATTTAGTAACAATTCCGCGAAAAAACCTTCTGCGACAAAATCTAACAAATTGTACAAATTTATACATTTATACAAAATGAAAGAACATTTATCAAAGTAAGTCGTCAACTAGTTTCGTCTCTCCACGAGACATCATCAGGACACCACACCACTTGATCTTGACACTGAGAGCGCTAAACAACAACGGCAGAGTCCCACCAGAGATGTTGCCACTCCGAGACTTGGCGCGCGAGTCACCAATTTTGTTTTTTACATCTTTGGTCTTTATTTTACGTATTGTGGGTTGTTTGTAATAAAAGAGTGTTTATATTGAACTAAGTCTATTCATTACACAAGACACACGTACATGAAATTACAATAGAATGCTTATCTTTAATCCTTATTTAGGATATGACTACTCAAATGGGGCTCTATGAAGTGACTTTAATATAAACTGTAACCCATAACTAGGGTAGGTGTTTTCTGGGGAAGCTTAGTGGAATGACTGGCGAGACGCGGCTTAGCTACTGAAAAAGCTGAATAAGCGAAACGCGTTTGCGCCGCGCACTACAGCTCCTAAATCAAATCTATTTTAGTTAACTTCAGTCATCAGTTCCCCTTCGATTTTTGAACTTGGTGCAGTCCATCAGGATGTGGTACAAATCATCTAGGACTCCACAAACTGCACAGTTTGGAGAGTCCGTTTTTTTCATAAGGAACCCGAATTTTCTCGATGGATAATGACCAGATCGTAGCCTATGAGCGATAATCATCATCATTACCTCTGATATTTTATTGTATGAACTGAAAAATTAAGGAACATATAAAATTTTCCTTTTTTAACCGACTTCAAAAAAGGAGGAACTCAACTCGACTGTATTTAAAAAAAAAGTTATGTTTGTTACCTCAGAACTTTTGACTGGATGGTCCGATTCTCATGATTCTTTTTTTTATATGAAAGCTGATACTTTCCGTTTCAATTTTGTTCAGTTCTGACAATGGGATCCATGAAAATTCATGGAAAAACTATAAAAATTTAAGTCGGTTCATAGTTTTTTAAAAACAAAATTTATTATAATATCCTGCATTCTACAAGATACCGTTATACATAGTATTTTGCCGAACGCCCATAAATTATATTCATAAAATAATTTATTCAGTGTAGGTATATTTTATATGACAGTTTTGTAATGGCACGAGCAGCAAATCGGTAGTTCTACCTCCACCTTCTCGGTGCCCCCATTGGAGTCTTCCACCAAAAACTCCCAGAAGCTGTACTTTTGTTTGCAGAACGTCATGAATTCTGGTAGTGTAGGGAAGGCTGTGAAACACGGGTTCTCTGGTTGGCTGGAAAATACAATAAATATTATCTGAGCGTCTGGTCAAAGCGACGCATGACCCGAGAGTGAGTGTCTAGTATTGAAATACAGTAGCGGGGCAATGAAGCCAGCAGCTTTTTGGCTTGGGGACGCTACCGACTGGTATTGATTTTGGATCATTGATTATGGATCAGTTAAGCTACCTGTAGATTGTTTGAAAGTCTGCAGTTAGCAATTCCTTCAATTGTAAATACAGTTCTACTATTTGATTGTTTTCTGAGTTAATATAAAGATAATATACGTTTTAATATTTTAATAGGGTATATGCATCGATTTTTTTATTGTTTTAATCGATTCTATAGGTCATTATTTAACCGATAAATGATAAAGACGCTCACTGAATTTCGCAATAACAAGGTAAAAAAAACAAATCAAAACTACAATCATTTTCGGGTGATAAAAACGCTGCCATATTGGCACCATGTTTAT
Organism: Eupithecia tripunctaria; assembly: GCA_955876795.1. Taxonomy (NCBI): domain Eukaryota; kingdom Metazoa; phylum Arthropoda; class Insecta; order Lepidoptera; family Geometridae; genus Eupithecia; species Eupithecia tripunctaria. The sequence goes on from OY041607.1 coordinate 1,425,946, forward strand.
TTGACGTCGACGTTCACACTCGATTAAAACCTTTTGTGACGACCTCGGTAGTGATCATCTCAGGAAAGAGATTTTCCGAAAAAGCTGAAAATAACCGACAATACGAAATGTGAAGTGGGCAGAATAGTGTCAAATCATGGTGCAGCAAGCAGAATAAAAAAAGAAGAAATGTGTACAGTGATGTCACGTCCGGTCTAGTCAATGGCGTAGCGTTTTGAAATTTTGCGATCGAGATTTAAAATATCAATTTTTCATTGGTAAAATTCTACGATAAAAACATCTCAAAATGCTAAAATAAATATGTAGATATGTTTCTATCTCAATAGAGAATACGTATTTATTTTTTTAGCCATTTTGAAATCACATGCATATACCCTATTGAAAAACTGACAAAGAAGTAGTGCTAGGTTTTTTACGCATCGCCATCTAGTTGAAAAGAGCATTTATTTTGTCCACTCTCATCATCAGATGGGAAGGCAAATAGTTGTGGAATTACGCTAAAACTACCCATCCCATATTGACATTTGAAAGGCCTTTGAATGGCCATCGTATTATGCGATTGTATGGCAAAGGCCATCGAAATGGTTTTCAATAGGTCATTCAAAGGGTTGTCAAATGCCATCATATTATGGGTTGTTTTTGCGTAATCAATCGCACAGGCCACAATCGGGGAGAGTAATATTATTATATATTTTCGGGTATAGGCGCAGGATCAAGTGAAAGTACTTTCCGAGGTACGGAAGGGTGTAGACTTACACATAACCTTTTTAATCCGGATTGTTATTATTTTTTTGTAGTAAAATTCCAATAAGAACTAAACTCATTGTTGAGCTTATTATTAGGTACACCTGCGAGTCAAATCGTGTAAAAAGTCCTACTGTTTAATTGAAACAAACTGTTCAATAATTCAATAATTTAAGCTATAGTACAACCACGCCCGCTAGATGGCGTTAGTTTCTTTGTATAAAATTAGTTCCAAACACGTACATTCCAACAGGAAGTCAGGAAACAGCAAATCCAGTATTTAAACAAATCATGCATTAGGCAAGTGTGAACAAAATTACGTCAGGAGCTCTATTTGTCTGTTACCACTTTCACTAAGCAAGCGGTCCAATGGATTTCAATGAAATGTATCAGGGAGGTAAATTGTATCCCAGGGACGGACATAGGCTAAAAACTACATGCAAAGCCACGAGCAGCAGCTATAAAAATATAATAATAATAATATTTGTTTATTTCCTCTTCACAATAGGTTTTTCTTAAAATTCATCATAAGTACAGTAGAACTTAATTTAACCTCTATTGTGAGAGACTGGAGCTTGCTATAGGTTTTAGAAAAAACCTGTAACTACAAGTCTCCAGGACCCCCACTCCACGGATTACATACAATAAGCTAGATACGGATTGAATCGAGAAACTAGTCGTGTGTGACAGTGGTTTAGAAACTATGATTACAAGTAACATGTTACAAGCGTGGTAGCTAGTGCATGGGCGTATTTACCCTTAGGCCAAAAGGGCCATGGCCCGGGGCGGCAGGCATCGAGGGGCGGCGAAGCCGCCCCTCGCTGTCTGCCCTTCAGAAGCTTGACGATAAAAAAGCCCAAAGAAGGCCGAGAGGGGCGCCAAATATAAACAAACGAACGCTTGGAACCCAAAACCTAACTAATTGTTTACCTACAATACCTATACCTACCAACAGTACCGGATTTACCATAGAAGCTGAAATGGCTGAAGCTTAGGGGGGCGGCCGGAAAAATTGGGTCAAAAAATTTGGTACAGGAAAAAAGTACGGCTGCGGATACGAGTTAGGGCTGCGCGGGGCGGTGACGGCAGCAGCCTCTTCCCTACTCGTGCCGCTTCGGGAGGGCCTGCTGCTGCCACTTCGAGTGTCTTCGTGTCCATTCGTTGGGTACTTAATATACCTACCTACTTAATATACATACCTACCTACTTTACTGTTGAGGGGTAATAAGGGAAGACCGCTCTTGCGGTCAAAGACACCTAATGCTATTTAAAAAGACCCAAATCTTTGAAAATAAAAAACTTTACAAAGCACCTTTAGCATCGTCCAGCGCAAGTTAATTTGTGTTTCATTTCACGCACTATTGTTAACTTTGGATGCACCTGCCTGTAACGTGGTATAAGAAGTTATTTTTAAAAACCTTTATAATGAAGCTTACAAACCTTTCCTCTCTTCTCTTATTTTTAAAGCTGCTACCGTTCTTGTCTTAGCTGCTTAAAAAGTTTTTTACTACAACAGAATTAGACTCAAAGATATGTACAATTCAGTCTTGCTCACCATTGTCTTAGCTATTGTAATTGCTGATTGCCTTACCCAAACTTTTTATATTTTTATTTTACCGATCGCCCCGCTCGCCGTTCTTTTTTTGTGTTTGTTTCCTACTTTATTTTAGCCGCAACATGCTAGAAACGTGTGCCTACAAGTCGTTTATCGATAGACGTTCACTAAAATCTTAACCAAAAAAATTCGCTTCGTTATTTGCTTACTTTGTTTTTGCCAGCAGCTGTAAAAGTCTGAAACTTGTGTACAATTTTGCTTAGTTTGTCTTAGATACAAGTAAAGCTCGCTCCGCTCGCTATTGTGTTGGTTTTGCAAGCTTTTTGTCAGTTTTTTGGCAAATACCTAGTCCACTAAATATTTACAGTAAAAACACACAAATTTTGCGCAAAATATTCGGACATAAACGGCTGTAACGTTTGATTGCGTTGACTTAGAAGTTTTATTTATATCACGGCTCCAAGGGGTTATGAGTAATTGAGACCAGTTATTGCCAACATTTTGATATTTTTAGTTGGCAGGTGCATGAATAGCAGTAAAGGGCCTTACCTACCTATCAACCTCAATTTATAAGTAGTGGAATAAAAACATATTTTGCTTTTCTTAGCTTAAAAAAATACCCAAAAAGTTGTAAAAACAATCTAGAAACAAGATTGTTCCCTAAAGAGAGGAATTTACCTTATTGTGAACAGTGTATTAGAAGTCGGTAGGGGCGGCAAAATTTGTATAGTTTTGGGGCGGTAAATGAAATAATAATGTAGGTAGCTAAAATAACATTTGCGTTCAAGAATACATTAAAATATTTATTTTAGTTAGGTTAGATACGTACGGCGTACATACCTTACAAAAATAAATATTACGCGGTGCGCTTGAAAAACAAAACACAACGAATTTTTTTGTAGTTAATCAATACCAAAACTTGGGCCTTTTAACAAAAATATCCACCTGTTTTACGACTGTCCCTCGAAATCAAATATTTACGAAGTAATAAATCATTTATTGTTGATTAAGAGTGAATAATACTATTTGTTGTCCCACGACAAATAAAAAAAAATTACAATACTTGAATGCAAATTAGTAATTATTATTTATTTTACTTGATCATACGCACAAAATGACTTAATTATTAATTGACTATTATTCTTTTCACGAAGCATAAATTCCTATAGGTAAGGTTTATTTAACAACGTACTGACCTGCGAGTGTAAAACAAAATAAAGTAAAATCAAATTATAAAGAAAGCCGGTGTAAAACAAAATAAATTAAATATCACAAAATAATGACTGTCTGTCACGACAACTGCTCTGTCCAAAATATGGAACATAAGTATGACCCGTTTAGCCGATTCGACAGGAAAGTGTAACAGACAGAATGACAGACATAGTTCCGTTAGAATTAATAGTATCGGTATGAATACGTCTTTTTCCTCAAACAATTGACTAAAAATTTTGCGGCTCGCTCTGCTCGCCGTTATATATCAACATTTCCCGCCACCGCTTAAGTGTCAATAATTGTCACAGTTCGCACCGCTCGCTCTTCAGCACCATTATATCATATTCTCATCCTTATATTTCACACAAAAAAAACAATCATTAAAGGTTACTAAAATTTGCGGCTCGCTCCGCTAGCCATTTTTATCATCTTTTCTTTCATTACTCTTACAAATTTAACAATCGTTTTTAAAAATTGCTTCGTTCGCCTATTTTATACGAGCACATAGTCGGTATTATAATAGGCAAGTTAAGCGAGTAGAGCCTTAAAAAAATTCTCAATTTTTCTTACACAAATTTACCAATAGTCGCAAAATTGTTTTTTTTTTTATATTTCGGGGCTCTATCTGCTTGCAGTTTTGAAACAAATTATCTAAGAGTCGCTTAAATTTCTTTCTAATTTTGTAGATTCGCTTCTTAATTTTTTCTCCATTTTGGCAACGAACTTATTAAGTCACATTATTTTGATGTCCAAAAGGGATCCATCGCAAAAAAAAAATGTGAGAACCACTGACCTAGTAAATAAATGGTTAATTTTTAGTTTTTCTTTTATTATTTCACACCACATAGTAGGTATTTGTTTCATAAATAAATGGGGCGGCAAAGCTAATTGGCCCGGGGCGCCAAATCTGTAAATACGCCTCTGAGCTAGTGCCATATAAATAGGAATAGATTAAGCATGGGCTTAAAGGTCAGATCTGAGCTACAGATATTCTCAGCATGAAGAGAGGCGGTATGACACTCACCTGCATTTCTCGATCCTGACCCGTTGCACGTAATTTTCTTCAGGTGCTTGCACGACCGTGTGCCATCCGCGTTTGCTCTTCACTTTGTACAGGGGATCGTACTGAAATATTTGATTGAAGAAAATGAAATAAACAACTTTGCTTAGCTTGGAAGGTGGGTTAGATGGGCTATTTTTCTCTAAATTGCTAGTAAAAGTGGTATTCACCTCCCGCGATATACAAGCGACTACCTGTAATTTATCACACATCTCCTGGTGTGTGAAATTAGGGGTTGATCCCGCTCATTCCCACGTTTTGCCCGTTTTGCCCCCTTATGGACTAGGTGCGAAATTTTTCAGTAGCGTTTGTCCGCACTATAATAATATGAAGATAATTTTGAATTAAGTTGTTGTTAAAGTTTGTATAGATGTATGGATGGATGGATGGGTGGATGTTTGTTACCTCTTCACGCCAAAACTACTGAACGGTTCTGGCTGAATTTTTGCACACAGATAATTCTAATCCTGAAATCAAACATAGGCTACTTTTTATCCCATAAATCAATTTCCCCACGATAAAAATCACCTTTAAACATTTCCATAGGAACAACGCGTGAGAAGCATTGAGAGCAAGCTATAATTTTGTAATAATGTAAATAATATATTTATTACAACACCAACGACCTCATCTTCACGAAAAGAATTTACCGTAGATTTGCATGATGCATAAAAACTGCAAATTTAATGTAGGTAGGTAACTGTCGACTACCTACGATGAAATAATCCTTGTACAAAATGCATCACATACAGCTGGGGCGGTGACTGTCTTGTGAAGATACTTACGTAAAAGTGTGAATCATATATTTCAATAATTTTAACACAATATTATGAGAACAGGAAAATCGTATCATAACCTTGGATAGTGCGATTTACGTACGTAACTTTATATATAAGTTTAATAAAGTTACGTACGTAAATCGTTGCTAGTGCTAATGCCGTAATTACCTATGGAACCATCAGTTACCTAGCATAAAACCATAAATAATTAAGCTACTTGCATAGTGTATTCAATCACTATAATAACTTTATTCTAACATGAGGTATACTTATACTGGTACATATAGAATAGTATAAGGGTTTTTAAATGGGGCCACATATAACCTTTTGTCATTATTAGGATAACAATGGGGGAAAATAAGACGAATTTATATACTATCGAATTCGGTTTTAAGATTCTAGGTTTCAAGACTAGGGAAATTAATTTATTTTTATTTTTAGTTGGAGCCGAGCGATGATCAAGTCGATGTCAGCAGAAGATGTAAAAGATGCAGTGTCATCTGCAAAACAGGGTAAACGAGTCCGGATAGAAACGTCGTTAACGTAGAGGGTGGTGGAGGTGTAGGTACAGGTCCAGAATAGACCCCTGGGGGACTCCAGCTGGTACGGGCTTTGGCAAGGAAGACTGATTTTCTATAAAGACTTTAAAAGAGCGCTCTGCTAGGTAAGATTGAACCAGTTTTACGAGGTATGTTGAAATAGTTAGGCTGACCGACTTAGCAGCTGGTATATTAGACCTTCGTGCCGAACAGCGTCAAAGGCCTTTTCAAAATCCAGAAGCAAACATTACGGTCAGCTCTATCTTATTTCGGCCGTCTGAAACTGTTTCAGCGACTTTCGCAAGTTGTTGGACAGTAGAGTGAGACTGGCGGAAACAGCCTTTTTTTATTATCCTGAGGGAAATGCGCACGCATATCGCACTGCCACAGGGAGACAGTGCGATTATGTGGGACTCCAACACCACTAAAACCCTCAGGGTGCTTCCACCTCTGCCGCTTGTGGTGGGAACATGGGAACGGTTTCTCTTCCACGAACCCACCGCGGCTGCCCGATATCAGGCCCCTCGCTGGGGGGTGTGGAGCACCCCCCTTTGCGACGCGCCAGAAACACATGACGCGCCGCGACCACCTCGGAGACCTTACCTGTCAAATGGGCGCCGGACAACCCCGTGTTCGAACGCCCAAGGTCTCCCAGTGCGACGGGTCAGTCGAGTGGCCCCGTCACCTGCCACACGGCCGCAGAGGATAGGGAGAGCGGCCTATGCCATACCGACAATCCTCTTCCCCTGCGACCCCACCGCCATCAAACGGTGGCGACCCCGCCAAGGCCGCGGAAGGCAGGGAGAGCGGCGTACCGCAATACCGGCACTCCTCTCCCGCCGCGGCCTCCACCTCTCTGCGGCCATGTTGCCCATACAGCATGGCCGCCCGCCTCAGTTGCGGTGCCTCCCATACGACACCGCAACCTACTACCGCTCCAACTGGGCTTAGAGCGCAAAACCCAGAGGAGCGGTCCGTCCCGGGGCCGGCCATGTCGCCGTCTGCGTAGGCACGGCCCCATGGGTTCCTCTTAGCTTCATCGCGGGTGATGTAGCCGCGATTACTAAGCCCCCCCGCCCCGGCAAGGCGGGAACCCTTCGGAGGGGGGGGGGGGGCGGAAACAGCCTAGTGGATTAATGATCATGATCACTTGATCACTTACATTCTATATACTAGCAGAATAGGGTATATTGTGATTTCAAAATGGCTAAAAAAATATATACGTATTCTCTATTGATATAGAAACATATCTACCTACATATTTATTTTGAGATGTTTTTATTGTAGAATTTAACCATTGAAAAATAATATTTTAAATCTCAATCGCAAAATTTCAAAACGCTACGCCATGGCTAGAGCGGACGTGACATCACTGTTCTCATCACATCACATTTTTTATGTTTGGCTCTTTTTATGTTTGGCTCTGCACATTGATTTAAAAAGGGAAGATAGGTTACGTTCTCCCAGCGCTTACTCAAAAATTGGCATGTGTTACAACTACACGCAAACACATACGCTCACAGTTATATTTCCAGTCCAGTGCAATACAAAGAAGAACAAAGACGGAAAGACGTATCTAGGACAGAAGTGAGACTGAGACAACAATATTTTACGCGAATCACGACCGCCCCTGCCGCCGGTCAGACGGTGACTGATGTGGGAGAACACAATTTTACACAATTTGAGGTTGCTTGTACTTTCGAGCAACCAGTTCTTCTTTTTAATAAATCTTCGGTTTTAATAAATTAATGGCTCTGCATCATGATTTGACACTATTCTGCCTACTTCACATTTCGTATTGTCGGTTATTTTCTGATTTTTCGTAAAACCTCTTTCCAGAGATCATCACTACTGAGGTAGTCACAAAAGGTTTTAATCGAGTGTGAACGTTGACGTCAAATAAACATGGCGCCAATATGGCAGCGTTTTTATCTCCCGAAAATGATTGTAGTTTTGATTTGTTTTTTTTACCTTTTAATTGCGAAATTCAATTTCAAATGGCAATGACGAGTAAAGGGAGAAAGAAAATTAATAACAATAAATGGATTGCCACTTGAATATACAGATAAATCTATCTAAGAAAGCAAATCAGTTTTGACAAAAAAAATAACGAACTTGAAGTCGAAAGAAGAGTACAACAAACATGGAACAAATACTGGAGCTTAAAGGAAATCTTTAAAAGTAACCTCCCTATAACCATCAAAACAAAAGTTTTGAACTCCAGTCTCTTACCATGCTTGACGTACGGATGCCAGACGTGGAAGTTCACCTCAAAACTGAAAAACAAAATCACAACATGCCAACGAGGACTAGAGCGCAACATGCTTAAAATAAAAAATATATATAAAATACGACATACAAAAATAAGGTCCATAACCAAAGCAACAAATGCATTGAAACATGCACAAAAACTCAAGTGGAAATGGGCGGGGCATGTCGCGAGGCTTAAAGATCAGAGATGGACCTTAAAAGCCTTAAAAGTAAAAAAAATGCACCTCGTATATCACTGAAGAGCAGAGAAAATAAATTCATGATAAATATTATGTAAATTTAAATTTTGAACCTTGAGAAGGACTTTTCATCAAATGCACGATAGACACATACAGGAGGAGCAGGGGAAGACCGTTGACACGTTGGGATGAAGAGATCGCAAGAATAGCCGGCCCAAACTGGAAGCAGACCGCACTGGACAAAGACAAATGGTCATCTTTGGAGGAGGCCTTCACCCAATATAGGGTTCCTACTATAGGAAACTAAATGATACTAGGATATATATGCTATACTATTTTAAATAACTAAATAGTTAAAGGATAAACGAGAAAAGTAAAAATGTAAACTAGAAAAGTAAGGCAATTAGTACGAAATAAAAGGCTTTTTTATTTTATTTCTATTTATTTATTATTGCGAAATTCAGTGAGCGTCTTATAATTTTTCAGTTTAATAATGACCTAAAGAAACGATTAAAACAATAAAAAAAATCGTTCCTTTTCCCTTATTGTGTTAAACCATGATGCAAAGCCAGACACCATACCACAGAATGAGTTATAATTATGCAGATCGAAAAAGGTAGGTAGTAACAATCACATCACACTAATATTATAAATGCGAAAGTTTGTTTGGATGTATGGATGGTTGGATGGATGGATGGATGGATGGATGGATGGATGGATGGATGGATTGATGGATGGATGGATGTTTGTTACTTCTTCACGCCAAAACTACTAGACGGATCTGGCTGAAATTTGGCATACAGGTAAATTTAATCTTGGAACTAAACATAGGCTACTTTTTATCCCATAAATCAGTTCCCGTGGGAAGAAAATATTTTTTTAACGTTTCCATAGGAACAACGCGTGCGAAGCCGCGGGGCGCAGCTAGTGTAATAACATAATTATAAAGGTACTTTCTTACCGAGATTTCTGAGTCGCAGTTATCAATATCATCCGGATCCCCTTGATTACGACGATTTGGAATGCCGCTATCTGCTATCACTAAGGTCGGTTGTGATATTGCTTTCTGGAAATAATATTCACACTAATATTGTGGGAAAAAATCACCTTTAAACTTTTCCATATAGGAACAACGCGTGCGAAGCCGCGGGCGCAGCTAGTAAATTATATATTAACAGATACCTTTTAACTGATAGGTACGTTACGCTGTCATGGCCATCTGCGGTCAATAGCAATATAGTTTAATAGGTACCCATTTTGTTGTAACAATCAACCTCAACTTCAACAGCCTGTTTGGTCCCAGTGCCGGGAGCAGGCCTACTTTTAGTGTAGCGCTGTTTCACACCAAATTTTTCGCACCACAAGACAAAGGTAATAATATTTTTTTTGTTTCTCACTGGCTGTTTCTAAGATTTTCGTTTCCACCCACTTTTACTGGATTTGGCAACGGAACGCGCCAGACGAAAATATACTTATTATGTCGTTTTGTATTCGTTATGCGTAACAGCAAATACTACCTACCTGCTTACCTGTATGTACCTATGTACTTAATTATGTACCTATGCCTTTGATATTTGTTACTGTTCTTCTTTATTACTTTTCCTGTGCTGTTTGTGTGTGTGTGTACCCAATAAAGAGTCCATCTATCTACATCAAATGAAAAGTTTTGACATCACGTGATAAGATACCAGTAGCATCGAATACTTACCGTGCCTTTGAACATTTTATTAAACTTGTCTTGGGGATAATCTGGTGGTTTGATGGTGCAGTAGTTCATTCCTTGGCATTCATCGGGGACAACCCCGTACCTGTCAGTCAGCACCTCTTTTACAGGTCCTGGGTCTTTGATGGGGAATGGGTCTGAGGAGGGAAACGAAGGTTTAAAGATGATATTTAATATTATTTGATATTTATTGTGTTAATTTAATAAATACGCCACGACAAGGTGTAAACCTGTTGGTTAAAATATCCGGAAACAGTATCAAATATACGCCCTAAATACTTATTATAAAGAGGAGGGCTTACACCTTGTCGAAACGATATTTTTATAAATTGTGTTTGATTTAATATATTAATACAACATTTTTGATTTTTTCCTATTCATCTATACGCAGGTAGACTTCTGTATGTTGGAGTTATGATTTAACGTAACGCAAAATAATACTTTATTCACAAAATTTAAAATGTTCCCCTTAGTGCTCATGTTTCAAATTAAAGGTAAGTATTTAATTTTATTCCTAAAATTCAATGATTAAAATTCTTAAATTCTTGATTTCTGAAAATGTATTTAATATTGCTATAAACTTACTTAAACCGCTTTTTGGAACTGCCCCGTGTGTCAACTGGTCTCCAAATATCGTCACCTGAAAATAAATAACCGATGCATAAGCTACCTACCATATCTATAAAATCATACTATCTAGAGTTTGTTTAAAAGGAGAAGAGTCGTGGCTATTTGGTGATCTGACACTTTTAGTCGTACTGCAATGACAGAGCAGTGTTGCCAACGCAACAAAAGTTGTCAATTGGCATACGAGCGCCCTCAATTCTCACGGCTCTTCTCTTTTTGAACAGACTCTACATATCATATCTATAAAATAAACTTTTATAATTATGTGCATCACACTTTTACAAATTTCAACACAATTTACAATAAATTATCGGAAGAATCGAAATAACTAGGTGGAAATATATTTAAGGTTTCTGAAAATCTGATTTGAATTAAACAGCTGTTGTACCTAGATTTCTCTAACGCTAATCAAATCCCAAATTAGTTGACAAGGTAATTAACTTGACACACTGCTCCATAATAAGAGCCAATACAAATTGAATAATAATATTTATGTATAATATAATAAGTTAAGATTCTTAACTTATTATAATAATATATAATATTCTAAAATTTTATTTATTTATACTAAAAAAGTTTTGGGTCAACAGCCTGAATTTTGCAGTAGGGCTCAATAACCAAGTTAAACTATTAATCGGTCCACTGCTGGACGCAGGCCTTCCCCTGATAAACGCCTTATTGGCATTTATCCCATAATCACCACGCTGGGTATGCGGATTGGGGATCGCAGTTTGGTGGAGGATTTGTTCTACTGCGGCGCTGCTGCCCGCCCCCCGGTGGATATCCCATAGTCGCCTTTTACGTCACCCACGGGAAGAATTGGGGTGGTGCAAATTCTAAGCCAGCACCACACACACACAGTACCTAACCTACCTAGTCGATAATTGTTCACCTACCTTCGCCAATTTGGGGATTGTATGTATTTGTGGTACACCCTGTACTTTGGGGTATAAATAGTTTAAATAAACATAAATCAGTAGCTATTGCTTCTCGTAATGACATTCATTACCATGTCACGCACAAAGTAGCTACCTAAGTTCTTATAATATAAAAGTACAAAGGTACCTACTGGATCCAAGGTAGGTAATAAATAACTCTTGCATGATCTCAGAAAACATGTTCCGACTCCAATTTGATTCTTTAAGCTTATTCTGGTAACTTACTTGCATCTACTGCAAATGGGTATACTTATTGCTCAATAGAAAAAAAAGACGTGTGGCACTCGGGGACTGCCGCGGTAAAGCTATTGCAATGCCATCTAGAGGCGAGTTGCTGAACTAAAGAGACAAACGTCAAGGTTTTTTCGTTACGGAATTTCTGGATTCGGTCCCCGCGCTCAAGGCCCGCGATAGAAGCTATGCAATAGCTTAAAAAAATAAACAATTATATCATGGAAATAAAATTAAAACTAGTATTTACGATTGAGCTAACTGCAGACTATTGCAAACAATCTACAGGAAGCTCAATTGATGCAGGCAAGGGATCTACTTTTAGACAATGTTTGACAATCTTTTTTTTCTGTCTTACCTACCTAAAGATGACTCATTAACAAGTTAAGAAGAAATTAAAAAACTAGGCCCTAGCGGCCTAGTTTTTTAATTTCTTTGGCGGCCTTGTTTTTTAATTTCTTTGGAAGAAAAAGACCCTGTGTACCTAGGCACACAGGGTCTTTTTCTTCCACCCTGAAGGGTTCCCGCCTTGCCGGGGCGGGGGGGCTTAGTAATCGCGTCTTCGTCACCCGCGATAAAGCTAAGAGGAACCCATGCATGGGTTCCTCTTAGCTTTATCGCTACAGTCGTGTAATGACTCCCTCCAACCTTCATTACCCCATGGCCATGGGGTAATGAAGGTTGGAGGGAGTAATTACACGACTGTAGTAGGTTCTGTACTGATTATTTATTGAGTAGAAACGAGGCTTTTTATACAAAAGTTCTATCTCTAATTTTATTATAAATTAATTGCTTATCTTGTAATTCGATATGCTTGTGTATTTCATAAAATGATATTCTATTTTCTTATCTTTGTTTAGAGTAATCTGATATGTTTGTATTTGGGAAAATAGAAATCTATTTTTCCTTATCTGCTAATCCTCGTCATTAAGTGACGTCTTACAATAGGTATGTACCAACACTACAGTACCTAGGCACAGGGTCTTTTTCTTCCACCCTGAAGGGTTCCCGCCTTGCCGGGGCGGGGGGGCTTAGTAATCGCGTCTTCGTCACCCGCGATAAAGCTAAGAGGAACCCATGGGGCCGTGCCTTCGCAGACGGCGACATGGCCGGCCCCGGGACGGACCGCTCCTCTGGGTTTTGCGCTCTAAGCCCAGTTGGAGCGGTAGTAGGTTGCGGTGTCAGGAGGCACCGCAACTGAGACGGACGGCCATGCTGTATGGGCAACAACATGGCCGCAGAGAGGTGGAGGCCGCGTCGGGAGAGGAGTGCCGTTATTGCGGTACGCCGCCCTCCCTGCCTTCCGCGGTCTTGGCGGGGTCGCCACCGTTTGATGGCGGACGCGGTGGGGTCGCAGGGGAAGAGGAGTGTCGGTATGGCGTAGGCCGCTCTTCCTATCCTCTGCAACCGTGTGGCAGGGGACGGGGCCACTCGACTGACCCGTCGCACTGGGAGACCTTGGGCGTTCGGACACGGGGTTGTCCGGCGCCCAATTGACAGATAAGGTCTCTGAGGTGGTCGCGGCGCGTCATGTGTTTCTGGCGCGTCGCAAAGGGGGTGCTCCACACCCCCCAGTGAGGGGCCTGATATCGGGCAGCCGCGGTGGGTTCGTAGAAGAGAAGGCGTCCCCATGTTCCCACCACAAGCGGCAGAGGCGGAAGCACCCTGAGGGTTTTAGTGGTGTCGGAGTCCCACATAATCGCACTGTCTTCCCGTGGCAGTGCGATATGCGAGCGCATTTCCCTCAGGATAATAAAAAAGGGTCTTTTTCTTACTGCCCCGTTTAAAAAATCCACCTGTATAATAACACCATCCCTTGGCATGTTTTTAAATCTTTGAATAAGTTTTCTTTTTCGTCTCACTCATGCATAAAACGGAATTTCATCCGCATTTATTGTTTGCATATGCATTTGCAGTGCGAAGTCTGCAAGTGTTATTTGCTATGGTAGTTATTTTCTTAGAAAGTGGCCACTTTAGATTCATAGCACTTTAGATCAATATCAGAGACTCAACATTAGACATGCGCAAAACAGTAGGTACTCTGTAATGTCATGCCATATAGCATGACATTTCGTACCGCGCCATATAGCATGCTATCAGTACACAGTACCCTAAACATAACCCGACGTCATGTCGCTCTATGCTATGTAAGTAATGCGAAGGGCCCGCTATTACTTTTAAGTGTAGGTATTGACTGAATGTTCTGTTCAGATATAATGTAGGTTTTAGCAATTTACAGCCCTTTCATTATTTTATTACATTCTGTACGTTATACCGCTAAACTAACAATTATTGCATTAGATATGTATGTAGGTAGATATATTTTACGTATCTTGGGAAAAGGTCATCGGAATTTTTTCGTTTATTATGTTAATCTGTAAAGCGCGGTCGCCCAGGTCCTACCTACACATAGGATAATAAGTTTCGAATTATACCTATAGCAATTAGACGACATTCGATAAAGAAGATTTGTTTGTTCTGTAGTTGTGCACCAATTTATTTCTAAATATTTTATATAGGTACCTTACCTACCTACCTATGTCTGAGTAATGGTAATGAAACAAATCATGCAAGTTTTGATTTTATAAGACGGGAAAGAAACGTAACCCTTATCCAGAACGCAATACTATATAGATTCTACTAAACGGCGCGGCGTGTGACAGAGAAAGAATCTAGTCCGGCCGACACCCCTCCTCGCTTGCACTCGAACCTTTACGATACTGACCGACGGACACTCGACCGAGCATTATCATTACACGGCCGCGCCGATCGCAGAGCATGGCGCCAGCCATGCCATGTTTAGTGCCATGTGTCATGCTAAATTTTGTCGGGTACTGCGTACGCGTACAGTACGCGGTCGTGCTATATTACGCGTAATGCATTACTCACAGTACCTACACATCTCTACTCAACATGTTTTGTTATGTAGAACTACGGTAAGCAACCTTTTGGAATATAAACATTACCTTTGTCAATCCTTCGCGAAAGGTGGTCAAGTCGACTCAATTTACACCGATTTCGCTAAAGCTTTTGATAAGGTTGATCACGCTTTACTTTGCCACAAACTGTCACTTTATGGCTTCCATGGAAGTTTATGTTGTTCCATAATATTCCGTATTATGGCGGTTGGTGCCATTCTTAGAATCTGGATCTCTTTTATTCGAAAGGCAATTTGGTTTTAGAAGAGGTAAATCGACCGAGGACGCGGTTTTGCTCCTTACTAACTTAGTGTCTTCTCACGTCGAAGGAGGTAGGTGTTGTCTAGGTGTTTTTATCGATCTGGCGAAGGCATTCGATACCGTATCGATTTTCGACGTCGACGACGACGGATTACTTCTAAAGAAGCTGGAATCAGCCGGAATTCGGGGAGTCGTGCACAAATGGTTCAAAAGTTAATTGTCAAATCGTCGGCAATGCGTGAAAATATCGAATCAGCTAATCTCGGAGCTCCCAATTAACTACGGTGTACCCCAGGGCAGCGTCCTGGGACCTACTCTTTTTAACCTTTACCTTAACGATATCCTGCAACTAAAACTAAAAAATGCCGAACTTGGAGCATACGCGGACGACACGGCGATTTTATTCCATGGTGATGGCTGGGAGAACGCTTATTCAGCTGCGGGTGAAGGGCTGCTGACGACGGTGATGGCTTTTAATAATAACCTACTTACAATGAATATTAATAAAACTAAATACTTAGCCTTTTCGAAAACTGTAGTAGCCAATCCCCCTGCCTCCCTAACTATCAGTGTCCCCGATGGATCCATAGTGTCAGGTGAGAATCAAACCGCTGCTATTGACCGCACCACTAACATTAAATATTTAGGAGTTGTACTCGATGAAAATCTCACATACAAAACTCACATCGCTGATATGTCTGCCAGAGTTAGAAAACTAATATTCGTAATGAAACGACTACGCGACTGCACCCCAAGGGATGTTCTGAAAACTGTCTATGTATATTTGTGCCAGTCGATAATACAGTACCGTATCTCAGTGTGGGGCAGTGCTGGTAAAACAATATTCATGAAATTAGAGAGTGCCCAAAGGGCTCTAATCAAGGTCGCTCTAAAAAAGCCCTTCCGTTTCCCAACAGACGACCTGTACAGGGAATTTGGAATACTTCGGGTACGACAGCTCTTCGTCTTAAGTGCAGTTATTAAGACGCACAGAAGCATCAAAGCCCTCCCAAACTACGACGACATTATTGCGAAACGCGTGTACAGAATCCCCATTCCACAGTTGAACTCACTCATGAGACGCTAGACGTAGCCCAGCCTTTTCCATGCCCTACTCATATAATAAAATATGTAGAATCATCATCACTTCAGCTTGCTAATTATCTGAGCTATGTCGATAACTTTGGTTCTCTGTCGGATGTATTCGTTACGAATCCTATCCTTCAGAGAGATTCCGAGAATAGCTCTTTCCATAGCTCGCTGAGCGACCTTGAACTGGTGGACCAACCCTATCGTGAGTGTCCACGTCACAGTTCCGTAGGTCAAAACGGGTAGGACGCACTGATTGAAAACATTCGTTTTCAAGCATTGCGGTATGGTACGGATGACGAGAAGACTCGACGTAGTTTTCCAAACGCTGCCCAGCCCAACTGGATCATCCTCTTGGCCTCCTTCTCAAAATTGCTTTTGACCAGACCCAACTGCAGAATTTGCCCAAGGTAAGTATACTCGGAAACAATTTCGAGAGGGTGGGTGGCAATGTACGACGACCGGCCCCGGATCAATGAGGCCATTGGTCATGACTTTGGTTTTATCCAAATTCATGCCGAGACCAATGCGTCGCGAGGCTGTTGCTAGGCCGTCCAGCATCCGGTTTAGCTCCTCCAGCGACTCCGCCATTAAGACTATGTCATCAGCGAATCGCAGGTGTGAGATGTAATTGCCGTTTATGTTAATGCCCTTGCCTTTCCAGTCCAGCGTCTTAAACATATTTTCCAAGCTAAGCTGTCTTAGAGCTAACACGATCTCGTCTTGACTGTTGTCAGGCAGTTCGGCGGTATAGTGGCGTGTCAGGGTGGCTCTGGAATCGTGGTCGTCTCGTTGTGAACGAGGGGCATGTGCAGCGTATAATGAGGCGTGTGTTGGAGGTCCGAAGGTCGCGCCTTACCATCTTCGCAATTCGCTTGTTCAGGTCTGACCTGTCTGACGAAGTCGCTTGGGTGGTTTCCCGTCTTTTTGCTATCAGCCCGAGAGTCTCATCCGAGAGTTTGGATTTCTTGCCAGTACGCTGCTTTTGGCAGAACCTGATGCCCTCGTTCCTCAACGTTTCGACCAGATTGTGTAGGGTCTCGTCAGCGTCATCAGTGGGATCCAAGGCAACGAATCTATTCCCGAGACGCTGCTGGAACTTCTCGGTGCCCGCCATGATCTGGATTGGGTTAGGTCGGAGCGTGGACTTCATCAGACGGTATCTTTCAAGCTTTAAGTTGATATTCAGAGTGCCTCGGAGCAGTCGGTGATCAGATCCGGTATTAAACCTGTTAATCACTGAGACATCTCTGAATATGTGCTTGTTATCCGTCATGATGAAGTCGATCTCATTTTTAGTCACAGTGTCGGGGCTTCGCCAAGTCCACTTCCTGTAGGGCGGTTTCTCAAAAAAGGAATTCATTAAGAACAGCCCCTCTTTCTCAAGCAAGTTGACAAGCATTTGCCCCCTGTGATTCCTAACTCCAAAACCATGCGAGCCTTGCCGTTAAAGTCCCCCATAACAATGTTGAAGTGAGCCTTAGTGGTGTTATGTAAGGCTTTGGATATGTCTTCGTACATATCCTCCACTTCATCATCCGAGTGTGCCGAGGTCGGTGCGTAAACCTGAATTACCTTCAAGCTGTACCGCTTGGACAGTCGAAGGATCAGGTACGCTACCCTGGTCGACACACTGGAGATCTTGAACGTTGTTAGAGAGGACCGTGTTGACGAGGAAACCTACGCCACCCTGGGATGTTTTATCACCCTCGCGAAAGTAAAGAAGATGGCCCGAGTCTAAGGTTGCGGTGTCCTCCTATCTCCTCTACGAACTTCACATAACCCCAGAACATGCCATTTAATGTTCTCTCACTCCACTTCCAACTGCGCTAGATGGTGGTCAAGCCTCAGAGTGCGTCCGTTAAACGTAGCCAGGGTCAATTTTTTGAGTAATGAATGGTAGCCTACCGTAGCCCGGGGATTCCTAGCACCCCCTGCCCCGCCGTTATGGCCGCTACCATGGCCAGGAATAGCGAGGCGGCCAGGAACTGGGGGCCATTTTTTAGCTGTGGTATTCATGGGGGTTATTGCCCATAACCCCCACGCGCTGGGCATGCGGGTTGGGATCACAGTTTGATAATAAAATTGTTCTGCAGGGGGCGCTGCTGCCCGCCCCCCGGTTCATGTCCCTTTGTCGCCTACAACACCCACGCCACCCACGGAAAGAAATGGGGTGGTGCTATTCTAGGCCGGCACCACACAGCCACATGCAATCATTGATTCCCCCGAGCTGTTATCACAGATATCTTTAAAACGCGATATAGTGCGCGCAGATTCAACACAACCAACCTCTTTGCCTTATTGACATACAAAAACAATATCTCATTTTTTAACCCCCTAACCAGAATGGCACGTCCATTCAATAATTTTGCTAAAGATGAAATTTTACTAGATATTATTGTTCCCAAATTGAGCCAATTTACCAGAATTTTAAAATCAATTAAATTAAGTTGTTCCTGACTCTAAGCTTATAATAGTGTGGTTGTGTGTAGGACAATCCTAATCCTACAGACAATCTAATCTGATCACCGGTACACGTACTGGCTTACATAGATAAGTTGGTGCGCGCTTGCAATGCAGATCTAGGTAGGTGTCCCTTTATTCTGTTTAAATGTATATTTTAGTGCAGCGCCCCCCGCAGAACGAATCTTTCACCAAACTGCGATCCCCAACCCGCATGCCCAGCGTGGGGATTATGGGCATCACCCCCCCATGAGTTAAACGCCAATAAGGCGTTTATCAGGGGGAGGCCTGCGTCCAGCAGTGGACCGATACAGGCTGTGGATGTGGATGTGGATGTATATTTTAGTATTTAAATATTTTTTACTCTCCCCTACATGTTTTGTTCGCATGAATCTCTGTATGCACATAATTTGTGAAATGATCAAGTTCTAAACCTACATATATTATTATATTTTATAAACCTTGTATATTATGTGATTATTTTATGTTTTGTGCGTCTAAAAATAAATAAATAAAAAATAAATAAAATATCGGTCTAATGACAGCATATTCCGTGTGGTGACGTCTTAGAATTTGCACCACCCAAATACTTACCGCGGGTGTCAGAGGCGACTAAGGGATATCCGACGGGGGCAGGCAGCAGTGCCCCCACAGAACGATTTTACCACCGAGCTGCGTGCGATCCCCAACCCGCATGCTCATCGTGGGGATTATGGGCATCAATGAAATAACAGCCAATAAGGTGCTTATCAGGGCGAGGCTTGAGTATTTATAGTCCAGTAACCTAGTAGACCTTATGGAACATTATGGGCTGTTAAGGTAAGGTGAGGACGGCTTATGACTGTTTTTATGGTCAATTTTAATTATTGTCAGTTGTAATCATTATATTTAAGGGTTAAGTGGTGTTAGAGTCCCACATAAACGTACTGATATGCGTGCGCTGCGCATCGATATAAGATAATAAAAAAGGGCCTCGACTCCAAAGGGAGCACATGTGTGGACTCTGTCGAGACCTGCATATCTGCGCTTCTTGAGATCCTCGGCCAAATCTGCTGACGCACCCACCACGGATGTCCTCGGAAGATTTCATTTCATTTTTTCAATGCTTCATATTATGGTAAGTATACAATTTGTCAGAACTTATCAAACTATATTAAAGTAAGTACACATAATACGTAGGTACCCATTTAGGGTGTTGCAATCATTGATTTATTAAAAACGTAATTTATTAAAAACCCTTTTTAAATCAATGGTTGCAATGGGAGTCGGTCAGTTAGATTTACAACTACAAGTCATTAAAAGTATCGCCTAGAAATTCATTTAGTTCGCAGTAGCATTTTTCCAACAGCATCTGTTTTAATCTATTTTCAAAAATATTGTTATTATCTTGGCCTTTTATTGAGTCTGGAATGTTATTATATATTTTTACCGCCATTGAGTGCGAACTAGTTTGGTGAATTTTTCATTATGAAGCGGGTGTCACAAGATTATGTTTGTACCTACTTTGATATCGACGCGGCTGTTCATTTATTTTTTGAAAGAGATGAGGGTGCTTTCTTACAAATTTACTTATTTCTAGTAGGTATGTAAATAGTAGTTAAGGTCAAGATTTTTTGCTCGCGGAAGTGTGGTTTACAGGATTCTGGGATTCTTATAACCAATCTAGTCTATAAGATTAACTCTAAAATTGAAAAAACAACTAAAAAATATGTGAAGTAAAATGCTGCATACCATAGAGCTGCACCTGGCCATGATTGAGGCTACGAGCACGAGTTGACTTAGTTGACCCATCATGACGCGGTGAATAACTTTAGTTTACTCAGTGAATTGCTTGCAGTAGATTTCGATATCATGTAGACCGTATCTACTACGGCGATTCTCTACGCACCGCCAATAATTCGCATAAAAGGATTCGGTTCATAAAAAAATAATCCACATGCAGAGAAAATTATCTCAATTTTTTTATGAACATAGCATGCTTCCAGGCTTCCCTATAAAAAAATAGCTGTGAAAATTTTGATATAGTTTGACCGAAACAGCTGTACCGCGCCTGAGATATGCGCGCGGCGAGACGGGGGGGAAGTATCGGCCCTCGTCGGCCGCTCCGATCCATCAGTATGCCGTCAACACTCACGGAAATAGGTAGCTTTTGTACCGGTCTGTCTATGTCAGATGCACATGAGATAAATATCAAAAGGTGGGTCGAGCGCTATCTCGTGATGTCAAGAATAAAATTTTTAAAGTGGCCCAATATTTTATGAAAAGAAGCAGACATAGAAAGCTTTGAATATAAAAGTGATGCGAATATTGGCAAAATCGTATTATCGATCCATTAGTAATAAATTTGCAGAACGACTCTGATTCAAGTTTCGATGGCGAAACGGAAGATGAAGTTGAAGCAGAATCTATGTCAGAATATCTGTATTATACAAAAAACAATAAAATAGTGTGTTTGTTTGGGTGAAATGTGACAACAAAACCTTGGTATTTGCAAAGGATTCATATTATTTCATATGAAATCTATGGTAGTTGGTTTTGTTATGTTGGTTTATTTCTATTATATTAGATTACGTTGATTAAAACTAGTTGTTTTTTATATTTGTAAATGTTAAATTAAAAAGTGCCTTCTTTGAGGTTCCGGCGGCATTTCTCCTGTGTCGTTGACTTTTAAAAAGTGTTTGATGTTGCGCTGAAATTTTATTTTTTTATTTTATTATATCACGACAACAAACAATTACATATTTACGACAGCAAACAGTTATACTCAGATCTTACAGTAAAGAAAATTAAACTTAAGTAGTCTTACTCTAAGTATAATCAGGCCCATTATCGACGAATTGTGACAATTACATGGTAGGGCAAAAACGGTACATAACACATAGTTGACGATACCTGATGCTATACTCCGATTCGGAATTCAAGATACATATTTTAAGTGAACAAAAGACGTTCATTAATGAAAACTTAACAAAATCTCATAAAAGTGACAGAAAACAGCAAGGTAATAAATGCAAGCTTATTACTAAAAACAAACAGTAACTTCATCAACCATTCATCAACGCATGAATTCGCGTGTGCAGTGACCATCTTCTAGCTAGACCTTCGTGATACATCGTCGGCCGCATCTTCGCTTTCCATCAGGTGAGATTGCGGTCAAACGAAGGTCTATTTCTGATAAAAAACAAATGATCGACTGTGTGTGGGTGGTCAAAATGTGGCGCCACAGACGCGTAAATTTCACCACGATCACTGACGACCGGCGCGTCGTCGAAGTTTTTGTCCCCACCAAACATCGAACGACTGAGAATAGGGTACCTATGGTTTATCCATTTTGAATGAAGCATGTTAGTAAACAAAGTAGGTACGACACAAATAACGAAATCTCACTTACTTGGCGTCGAGTGTCAGATATAATTTTAAGCAATTTTTATTGAAGAGAGGATCTAAAATAGAAAGAAAGAAAGAAAGAAAGAAAATGATTTATTAAACACTACACAACACTACAAATAAAATAAGGTAAAAATTAAGACTACTTAGTAACACCAACAAACACAGTTAACAATTATTCGAAACCTAAAACTAACACAAGTAGGTAGGTACCTACCTAAGTACCTAATGGGTTGGTACTAAGTAGCCCCCTCAGCAGGCAAATGAGCGCGTGTGTGTAGGTTTAACAGGTCCTGACTCAGCTTGTTGCTCTACACAAAAACCTAGACAAGGTAATTTGTGAAGGAGCGCTGGTTTTCAGTCAGAACCAGTTACGAAAAGTGACAGACACGATCTCAGATCCAGCGCACACAAAGACAATAATGTATGAATAGAAACGAAACAAGGTGGAGCAATAAATATTATAATAAATGATATAATTTATAATAGGGATATGTAAAATCGACAAGTAATGTAAACTACGTATAAACGGACGCGCGGTTTGTTTGCGTATATGCTCCATTCAAAATGGATACGATATAGTGTCCTTAGTAAACAAAAACTATTTAGTTCGCCAGTTAAATAATCATAAGAATGGACACACATTTTTTTCTGTGGTCAGGTTTTTTAAACGAGTATATTATCCTGTAAGGATGTCATTTGGAAGTAGGCCATTTATAATATTTTAATCACATCACACTAATCGCACTATCACATCACATAATTCAGTTCCCTTAGGAATGTCCCATAAAACGTTCCCCTATATCATAATAGTGAGATTTTTGTTTCTTCTTCACGCCAAAACTACTGAACGGATCGGGCTGAAATTTTAAATACACATAGTTCTAGGCCTGGAACATAGGTTACTTTTCATCCCATAAATCCCTTAGGAATGTACATACCCTTTGAATGTTCCCATAGATCAATAATGTGATCTTTGTAGTTCTTCACGACAAATCTACTAAACGGTTCAGGCTGAAATTTTGCACGAAGATAGGATAGGAAATTTGCAAGACCTATATTTACACTGAGGCTACTTTTCGCTTGCATAATATGCAAGCGAAAAGTAGCCTCAAGCGTTCATATATTATATGAACGCTTGCATAGATATGAATAGACTAAAATAATCACACTCAATATTAGTGTGATTATTTTAGTCTATAAATTATATAGTCTATATATGTATATATATATATATATATATATGAATAGATTAGTGTGATTATTTTAGTCTATTCATGAATTAACTTTTACCCGCCGCTTCGCCTGCGACAATTTTATCTACGAAATGAAATGAAATGAAATACTAACTACTCATTAAGTATGTATTATAAACCCATTACAAATATTTAGACATAAGTCATTTATTTATAGAAAGTTATAGTCGCGTACAGATTTCCTAAATCATAAAACTAGTTAAAACTTACGTATAGTTTTTGTCTAGTACTTACCTAATAAAAAATCGGAAAGGGTCACTGAAGGTGTGGTAGCCGAAATAATTGTTTCGACTCATTGCAAACTTAATACGTACCTATTAAAATTAAAAGGCTGACGCTTAGGTAGCCGGTAAAAAATTATGACTCATCGTTACATACTAAAAACAGAAGGGTTGACAGACGCTGCGGTAGCCAAAAGAATTAATGACTCATCATTGCAGACTTAAAACTACTGAACGGATCGGGCTGAAATTGCATACAGGTAATTCTAATCCTGGAATCAAACATAAACTACTTTTTATCTCATAAATCAGTTCCCGTTGGATAAAAATCACGTTTGAACGTTTCCATAGGAACATCGCATGCGAAGCCGCGGGGCGGAGCTAGTAAGTAATAAAACATACATTACATAAAAAAAAATATACTAAATGGATACATAACAAAGATAGTAACAACATTTACTTTTCTTACAGAAAAAACTCCTTGACACAAGTTTTAAAAACTGTTAGAATTATTTAAAGTATTTTATTTATTAAGCTATTGCATAGCTTCTATCGCGGGCCTTGAGCGCGGGGACCGAATCCAGGAATTCCGTAACGAAAAAACCTCACGCTCCGACCGAAACAGCGGTGATACTTTTTAGTTTTGCCATCTATCGATGAATAGTAGAACTTTTAATGACTTTTTGAAATATGAAATATGAAAAAACCTTGACGTTTGTCTCTTTAGTTCAGCAACTCGCCTCTAGATGGCATTGCAATAGGTTTACCGCGGCAGTCCCCGAGTGCCACACGTCTTTTTATTTATTTTATTTGTTCTGTATTAGTTAGATTTCATGTTGACCGTATTTCGGAAGTTCGCTGCGCTTCTTAAATAATTAGTTAAATTAGTTCTTGCATTAAATAGGATTCGCTACGAATCGCCCTCTGTGGGAACGGATTGGCTTAGTTGCGTAGCGAAATGTTTCATGGCAAATTAGTTTACCTAATGACCGGCATTAAGCCTAACTATTCAGTTGATGCGATAATTATAGTATTATTAAGCTATTGCATAGCTTCTATCGCGGGCCTTGAGCGCGGGGACCGAATCCAGAAATTCCGTAACGAAAAAACCTTGACGTTTGTCTCTTTAGTTCAGCAACTCGCCTCTAGATGGCATTGCAATAGCTTTACCGCGGCAGTCCCCGAGTGCCACACGTCTTTTTATTATTATAATATTAAAAAATATATATTTTGATTTAGTGGTTGATATCCGTCAGTAGGTATCATTTTTCTTATGAATTTATAAAATTCCCCTCGTTGCAATACAAAATCACAGTATAAGCTAGTGCTTATACTGTGATTTTGTATGTTATGCATTTAGTGTAGGCACTAAATCCAAAAGTTTGGTTGGATGTTTGTTATTTTTTTACGTCAAAACTGCTGAACGGATTGGGCTGAAATTTGCAACAACGTGACGTAGGCATATAAAACTGGTTTTTTTATCATAAACCTAAATTGGTATAAGATAAAATTAACCTTGAAAATATTTTGAACAACGCGTGCGAAGCTGCGAGCAGTAACTAGTCTAGTCGAAGTGCATTCAAGTCAACATTCAACGTGACGATGACTTAGTGTCCTAAGAAATCTACAGGGTGGCTTTTGTGATGGGGGTGGGTGGATGGTCAAATCTAAAACCATGAGAGTTAGAAAAAAAACGTTAAAGTAATTATAACCTCGATTTACGAGAAAAGCAAAACTGAATGTTCGATTTCTTAAATACCTAATACCTTGCAACAATTCCATCAAATTCATTTTAATTTTTTTCAATTGGTTCCTGGAAAGGATCAAGTAATTTAAATGCAAAAAAATGCATTTAAAAAATAAAAATAATGGGGTTTTTTTAATTATGTACCTACATATTTAGGTTTTATCATCTTTTTGTTACCTACGTATTTTATTAATTTCTTTTCCCAAAAATGTTGTTAATGACTCTGACTCTTTCATGACTTTTTCTAACTCTCATCGTTTCAGATTTGATCATCCACTGCCATTTCAAACAGACATCATATATATAGCGTACTCCAAGGGATGAGGTTAACATATATGTAATAAGAAAAACCAAAATTGGCTTCTATGTTTATTAATAGTACAAATTAATACAAAAAAGGTATAACAAGAAGCAAAGGTAATGCAATGATCAAAAAAGAGTCTGTCTCATACACATAAGACAGTCTCTTTTTTGATCATTGCATATGTCTACGTACCTACTTAAAAGAAACAATGGTTATTTGACAAAGCACTTTGAAGATAAAAGTTGGCTCTTACATTTGACTTTGTTTTTAAAATCACCGCGCACAAGGTAATAAAAGTTAATTAGGTACTAAATTAATAAATAAAAAATGACATATAAAATATCGTCCTAAAGCGTCAGATTTCTGAGATATAAATTATTTTTATTTTTCAACTGTAAATATTCAGTTTTATCTGTGCGCGGCTATTTAGAAAAAAAAAACAAAATCATGAGCGATGTTAGGGCTGAAATCTTCAAGCCCCTTATTAAATGGTATCAAGATCGCTAATACATCTTAAAATTGTTGTTTCACAAAATCAATACATCTAATTTAGATCGATAGGTGTCGATTCTGTTGTTTTAGGATTCTTATCCTAAATTTTACGTTCTATACTAGGTTGAGTTAAAAATTATGATGGACTCTATACAGATCCTAAAAAAACCCATATATTAGAACGTTTTTGAAAATTCCAAAACATCTCCAGTTGAGTAGTTACTGTAGTTAGGTATTGCTGTAAGCAAAAATGTTTTTTTTTTCTAAAATGTTTTTCAAATTAATTCTTTATATGGGTCAAACAGTTAATCCATGTGCACGAGAAATCGTTTAGAAATTCAATTCGATACCAGTTTAAAATCGATAAATGTTAATCATGACCTAATTAGATGACTCCTAAAATTAGGTAGTCGTTTCTAACCATAGCATAAAAATTTTAATCAGTGAAATAGCTCCTAAATCTAATCTATTTTAGTTAAGCTCAGTCATCAGTTCCCCTTCGATCTTTGAACTTGGTGCAGTCCATCAGGATGTGGTGCACATCATCTAGGATCCCACAAACTTTACAGTTCGGAGAGTTCGTTTTTTTCATAAGGAACCCGAATTTTCTTGATGGATAATGACCAGATCGTAGCCTATGAGCGATAATCATCATCATTATCCCTGGCATTTTATTGTATGAACTGAAAAAATATGGAACATATAAAATGTTCCTTTTTTAACCGAATTCAAAAAAGGAGGAGGTTATCAATTCGACTGTATTTTTTTATTTTTTTTTATGTTTGTTACCTCAGAACTTTTGACTGGCTGGATAGTCCGATTCTCATGATTCTTTTTTTATAAGAAAGCTGATGCTTCCCTTGTGGTCCCATTTTAGTTTTGTTCAGTTCTGACAACGGGATCCATGACAATTCATGAAAAACCTATAAAAATCGAAGTCGGTTCATAGTTTTTTAAAACAAAATTAATTATATATCTACCTTGGCCATGATGGTGCAACTGTCCATACCAGAACAAGATCGATTTACATTGCCCGAGTTTAAACTTTACTGACTCCGGACTGTTACAGTGAACTTTATTTCGTTTAAAATCTCTATAATAATTAATAACTTAGCTAGTTGTTTTTATACCTACCATACAAATTAAAACATTTTTGCAGTTTTTTAATAAAGAGTTCAAAAAGAAGGAGGTTCTTAATTCGACTGTATTTTTTTTGTTTGTTACCTCAGAACTTTTGACTGGGTGGTCCCATTTTTTTATTTTTTGTATATAACCTGGTGCTTTCCGTGTGGTCCCATTTTAATTTTGTTCAGTTCTGACAATGGGATCAATGAAAATTCATGAAAAAACTATAAAAATTGAAGTCGGTTTACAGTTTTTTAATACAAAATTAATTATAATATTCTGCATTCTACAAGATACCGTTATAGTATTTTGCCGAACATAAATTATATTCATAAAAGCATTTTTTCAGTTTAAAATTTTATGCGACAGTTTTGTAATGGCACGAGCAGCAAATCGGTAGTTCTGTCTCCACCTTCTCGGTGCCCCCATTGGAGTCTTCCACCAAGAACTCCCAGACGCTGTACTTTTGTTTGCAGAACGTCTTGAATTCTGGTAGTGTAGGGAAGGCTGTGAAACACGCGTTCCCTGGTTGGCTGGAAAATACAATAAATATTATCTGAGCGTCTGGTCAAAGCGATGCGTAACCCGAAAGTGAGTATTTGGCATTGTCATACAGCAGCAGCGGGGCAATGCAGCCAGCAGCGTTTTGCGTCCGCTACCGACTGATATTGATTATGGATCACTTTCGTCCGTGAAAGGGCTTGTTATGGCATAAAATAAAATAAAACAAAGATGGCGGACATGTGTGGACAGCCTTCACAAGGCTGCCAATAGATCCGCCGTTTAAAAACCTTACTAAAAATTGTTTGTGGGATTTTTGGTATTCTTTCATTGGTTAAGGTATACAATTGAAAAAAATGGTCAGTTTGCTTTGTGATCAGACTGTCTAGTCGCTACCTGTCGATTGTTTGTAAGTCTGCAGTTATAAAAAAATTGTTTCAATTGTAAATACAGTTCTAATTTGTTTCTGTTATTTGATTGTTTTCTGTGTTAATATAAAGATATAGGAGAGAGAGGGGCATGACGGGGTCGCGGGGCAGAACGGGTTTTCCCCCTGTAGCCGCAACAGCAAGCGGTAGTCAAGTGTTTTATCCGCCGTCGGGCGACAATTTTGCATCGGCGCTTAGTACGTTAGCGACTGGAGGGCAGAGTTCATGCTTTAGTTTTTTAGAGGTATTGATATTTTTTCGCGACATTTTATCTAATTTTGTGTTGTGACTGAATTGCTTGTAAACAGGTGAATTTTTATGATAACTGTATGGTTTAATTCTTATGTTTTCTTAAGTTCTTTGTTGTTGTCAAGTTAAGGACGATAATACTTTATCTATTCAATTGATTTTGTTATTGATAATTATTAGAAACTTAAACACCGGGCCATATCGGGGACGTAGGCAACGGGGCATAATGGGGTACATTTTTCTCATGTTTATTTTAATTTATATTTTTGTAGCTATGCAAAATGGTTCGTACTGTCAAGAAGTTAGTCGTTGGAAAGGATGAAAAAGGTTATTGATGCGGTTCTTAGCAAATCCACCCAGAAGGTGAGTTTTTGGCTGCAGCAACCACAGCTATTCCACAGATATACCACTGGTTAATGAAGAGCCTGTTAACGTTTCCAGACCAAGTCAAATCGTGTAAGAAGTCCTACTGTTTAATTCAAACAAACTGTTCAATAATTCAATAATTTAGGCTATAGCTCAACCACGCCCGCCAGATGGCGTTAGTTTCTTTATATAAATGTAGTTCTAAAATTTATAAGTAGGTGTCGCCAGTAGAAAGATTAGAAGGCGCTATCACTCACTTGTATTCGGGACAATGAATGGTGACTTCTGAACCTTAATTTCGAATAAATTAGTTCCCAATGAAAATGAAACAGGGTTGTTATTTAACCCTAGTACGCGAGTTAACACCTACATTCCAACATGAAACAGCAAATCCAGCATTTAAAAAAACATGCAAAGTCATGATATGTGTGAAAAAAATTACGTCAGGAGCTGCTCTATTTGTCTGTTATCACTTTCACTTAAGCGGTCGAATGGATCTCAATGAAATTTATCATTGAGGTAAATTGTACCCAGGAACGGACAAAGGCTACTTAAAAAGTACGAGCAAAGCCGCGAGCAGCAGCTAGTGCCATATAAATGGGAATAGATTAGGCATGGGCTTAAAGGTGTCATTTCTCAGATCTGAGCTACAGATATGCTCAGCATGAAGAGAGATGGTATTACACTCACCTGCAAGTCTCGATCCTGACTCGTTGCACGTAATTTTCTTCAGGTGCTTGGACGACCGTGTGCCATCCGCGTTTGCTCTTTACTTTGTACAGGGGCTCGTACTGAAATATTTGATTGAAGAACATGAAAGAAACATCTTTGCTTAGCTTGGAAGGTGGGTTAGGTGGGCTATTTTTCTCTAAAATCCTAGTAAAAGTTCACTGCCCGCGATATGCAAGCCGCGACTACCTGACTCCATGACATTTATTTGTATTTATTAATTCATAAATATTTATTATTTGACAAGAAATTGATCGCATTTTACCGACTAGGTAATGTCTGTATTAATGCTGTTATTTATTAATAAAGCATTTAATTTAATTCACTTTATGTAATTTATCACACACCTCCTGTTGTGTGAAATTAGGGGATGATCCCGCTCGTCCCCACATTTCGCCCCCTTATGGACTAGGTGGGAAAATTTTCAATAGCGTTTGTCCGCACTAAAATAATATGAAGATAATTTTGAATTTAATCATATTAAGTTTTGTGATCTAAAAATACATTATATTTAAATCAAAAATTGTAGAAAAAGGAACATTATATATTTTTTTTAAATTGAGAGATAGGGCAATAATTTCGTAAAAATGTAAATATGTCTATTAAAGCACCAACGACCGCCTCTTCACGAAGCGAATTTACCGTAGATTTTCACGGTGCATAAAAACTGCAAATTTAATGATAGGGTAGGTTACTGTCGTCTACCTACGACGAAATTATATACAAAATGCATCACATACAGCTTGGGCGGTGACTGACTTATGAAGATACGAGCATAATTTAATGACGTACAAAGGTATCGTAAGTAATTGAATATTAATTAAAAGTGTGAATCAATATTTTAATCATTTTAATACATTATTAAGAGAACAGGAAAATCGTATCATAACCTTGCATAGTGCGAATTACGTACGTAACTTTATATATAAAGTTATGTACGTAAATCGTTGCTAGTTGCTAATGCCGTAATTACCCATGGTACCATCAGTTACCTAGCATAAAACCATAAATAATTAAGCTACTTGCATAGTGTATACAATCACTATAATAACTTTATTCTAACATGAGGTATACCTATACTGTACATTTATATGTAAAAAGTGTTATGGTTTTTAAATGGGGCCACATGTCATTTTTCCCTCATTAGAGGATATCAATTGGGGCCTGGGGGAAAAGAAGACGAATTTATAGTATCAAATTTGGTTTTAAGATTCTAGGTTTCTAGACTGGGGAAATTAATTTATTTATGAAATTCAGTTAAATTAGTACGAAATGTTTTATTTATGTTCTACTTTCCTTTCCTTTGTATCATTAGATGTAAATCTAATCTTATTTTTTTACTGACTTTACACCTGTAATTTCTACTTATGTGTCGTGTTATGTAATTGTTTCCAAATAAATGTATTTTCTTTCTTTCTCTTTTAAATGGAGTTTTAAAGGAATATCGGCTTTATTTTGCAAGACCTGCAGGTTTTTTATGTTAGTTTTACAGGTGCTGCTACACACAGGACAAGCGTATGAAATGCAAGGCCGGAAAATAGTGCTATAGGTTTTTAGTTTGGTGCTACTGCTGAGATAATATGAGCCGTTCAGGATTGGACTCAGGGCATTAATGGCTTTCAGACCTTCAAATCGGAGCTTTCGACAGTTTGCTGTCCAGTTTAGCTTACGATCTAACGTAAGCCCTAGAACTGTAATGCTCCACGGAATATCAAATCCGTAAATTTTCGACGTCCGTGAAGGACCGCTTTCTGGAGAACATGATAACTTCAGTTTTGGTGACATTTATTTTAATTTCCATGTAGGAAAAATTACGTCAGCAGTTCAACATAGAGTTGGAGCCGAGTGATGATCAAGTTGATGTCAGCAGAAGATGTAAAAGATGCAGTGTCATCTGCAAAACAGGCTAATTGAGTACGAGTCTGAGTAGAAACATCGTTAATGTAGAGAAGAAATAAGTAGAGCCCCATAATAGACCCTGGGAGACTCCAGCTGGTACGGGCTTTCGCAAGGAAGAATGATTTTCTTTAAAGACTTTAAAAGAACGCTCTGCTAGGCAAGATTGAACCAGTTTTACGAGGTATGTATAGGCTGACCAGCTTGTGTATTAGACATTCGTGCCGAACCGTGTCAAAGGCCTTTTCAAAATCCAGAAGGAACATTCCGGTCGATTCTATCTTATTTCGGCCGTCTGAAACTGTTTCAGCGACTCTCGACAGTAGTTGAACAGTAGAGTGAGACTGACGGAAACCGCCCAGTGGATCAATGATCATGATCACTTGATCACTTACATTCTATATACTAGCAGAAGTGTGTCAAACCATGATACAGAGCCAGACACCATACCACAGAATGAGTGATAGGCCGATCAAAAAAGGTGGGTAGTAACAAAAGTAACATAATTTTATAGGTACTTTCTTACCGAGATTTCTGAGTCACAGTTATCAATTTCATCCGGATCCCCTTGGTGACGATTTGGAATGCCGCTATCTGCTATTACTAAGGTCGGTTGTGATATTGCTTTCTGGAAATAAAAATAATACTAATATTATAAATGCGAAAGTTTGTATAGATGGATGGATGTTTGTTATCTATTCACGCCAAAAGTACTGAACGGATCGGGCTGAAATTGTGGATACAGGTAGTTCATATCCTGGAATCAAACATACTTTGTATCCCATAAATCATTTTCCGTGGTATAAAAATCATCTTTAACCATTTCCATAGCAACAACGCGTGCGAAGCCGCAGGCGCAGCTAGTAAATTATATATTTTGGTACCTTATACAGGTACCTATTAACTGATAGATTTGTTGTAACAATCAACCTCAATTTCAACAGCCTGTTTTGTTCCACTGTCGGACGCAGGCCTCCCCCTCATAAGCGCATGGATTTAATCTTATGGGGCTAGGCACATAGTCGTCACGCTGGGCATGCGGGCTGTAGATTGCAGTTAGGTGGTAGGGTCGTTCTGTAGGGGTCGCTGTAGCCCGTCCTCGATGATATCAATCAACCATCCCCTTTGCAGGGGATTGTCTAAGGGGATTATTGGAATAAGCCCCTTAGTCGCCTCTTACTACACTAGCACTAACCAGTTACAACAAATTAATAAAACTAGTGTTACTGAGAAGGTTGCCAACGCATTTCGTAGCTAACCCGCTTACATTCACAATGAATTCGTCAAACTACAAAAGTTGTATGATAAAAAGATGTATGTAAATAAGTCGTTGAAAGATAAAAATGGCTTTTAAAGCCGGTCGCGGCAGGGATAGATCATAAATCATAACTGAAGCGTTCCATTTAGGTGTAGCGCTGTTTCGCACCAAATTTTTCACGACACAAGACAAAAGTAATAATGCCTACCTAATTGTTTCGTTTTTCAACGGCTGTTTTAAGACTTTTGTTTCACCCACTTTTACTCGATTTGGCAACGGAACGCGCCAGACGGAAATTTACTTATTATGCCGTTTTGTATTCTTAACAGCAAACGTAAAGTTTTGACATCACGTGATAAGACCAGTAGCATCGAATACTTACCGTGCCTTTAAACATTTTATTAAACTTGTCTTGTGGATAATCTGGCGGTTTGATGGTGCAGTAGTTCTTGCCTTGGCATTCATCGGGGACAACCCCGTACCTGTCAGTCAGCACCTCTTTTACAGGTCCTGGGTATTTGATGGGGAATGGGTCTGAGGAGAGAAACGAAGTTTTAAAGATTAAATTTAATATTATTTTACTTTCGTTAATTTTGTAGGTTACGTACGAGTACCTACCTACTTGTACCTTAGACAAAAATTAATAATATTTTTAATGTATCCCGCGGCGCGGTTAAATAATTATACTATGAACCTTCCGAATACGCTACCAAAAAATATTGACTTTGTTTTAACAAACTATAAACCGACTTCAATTATATGTTTTTTTTGGACTGGATAACATAGTCAGAACTGGACCAAGTCATCAAAATCGGATCACCCTGTCAAAAGTTTTGAGGTAAAAAAAAAACAGACGAGAAGGGAATCGCCTCCTTTTTATGAAATCGGTTATAATACCTCGAAACACCATAGATTATTATAGTAACCAAGTACATAAAAAAATTATTTGATTCAGCAGTCCATCGAGAAAAACTCCTTTGATTTAATTTATAATTACAATATTTTTTTCCAATTCATCTATACGCAGGTAAAGTTCTGCATATTGGAGTTATGATTTAAGGTAACGCAAAATAATACCTTATTCACAAAATTTTAAATGTTCCCCTCAGTGCAAATATTTCAAATTTAAGGTATTTATTTTTATTCCTGAAATTCAATTATTAAAATTTTGTAAATTCTTAATTTCTGAAAATTTATTTAATATTGCTATTAACTTACCCAAACCGCTTTTAGGAACTGCCCCGTGTGTCAACTGGTCTATAAATATCGTCACCTGAAAATAAATAACCGATGCATAAGCTACCTACCATAATCTATAAAATCATACTATCTAGAGTTTGTTTAAAAAGAGAAGAGTCGTGGCGTTTCGGTGAACTAACACTTTTAGTCGTACATGACAGAGCAGTGTTGCCAACGCAACAAAAGTTGTCAATTGGCACACGAGTGCCCTCAATTCTCACGGCTCTTCTCTTTTTGAACCGACTCTACATACCATAATTATCGATAAAATAAACTTTTATAATTATGTGCATCACAACACAATTTACAACAAATTATCGGAAGAATCGAAATAACTAAATGGAAATATATTTAAAAAAATCTAAAAATCTGATTTGAATTAAGTATATTATCATTAGTACCTAGGTTTCTCGAACGCTAATCAAATCCCAAATTAGTTGACGAGGTAATTAACTTGATGTTGGATGTTTAAACAAAAAAGCAAAATCACATATAAGTTGATCATCATTGATTTGACAAGAGCTTGAGCAAAGAAAAATGCCGTTCCAGAAACCTATTTTCATTCATGTTTGGCAAGATCTATTGTCAAACATGAAAATGGGTTTGCTAATGATTTGATAGAACTCTAATATAATCTCTATTCAATAACAAAGTTAGTACGCAATCAACATTGAAGCAACCCGGAAATTGACATTTCAGGAATCTGCTATTTTAGGAATTTGCCATCTTGGGAAATTGACGAGTTTAGAATACACGATCTCGGAAGATATCGTTGTCATTGAGGGATCCAAATGACACTTGATTAGTATGAAGATGATCTGCGCTTTAGAAGACTAACATTTATTTTTATGAGATATCTCTGCTACTAACAAAATAAGGATCCATAGTCAATTCAGTCAATTCAGGTAAATAAAATAATTTTATTTTATCTTATTTTTACCCGCGACGGAACGGAGACGGTATATGCGTTTAGGGTGTGATGTTGTTTGTATGTATGTATGTATGTATGTATGTATGTATGTATGTATGTATGTTTGTATGTATGTATGTATGTATGTATGTGCAATTTGCAATGTTCCCAAATATCTCCCAAACGGCTTGACCGATTACGGTGCGGTTTTCAGTTTCGGGTTCGAAATTAGGTGGCGATGATTCTTAGCTAGTTTTTATTGTCTTCGCTCACCAGGGGGCGCTGTTATATGTGTGTTTAGTGAAAACCAATGTTGCCATTTATCTCCAGAACGGTTTGTTCGATTGAGACACAGTTTTCAGTATAAGGTATGGGGTTCATTGGCGATGGTTCTTAGCAAAGTTTTATGGTGTTTGCTCACCAGGGGGCGCTGCAATCGACGTTTTAAAAAAATATTTTTGTACAATACAATACAAATAGTTACTCTTTATTGCACACCAAGGAACAGAAATACAGAAAAGAAAACACAAACACAAAAACAGTTGCACAATGGGCGGCCTTATCGCTAAGAGCGATTTCTTCCAGGCAACCTTTGTACCTTAATAGACGTGTTTGCCAACACACTCCGCTGCTAGGCAACGCGGTGCGTTACTAATTTAATAATAACATAATTATTAAAATAAAATAAATACAAAAAGGGCGTGCCTCTGTCGTCGGTATACTACTAATGTAAGGTTCACTCAGCTTGCTTTACTAAGGTCCGTATTGTATTTTTCTTTTTTTGTTGTTTTGACGGTTATTGTGAAACGAAACGCAACGATTTCAAAACTTAACAAAAAGAAAGCCTATTTGACGATAGTAACGAGACATAATCGTAACGTCTCATATTTGTATGGGATTTACGTAGTTCTCAATTCCGCACGATACGGGGAGATGGGGCGCTAAACTAAAATCTATGGAAAACTGAGACGTCTCGATATTGTCGTCAAACTCACCCCTCAGTTCAGTTTCCGAAAGTTAAACTTACGAGTATTCAAACACAACTGAAATTCATGACGTGTTTAATTCTGACTTGTTAAAAATTAAATACACTTGATTAAAGATTTGACCATTGATTAATTAATGAAAAGGATGATCTGATTTAAAATAGATGAGTTTAAAATAAAATCAAAATAAACCCACGACGGATATAATAAATAGTATGTACTTAATCGAAAAAGGAAGAAATAATTTTTGCAAAACCCCCGACTAAATGGAATTGAAAAAGACAATTAAATTACCTTTAGTTACAATTATAGCTTCCTAAATTTTTTCACCTATCCATTACTACAAAGCCAAAAAAATCCGTCGGGGGGGGGGCTGCCATTTCCAATTGCCAATTGCCATCTATTTTCTGAATTTTCCGGTACCCTGTGTGGCGCTGGCTTAGAATTTGCACCACCACCTCCATCTCTTCCCGTAAGTGTTGTAAGAGGCGACTAAGGGATATCCACCGATGGCGGGCAGCAGCGCCCCGTACAGAACAATTCTACCACCGAACTGCGATCCCCAACTCGCATGCCCACCGTGGGGATTATGGCCACTACCCCCATGAGATAAACGTCAATAAGGCGTTTATCAGTGGTCAGTACAGCAGTGGACTAATCCGGGTTGTTGAGGTTGAGGTTCCTGAATTTAAATGACTAGGTATAAAGATTATCTCATACAGTCAATGAATAGATAC
This sequence comes from Eupithecia tripunctaria, assembly GCA_955876795.1. Taxonomy (NCBI): domain Eukaryota; kingdom Metazoa; phylum Arthropoda; class Insecta; order Lepidoptera; family Geometridae; genus Eupithecia; species Eupithecia tripunctaria. Next base: position 1,462,366 of record OY041607.1, read on the forward strand.
AAATGTGAACTATAATAAATGTTGAATTTACAATTGAAAAAACGTATAGATTATCTGTTGTCTGCAGCCACCTGACGTATTTTTTTGGCTTTGTAGTAATGGATAGGTGAAAAAATTTAGGAAGCTATAATTGTAACTAAAGGTAATTTAATTGTCTTTTTCAATTCCATTTAGTCGGGGGTTTTGCAAAAATTATTTCTTCCTTTTTCGATTAAGTACATACTATTTATTATATCCGTCGTGGGTTTTTCAAAATTTTATTTTGATTTTATTTAGTAAAGCTACTTGAAAAAAGTTTTATACTGTGAAGAATCTAGAAATATGAATTGTTACTTTTATGACTAATATAATTAACCCCGGTGGATATCCCTTAGTCGCCTCTTATGACTCATACGGGCAGCACCACACACCACCGAGTCGATTATTGTTTAGGTACCTACTTTCGCCAATTTGGGGATTGTATGTATTTGTGGTACACCCTGTACTTTGATAAACATAAATCAGTAATGACATTCATTACCATGTCATACACGTCACAAAGTAACTACCTAAGTACACTTATAATATAAGTACAAAGGTACCTACTTGGTACCAAGGTAGGTAATAAATAACTCTTGCATGATCTCAGAAAACATGTTCCGACTCCAATTTGATTCTTTATGCTTATTCTGGTCACTTACTTGCATCTACTGCAAATGGGTATACTTATTGTTCAATAGATAAATAAAAAAAAAACAACTAAAAAATGGAAATAAAATAATAAGTAGTTTTTACGATTGAGCTAACTGCAGACTATTGCAAACAATCTACAGGTAGCTCAATTGATGCAGGCAAGGGACCTACTTTTAGACAATGTTTGACAGCCTTTTTTATCTGTTGTACCTACCTACAGATGACTGGCCATTAACAAGTTAAGAAGAAATAAAAAAAAAACTAGGCCGCTAGGTACACAGGGTCTTTTTCTTCCCCCCTGAAGGGTTCCCGCCTTGCCGAGGCGGGGGGGCTTAGTAATCGCGGCTTCGTCACCCGCGATGAAGCTAAGAGGAACCCTTTGGGCCGTGCCTACGCAGACGGCGACATGGCCGGCCCCGGGACGGACCGCTCCTCTGGGTTTTGCGCTCTAAGCCCAGTTGGAGTGGTAGTAGGTTGCGGTGTCGTATGGGAGGCACCGCAACTAAGGCGGCCGGCCATGCTGTATGGGCAACATGGCCGCAGAGAGGTGGAGGCCGCGGCGGGAGATGAGTGCCGGTATTGCGGTACGCCGCCCTCCCTGCCTTCCGCGGTCTTGGCGGAGTCGCCACCGTTTGATGGCGAACGAGGTGGGGTCGCAGCGGAAGAGGAGTGTCGGTATGGCGTAGGCCGCTCTCACTATCCTCTGCGACCGTGTGGCAGGCGACAGGGCCACTCGACTGACCCGTCGCACTGGGAGACCTTGGGCGTTCGGACACGGGGTTGTCCGGCGCCCAATTGGCACGTAAGGTCTCCGAGGTGGTCGCGGCGCGTCGCAAAGGGGGGCGCTCCACACCCCCAGTGAGGGGCCTAATATCGGGCAGCCGCGGTGGGTTCGTAGAAGAGAAAGCGTCCCCATGTTCCCACCACAAGCGGCAGAGGCGGAAGCACCCTGAGGGTTTTAGTGGTGTTGGAGTCCCACATAATCGCACTGTCTCCCCGTGGCAGTGCGATATGCGAGCGCATTTCCCCCAGGATAATAAAAAAGGGTCTTTTTCTTACTGCCCCGTACAAAAAATCCACCTGTATAATAACACCATTCCCTTGGCATGTTTTTCAATCTTTGAATAAGTTTTCTTTTTCTTTGTGTCACTCATACATATAACGGGATTTTATCCGCATTTATTGTTTGCATATGCATTTGCACTGCGAAGTCTGCAAGTGTTATTTGCTATGGTAGGTATTTTGTTAGAAAGTCTAAAGTGACCACTTTAGATTCATAGCTTCATAGTTTCATAGCCTACGCCTGCATTATTGAAGTGTTTGCAAACTTGTTCTACGTCCATATCTAGAAAGTATACTTTACCATATCTGGTAAAAGTTCAGAGCTTAACAGCCCTATTCCACTCTGATGCACTTTGCTGATACATAAATGGATTTGTAGTAGTAGTTAGTAGATAAGTAGAAGTATTAATTTTTCCATTTGATAAATAGCCTAGGTTGGTTTACATCGATTTAGGTAGGTAGTCTGAAAACTTAGTGTAGGACGCCCTCCGTCCAGGTGGGATGACGATCTGCGAACGACTACAAGTAGATGCTGATGCGGCAAGCTAAAGACAGGGTGCTATAGCGCTCATTAGGCCTATGTCCAGCGCAGCGGACCAATGTAAGCTGACGATGATGATGATGAAATTAGGTAGTCGTCAATTTCAGAAGATTTTAAAACGCATATATGGTTAAATGGCACTGCAGAAGGTTTTCATAAATAATTTCAAACTGGTTTTCTTGTCAAGGGTGCTAATCAAGGACTATGAGTGACATATATATTATAACCACAAAAATTATAACGAAAGATTAGCGAAAGATAAAAAAAAATTATTGGATGCAAATCGTCTAAGCACGATAAGTCAACATCGAGCACTCGAAGCAAGCTAGTTTCAACTGTCGGAGCACTTGCAATGTTTGTTAAACTGAATTAGAAACTGAATAGCAATACTCTTCAACATTATTCATGCATATGCATGCCAGATTATTGATATGGACTCTAGTGGTCCGGTTTTCATAAATGAAACCGGAGATTTATCAGTTAAAAATAGGCCTAACGAAGGCGTCGATTGTTGCCAAGGTAACTTAGTAGTTTCTTATATATTCTGGTAAAGTGCGTTAAAAAGTGGTTAAGTGGTGGTGCGTTAAACCCTCACTTATATTTGTATTATACTCAACTTAACCATACTAAATAAGACGACTACATAAAAGATTATACATAACTAGCTGCGCCCCGCGGCTTCGCACGCGTTGTTCCTATGGAAAAGTTTAAAGCGAGGTTTAGACTAGCAATAAAACTTGCAGAAGTTGACTTCCGCAAGCTGTTACCAGTGTTTAAACAGATGTGGCAAGCTAACTTCTGCAAGTTTTACAGCTTGCGGAACTTGCTACAAGTTTTATGTGTAAACGCAAAAAAACGGCCGCGGCAAGCTACTTCTGCAATTTTTTCAGCTTGCCAGGCTTGCTAGTTTAGATTTGCAATTAATTTTGCAGAAGGCGACTTCCGCTACCAGTTATTACTGTGTAAACTGTTGTGGCAAGCTAACTTCTGCAAGTATCCCAACTTGCACAGACTTGTCGGAAGCCACACGTGTAAACGCTATTTTGATATTGCAGCAAGAACTTCTGGGTTTATTTGTTTGCAAAATAAAGTTTTGTATTGTATCTTGTACAAGATATCAGTTAAAAAAGTATGGGCGTGAAATAAAATTATACAGCTAATAGAAAAGTATGAACAGCACAGAGATAGTAAAAGCAAGGATTATCGCAACAAAATTAAGAAAAATGCCACTTTGCAAAGTCTGGCAATGGAATTCAATACCCGTGATAGTGAAATAAGTAAAAAACTACATAATTTGATATATTAATAAATTCATTTGTATTCCAACAGTATCTCTTCTTTGTATCCAGTCTTATACCCATTTTCGATCTTTGCGTTTTTTACACTGCCCAACACTACCATAGCAGCAGCAAAAGCAGATTCTGGTAGACACAATTTTGCCAATGACCGTTTCAGTAATATTTAGTAAATTTCAATTTTAAACGTAGTTATTGTATACTCAATGTAAACAGTCTTGCAAGAACTTCTAAGCGAGATCTTGCTGGTGACTTCCGAAAGCGACTTGTGCTACAAAAATTGCAGGCAATCTAAACGGACCAGAGAATATTTGCCCAAGAAATCGCAGCAAGTCATTGCTAATCTAAACAATCGCGCAAGAACTTGCAAGGAAGATCTTGCGGGTCACTTGCGAAAGCGAATTGAGCTACAAATATTGCACGTTATGTAAACGAAGCAGCAAGTACTCGCTCAAGAAATTGCAGGAAGAACTTGCTAGTCTAAACCTCGCTTAAAGGTGATTTTTATCCCACGGGAACTGATTTATGGGATAAAAAGTAAGCCTATGTTTGTTTCCGGTATTAGAACTACCTGTGTGCAATTTCAGCCATATCCGTTCAGCAGTTTTACCGTGAACAGTTAACAAACTTCCATCCATCCATCCGTCCACCCATACAAACTTTCGCATGTATAAGTATAAGTGAGAAGTACAATCAGGAAAAAAATTGTCACTCTTTCTTTGTGCGTTACGCAAAATAATCTTTGCGGTATCAATATGTTTGTAATTTTGACAACCAAAATATACCTTTCGGGACTAACCGTTATTTTTCGAACCAAAATCATAATAACGATGTTATTGGGAATTTTGAGCTTCTGAATCATGTTAAAGCAACACTGTAAAATTAGCATCATAGCTGTCAATAACTTAGTCATACTAGGTACATACATTACTCAGAATCTGAGTGAAAAGAGAAAATTCTGCGTTTCTGGCAGTAAAATAATAAATTTTGTTTTAAAAAACTATAAAGCGACTTCAATTAAAGTTTTTTCGTGAATTTTAATGAAACCCATTGTCAGAAAAAAAAGCACCAGCTTTCATATAAAAAAAGAATAATGAAAATCGGAGCACCCAGTCAAAAGCTCTGAGTTAACAAACATTGTATTGAGAACCTTTACTTTTTTTGAAGTCGGTTAAAAATTATGCTTATCTTGATTTCAGATCGACATAATATAAAAAAAATATTAACATACCATGAAACTATTCTCAGAAAGTTTTGGTCTAGTGACTTTATACGTTAATGCGATCGAAACCAAGTTCATACTATACCAAGCCGATACCGTAAGGCTATTTTCAGACACGGTGTAGGCAGTTATTAAGGCTCCTCACATACAAAGAAGCACAGCTATTTTAATGAACCTGAGCTTGCTCTTACTATAAAAGACGCGGCTAGGTCAACCTTTGTTTCCGGACAAAGCCTTTGAACCAGCTACCAACTATATACAAAAACAGAAACCAATAAGAGAAATACTTTGTTAATAGAACAAATTCTAGAGGCCATAATACGAGCATGATCATAGATTAAATATGATAACACAATACACAAATACACAAATACATGAATACACAAATTTGGCTTGTGTGGTCCAGAATAATTTAGCTAGAGACCTACCTTGTTAGAGCTAAACACAAAAAGATTATCTACCTCTATATTGGTTTCTTCTATATAGTGAAACTACAAAACACAAATAACAATATGTTGTTTATAAAAAATAATTTCTAGGAAAAAAACCTATTTATAACTTACTGTAAGTTCACGATGAGTACATAAATAAACAAGTTAGACCGCTTATAACAAGAACAGATATTGTTAAACTTTACTTCGGCCTTGAGACACAGCTTTAAAGGGCATACAACAACCGCCGTTTTATGTACCAAATGCAAATATATGCTAAAAGCATTAGTGTAAGTACCTATACTGTATCCATCGGGCACGTCAAATGGTAGTAAGAAAACCGCCCATACTTAACCTAAAATTCACTTTTTGGTGCATCCTTATACGTAAATGTCTTAATATTTGTCGTTATTTTTTAAGAATAACCTTCATTGATTTAAAAGGTTACAATGCTTGAAAAACTTATTTATAAAAATGCGCGCTATACAAAGTGCTCGTAATAACGTTACAATTTTATGTATTTGTTTTGTATAATTTATTAGTTCATGATTTAATAAGTGTTATTTAATATAAATAGTAATTTTATCAAAAAACTTTTAAAGGTGTCCTTAGCCTGTTGAGTTATTATTATTAATTGGTCTTGTACTTAGTTAGGTTCTAAACAGTGTTTAGTTTATCTACATATGTAAAACTTTTATGGTAAATAAAGAACTTTAAAAAACAAAACAAAAACAAACTTATACGTAATTAACATTATTTGTCGATTTAAGATCCTTCCTTCAATAAATATTGCTTGTAACGCGACGCCAAGCAAGTGAATTATAGTTATTTGTGGTGTGGTTTATTTACTAAGATTCTACATGCTCGATGTATATGGTATAGATACGATTCTACTTGGAAAATATTACATGCAATGATTGGGTAGAATGTACTTTGCCTACCGGTTTTCAGTACTGGTTATCTATCTTGGTACCTATATCTCTGCAAATGACAGAGGCTGGCAAAAGCGCAAGGAAGGTGATACCGACTTGTGGGTGATACCAGGCTAGAATAATGATGATTATCTATGTTTTTATCTGTCACTGTGTTAAAACGTTTTTAAACGGGATTGAATGAAGGCATCCTTTAGACTTACAACATTTAACAGGAGATATTGTGGTCAAACAAGGGTTCCATTATAGACACAAATTCTCAGGAACAACCCTGATAAAGTTTCTTCCTGAGATATTAAGTTTCCCAGGATTTTCTAGCTTCTTATTATCATTGTGTATGGTAGAGCACAAGCTTCTTAGGTCACTTATATTAACAAATTGTAACCGTGTTCTTTTAGATCTTAAACTATCTCTGTTAAAACTCACAAGTAAGAAACAAATCCCAGCAAGCACCATTTTCACGTTTTCAGAAAAGCAATACAATAAAGAACACCGCAACTAAAACGAGCGATCTCTCTGAGATCTGAATCTTAACTGAGCGTCTGTTTTTATTATTTGTGTCGTAGACAAGACACGGTAGACACTGTCTTCGTGTTTCGCGTAAATACCTACGTAGTATGATCGACATTCAAGGCGTCTTGCGGCTTTGTATAACTTTGTATGCATGGCGTGAGACGTCTTGGTTTTTTGCGGTTTAAATTGACAACGCATATTGTGGTTTAAAAAACCGCCTACAGATTTAAAGCTGGCTGGAGAATTAGCACCAACCCAACTTTCCCGCGGGTGTCGTAAGAAGCGACTTAGGGGTATCCATTTTATCATTGTTGACGAGGAAACCTACGCCCCCCGGGGATGTTTTATCACCCTCGTGAAACTAGAGACGATAGCCCGAATGGTTACGGTGTCCTCCCCCTCTCTATGGACCCTACATAACCTAAAATTGTCATTTTACTCCACTTCCAACTGCGCTAGATGGTGGTCAAGCCTCAGAGTTAGACCGTTAAACGTAGTCAGGGTTAAATGTTGAATTAATGATCGGTAGCCTAACGTAGCCCGGGGATTCCTTTCCTAGCACCCCGTTGCCCAATACTCAATACTCAATATATTATTTATTGTTGTCATCATATTGGTAGGCTGGTAATTATTATATATAGCTAAGTATCACAATGTGTACCCTGTTATCTATGGCGTATCAACAAGTGGAAGGCAGACCGAAGTTATTTTTGGTAATATTATATAGGTACTAAAGTGAGCAGTTCCCTCTTTGTCTAGTTATTGAAATAAAAAAAATTAAAGCCCAGCCGTTACCATGCCCAGGAAATTGCAAGGCGGCCGCAGTTTGGTAGAGAAATTGCTCTGCAAGAGGCGCTGCCGTACCCGCCCTCGATGATATGCCTTAGTCGCCTTTTACGACCCTCGCAGGAAGAGGGGTTGTACAAATTCTAAGCTGGCACCACTTACCTAAACCTGTCTTTTTAGCTATTGACTACACTGTGCATGGGTTTCCTTACCAGCACACATACATACGTTCACTGTTAAACGTGCATGTGCGCGTTAAGGTACTCTTACAAAAATATATGTAAAACTGGAGGACGCGTTCGCACTGTATCACGGCCTGACGGATGACGACGACGGTTTGAAAAATAACAAATAAGTAAAGGTTTCTTCTTCGCTTCTGTACTTGGCTCCATAGGTACAGCACCCAGCGATAAATAATAATCACCGATCCTTGGAAAGAGACAATCGGCTCATTTCAGCTTCGTAGAGCGTTATCTCTGTCGCACACTACATATGTGACGTTTAATCAGTCGTTGTTCAAGTGTGATGGTCGCGTGCAGTTCAAAATCATATGTTAGCAAAGATTTTTATCATTATCTTTGATATTGATTGTTTTTTTTACTGGGACAGTACAGTACGGGAGCACCCATAATCAAAATACCTGTGTAGTTTCTCTTGAAACATCAGCTCCGTTTGGAGATAAACATTTTGGCTGTGCCGGACGAACAGATACGAACTTTATTTCTGTGTCAATTTATTATTATTTTCTATGTTTACAGTTATTGTATTTATGATAATTAATTTTATTTTAAAAAAGCATATACTTACTGACTTCAATTTTTAGTTTTTCATGGATTTTCGTAGATTACATTATTAGAACTGAACTAAATTAAATTAGAAATACACGGAAAGCACCAGGTAGTCATATAATAAAATAATCATGAAAATCGGACCACCCAGTCAAAAGTTCAGAGGTAACAAACAAAAAAAACAGTCGAATTGAGAACCTCCTCCTTTTTTGAGGTAGGTTTTAAAAAGAAAACTCTTTTTAAAACCTACTTGAAAAAAGGAGGAGGTTCTCAATTCGACTGTTTTTTTTTAGATTGAATGGACAACAAAAAGTCGTGCAGCTTGTATATTTAATTAGAGTCGTCGAGTGTCCACACATATGTCTGCATGATTAACTGCAGTACACCACTTGTTTTGGTTGTGATGATAGATTCTCGATAATACGGGAACCAGCTAGCACAACAGTCAGAAACGATAAAAAAACGTACGATCTAATCGTCACTGCTGTGAATCGTAAAATGTCGTCGTTACGATTCTATGGAAATAAACTAGATGCGACAATCGTTCCACGGTAAAAAATCGCAACAACACGTTTGTTGGCACGATTTTTACGTTTTTTTTTGTACGATTAGATCGTACGTTTTTTTAACGTTTCATGACTTTTGTGCTAGTTGGTCCCTATTATAACGAAACTACTATGGATAGCGGGATATAAAGGGAACAATATTAGTCCAACGATTAATTAACGGTTACGACAGTGGAAACGTGCCCTTGGCTAACTTAAGAAATCGTAGGCAATGACGTATAAAGAACTGGAGCAGAATAATTAGGAGCCCGGGAATTCCCTCTGACTAAGGCGTAATGACGTCAACTTACAGTAATAAATAACCTGGCAACTTAAGTTGTTACGTTGGTAATTGATATGAAACCGAAACAATAGTCATAAAATTCCTTTCTTTAAACATCATAATTAACCAAGTTCACTAACAGATGGTTAGATGTTAAACAGTGGTTTTGAAGTTTTTGACACAAGTTTTTACACACGTCAAATTTAACCGATAAAGTTAATGTCCGATAATCTATTAGTAAATAAAGTCTGTGTTTACCAATAGATAATTATACAATTAGTATGGTAGGTTACAAACATCCACCCAAACTTTCGCATTTAGAATATTAGTGTGATGTTGTAATTTAAATTCCGAATACAATTTTTTGGTAAGTTTTCTGGTAAACATTTTTCTACCAAAATTGCAATAATGTTGTTAATAGGTTATTATTTATTTATAGAAAAGGTACATACCAAAGCAGAATACAAGGAAAATGTATACTTACAGCTCTTAAAAGTAACACTATTTACATGCCCCGAACAAATATTGTACATTGGTTAAACTTCAACCACTCAGGTAGGTAAATGTATTTACAACAACAAAACCGTGAAAAATTTAGTTTGCTTTAAAAAAAACCATAAACCGACTTCAATTATGTGGTTTTCTTTTAGATGCCATTTTCAGAAAGGACCAAATTGAAATGGGACCACACGGGAAGCCCCAGCATTCAAATAAAATAAAATCATCAAAATCGGATCACGCATTTTGATTCTATGGAAATAAACTAGATGCGACAATCGTTCCACGGTAAAAAATCGCGACAACACGTTTGTTGTCACGATTTTTAAGTATTTTTTTTTGTACGATTAGATCGTTACTACATCAAGACGTAAAAGTTAGGTCGATTAAATGTAAATAAACTAAAAATATTCCATCATCAGGGGTGGGGTGTAACAACACTATGTTTAGAGCCTGTATCGCGGGAGGCCGGAATACAATTGAGTTTACTAACAGAAGGCAGAGCACCAGTCTACTTGTGGAAATAACAGAATATCAAGATAGGTTCTAAAAATCTAAAACCTATATTAATATTCTCACTATGCCCAGTAACCCTTGTAAATGTTACATTGAAGGGACATTGTTTCCTAGATTTAATTTTTCGAATGTTTGTTGCAACAATTTCCTCATACTAGACACTATTTTCTCTTATTTTATTTTATTTATTTTGCTTTATTCGGAGAACAAACAGTTTTACACACTTTAGATAGAATACAATATAAATATAATAATAATACAATATATATATAAATATAATACAATACAACTTAGATACTAACTTTCAACAATTTATATGTCCTCGCATGTAGAAGCTAAAAGGTTGCTTGCTTGCGGAGAAGGAGTGAAAAAAATTTTACTATAAAATCAATAAAGAAAAAAAAGACGTGTGGCACTCGGGGACTGCCGCGGTAAAGCTATTGCAATGCCATCTAGAGGCGAGTTGCTGAACTAAAGAGACAAACGTCAAGGTTTTTTCGTTACGGAAATTCTGGATTCGGTCCCCGCGCTCAAGGCCCGCGATAGAAGCTATGCAATAGCTTAAAAACAAAAACAGTCCTGTCCTTTTAACAAGAAATGTACCTACAAGAAGGTAAACAATGATTAAACTTACAAATAACAGAACTTTAAATAACTAGATACAAATATTTGAAAATAAATTATACACACAAGACAGGGACTGAATGATAAGGGGAAAAAAAACTTGATATACTAACAAAATACAGAAACAGATAACAATATAATTGCATTAAGATGCTAACGGATCAAACCAGCGCTTTGTCAGGAGTCTGTTAACTCTCTGTGATTTAGAGTCGAATAAATCTAGGTCGGGAATATCGACCAAACCGTTGAAGGTAGCTACCGCTCTACTGAAAAAGGAGTTTTGTCTATAATTAGTGAGACTTGACGGAATATCTAGGTGAATTGGATGTCTAGTAGATTAACAAGCCTATAGTATAAGTTTTATAAATATATATTATTATATTACCTGCATTAGATTTATTAAGTAAATAGTGTAATTTTGCATAGTATCTCATAATTTAGTTTTATATTTTATTTTAATTATATAATGTAAAAGGTACTTGGGTAAAGTACATTGTAATTTAGTTTTGGAAGTATCTACGTATAACTCCAAATCGCAATTTTGGCGTGTTTATTTCTTCTTAGTCCTAAATTGTATTTACTCATTAAAATCAAAATCAAGGTTAGTTACCCCCGGTTTCTCGAACGCTTATTATTTTGACAAATTGTTGAAAATTTGTCAGGCTGTACACGCACTGCTTTTATTACTCGCGTGATTTTTTTTGCAGAATTCTTTAACTTAATGGAAGTTCACTAGCGGAAAAATATGAATGTTTGGAGCACTATAACGTTGTAGGCAAGGAATTTTATTCGTCGTACGTGTAAGTTACGTTAAGCACGCAGTTTATATTCCGCGAGATTAAAATTCACGCTGTCAGATTCCGCAGTGCGTATATAACAAGCCGTTGACTATCCATTCAATGTGACAAGCGTTCGAGAAACCGGGGGTTAGTGTTGCGTAATTAACTGATTACTATAAGCTGGAGAAGCTCCTGAAACAATATTTTTTAACAATTTCTGGAGCCTATGGACTTATTGAAACTGTATGTAAAACTATAGTTATGTCAATAAATAAATTTTTACTCTGACTTTACTTCTAGGTAGTCCTTAATTAATTTATGTTATGGTCGCCGCAATACAGACCTTGCCTAGTGCAGAGGCCTTTGGAGATTTTAATGTTAATTTTTCATACATAATAAATATTTTAGATTTTTGTCATAATTTTCATTAAAAAATATTATAAAAATATTATTTTCAAAAACTAAAACTTAAAATAAATGTCAAATATATTGTACGTTTCTTGAACGAGAAAATAGCCGATAAATATTCGTTTGCCGGGACACCAAACAAACGAAACTGAGATAAAATTTAATATTAATAATATTGGACAATTCACACAGCATTATCTAACCCCAAGCTAAGCAGAGCTTGTGTTATGGGTACTAGATAACGTTAGTTATGTTGGTCTTATAACACAATAGCAAGCTACTGGTAAATCTCTTTCCACAAACTCGAAATCCGACCAATCTCGCTTCAGGACTAGAACCCTGAAGGGCAGGCTTTGTTCTACGCAGTGCAGGTTCTGTTCCCGGACCAAATATTCTTGGAAATGGCGGCTTCCGTGTGTCATGCGTCCAGGGTGGCTGAAAATATGATAAATCAATAAATAATCGTAATTTAGAACAATTTACACAGCACCAACTTAAATATGAAACTGAAAACTGAACTTGCTAGTTTTGTTAGAGAAAACCTTCGAGAAAACTATCCGATTACTCAAATAAAATTGTGAAATTGTAGTGAGTGTACCTAGTTTAAATTATTCGTAGTGTGTGTATGTGTCAACATTTTACCATTTTTGTACTTACCTACCTATTTTTTCCTTTATTTATGAAAAACTGTAATAACTACCAACAAACCGCACAACAACTTAAATTTACTTTTATAAATTGTTAACTCCAAGCTAAATTACTATTCTCATGTAAGTGACTGTGTCTTTTTTGAAAATAAAAATCTTTAAGCCTTAACCTAAATGTGAGTAACTAGCTGCAACCCGCAGCTTCGCACGCCTTGTTCCTTAAGAAACGTAAAGTGATTTCTTTCCTACGGAAACTGATTTATGGGAGAAAAAGATAGATACCTGTGTTTGCTTCTAGGATTAGAATTACCTGTATGCTGTATGCCAAATTTCAGCCCGATCCGTTCAGTAGTTTCTGAACGGATCGGGCTGAAATTTAGGCGTGAAGTGGTAACAAACATCCATCCCTTATCCATACATCCATCCAAACTTTCTAATTTATAAATTTATAATATTAGTGTGACTAGTTTCTACCCGCGCACGTTTATATCTTTATACCTCAACCTCAACAGCCTATATTGGTCAAATGCTAGACGTAGGCCTCCCCCTGTTAAGCGCCTTATTAGATTTTATCTTTTGGGGGGTATTGCCTATAGGCAATACCAATCCCCCCGCTGGACTTGCGGGTTGGGTATTGTACTTTGGTGGTAGTACAGCTATTTTGAAGGGGGCGCTGCTGCCAGTCCCCAACGGATATCTCTGAGTGCGTTTGTACTGATAGAATTTATATTATTTTTATTCCATTTCTAAACCTACATCTATGCGAAATCGTGGCACGATTCGTTCAGTAGTTTTGGCGTAAAGAAATAACAAACTTATCGCTTCTCTATCTTAGTAAGAGCTAGGTGACATTATCCTCTGAACTCAAAGGTTAATCTGATGTACGTACACAACCGAAATACTGTACCCTTACCACCTATGATGAAATTATGTGCTAAATTTAATTAATTCTAAACTTAAGCACTTTGTTAACCTTTTACTGAAATAAAACATATTATTATTATTATTATTCTATTATATAAAGCAAAATTTTCTATTATAAATGCAAAAGTTTGGATGAACGATTATTATATTCATTCATCCAAAACTTTGCATTAATAATACAAAACGTTTATTTTCAAACATGTGTGTAACAATTGTATAAGAACACTGTCTTCTGAGGTAGCTAGATGTAGCTGAGTTACAGGAGAGCAGTTGCTTCCCTTGTGTACTTTACATAATTTATCTTAATATTAACTTAGGTATATAATGATAGCAGCGCAATATGTACAAAAAGCGAGAATTACGAAAAAAACTGTTTGGCTCATAATTTTACAAATAGTTTGCCATAGTTTCCTAGAATTTGTAGTAACACCAAATCCATTTCATTAACATAATTTAATTCGAAGAACTTTGTTGGAGCATGTTTTTTTAAGACAAGACTTAACATTAAAAAAGTGTAAGTACCTATCAAATTTAGTCTCATAAAACTGTGGATTTTATGAATAAATAAATAAACTTTTACGAAGTTATATATATAGATACATATAACTTCGCAAAAGTTAATTTAGGTAGTGAGGTACTTACAGGCACTCTTCAACTTGAAAAGTTTGTATGAATTGATCTCTCGATTGCACCACTACGCGAGTGACGTTGTTTTCATCAACTAACTCGTAGATATGATCCAACTGAAAGTAAAACAAAAATATTTAATAAGTAATTGTTTTGTACTTTCCCTGTAGTTTCTATATCTATGTTACGTTATGATTAGTTATCTAGTACCCATAACACAAGCTCTCAGCACCAATTATTATTATTATTATTAACAAATGTATTTTCAGATTCAAATCCATAAACACGTACAAATTACAAATGTCGCAATCAAATCATAGAGAATTAAATAACTATACATTATATATAATATTAATCTATTCATAATTAATTTTGTAAATTCAATTCTATTAAGGAAATAAAAGGCTATATTATTATTACATTACATAAACAATTGAATTAATAAACAAAATGAAATAAACATAATTAAATAAGTACCTACTTACTAACAAAATAAAATTTAAATAGAGCTAGACCCGATCAATATCTTCATCCATTTGTTCTGGATGGGACAGTCTATGGTTTATCCATTTTGAATGAAGCATGTTAGTAAACCAAATACGACACAAATAACAAAATCTCACTTACTTGGCGTCGAGTTTCAGATATAATTGTAAGCTATTTTTATTGAAAGGAGGATCTAAAATCGACAAGTAATGTAAATTACGTATAAAAAGACGCGCCAACAAAGTGAATTTTAGGTTAAGTATGGGCGGTTTGTTTACGTTTATGCTTCATTCAAAATGGACACGGTATAGGCGCGACACAATCATCTGCTGGATGCCGTTGCTACTGGCAACGTTACCGACGTTGGAGTAGAGAGGCGACTTTTTGGTGTGAAAGCCGAAATGATGGCGTGAAAGCCATCTGTGCGACCCACCAATCACAAACGCACGCAAACACAGAACCCCTCACACACACACATACACACACACACTCTTGGATCTGTGATGGGGTCTCCAGCTGCCCAGACTCTTACAAGACTGGTGTCCTCAGGCGAACCATCACTTAATGAACATTGATTTTCACATTATTGTTTTAAATTAGTTTAATTTAGCGTTAGATTGATTTGTTTAATGATACCCATGGAAGGTGGTCCCAGATATAGGTATATCCTAGTTTTTATAATTTTAAGACTGAATTCTTTTTCAATAAACGTAAATGGTGACGATTCTGTTGTTTTAGAATTAGATAAAAATAGCTTAAAATAGGATTTACGAATGTCGAATAGACGATGGCTTTTCAAATTGAATAGCTATCTTCTATTTGACATCAAAACTAGCTAAAATAAGGATTTAGGAATCGTTAAGAATCGGTTAAGGAATCGAAATGTAGCGTTTGACGATCCTAAATCATACTTTAGCAGATTCTAAAATAACAGAATTGACACCAATGTTATTCAGCTCTTCAGGCTCATATATACGGACCAAAATTTGCCAACTACACCCTTCTCCTTAAAGCAACGGCAGCCACCAACTGCAGTCGACTGCAGTCAACTGCATCGACGTCCGTGTATTAAGAGACGTGCAGTCCAAGAGCTCTTAGCATGGGGCTAGATGATTCTGTGCTGTGTGAATTGTCCTTCAATCTCAACCTCAACAGCCTGTATTGGTCAGGGCAGGCCTCCCCCTGATAAGCGCCATATTGGCGTTTATCGTATGGAGGGGTATATCCATAATCCCCACGCTAGGGATGCGGGTTGGGGATCGCAGTTTGGTGGTATAATTGTTCTGCAGGGGGCACTGCTGCCCACCCCGCGGTGGATATCCCTTAGTCGCCTCTTACGACTCCCGCGGAAAGAGTTGGGGTGATGCAAATTCTAAGCCAGCACCACACAGAATCCTGAATTGTCCAGCATTATTACAAATACCTATAATAAAACTCTATATAATACAAAATAAACGATCATCTATCGTGAAATACCACAAGTTAGATATTTGCGCAAATAGCAATGCGTAAATGTTTCTATTTTAAGTTTTCCTTAACTTAATAAGTATAGGAAAACAACTTGAAAGCCAATACCTAAAACTATGTTTAATTGATTTAATGCAAAATTACTATTATAGTTTTAATAGAATTGACATAAGTGCCTCAAAACTAGAACGCTTTTAATAAATAATGCTTGACAATTCACACAGCATTATCTAGCCCCAAGCTAAGCAGAGCACTAGCCACACCAAGGTACTAGATAACTGATATACTTAATACAATACACTACGTGGATAGTTTTTTTTATTATACATAGAAAACATACACAACGCCCTGAACAAATATCTGCAGATCGTACACACATTTGTCCCGGGGCGGGAATCGAACCCGCAACCTCCTGCGTCGCAGGCGGACCTTCGCCCACCGCGCCACAGAGGTCGTCACACACTTACATTTTGTCAAGGAGGAAAACTGGAACACTTAAACTTAAATCAATCCAAGAATCCAAAGGTCTACAGTCTACAGTCTACAGGGATTATGATAAACTCAAATGAGGTACTTATCCAAAATATTCTGTTGTGTATTCTGTTTTGTGAACCAATAAATAATAAATAAATATTCGCATGGACTCCGATAGGGTTCTGTGACGATTTGAGTAATAAAGTATATACATATATTGTACCCATGGCAAGGCAGTATGTTTCTTCACAAATTTCTCCTCTTTGGTAAGGAATTCCAAATTCAAATTTGTACAGCTATAGACTCATGTATTTGTGCTTCGATGATCGTCATTCATTTGTTTTTTTTTCTTCTGTTTTTTTCTGTTTGCGTCACTCATTTTACAAAATGGAAAACTTAAAATATCGCATTATTTACGAGTACGAGTTCCGCCGTGGCACTAGTGCTGCGGAAACAACTCGAAGGGTGAATGATGTGTATGGCGGTCGTGTTGCAAAAGAAAACACAGTTCGTTTTTGGTTCTAACGTTTTCGTTCTGGAAATTTCGACCTGCAGAACAAGCCCCGTGGACGGCCTGAGACTCAAGTTGAAAATGAAAAGTTGAAGGCTATTGTGGAAGCGGATCCATCGCAAACCACGTCCGAGTTAGCTGCAGGCTGCGATGTTAGTGATAAAACTGTTTTAATTCACTTGAAGCAAATTGGGAAGATTAAAAAGCTTGAAAGGTGGGTACCTCACGAATTGACTGAAGCAAACCGGCAAACGCGCGTCGACTGCTGCGTTACATTACTAAACCGGCACAATAATGAAGGTATTTTAAACCGAATCATTACCTGTGATGAAAAATGGGTTCTTTACGATAATCGGAAGCGCTCAGCGCAATGGTTGGATCCTGGCCAGCCAGCCAAATCCTGCCCCAAGCGAAAATTAACCCCAAAAAAGTTACTTGTAAGCGTTTGGTGGACTAGTGCCGGTATTGTTCATTACAGTTTTCTCAAATCTGGCCAGACTATTACGGCTGATGTCTATTGTCAGCAATTGCAAACCATGATGGAAAAGCTAGCGGCTAAACAACCTAGGCTGGTCAATCGCTCCACGCCACTGCTGCTTCACGACAACGCTAGACCACACACTGCGCAACAGACGGCTACTAAATTAGAAGAGCTTCAATTGGAAAGTCTAAGACATCCTCCGTACTCCCCGGACCTTGCTCCAACAGATTACCATTTTTTTCGAAATTTGGATAACTTCTTGCAAGGGAAAAAATTCAACTCCGATGGGGCAGTCCAAATCGCCTTCAAAGATTTTATTGATTTCCGTCTGACTGGTTTTTTTACTAAAGGGATCAATGAACTACCTATAAGATGGCATAAGTGCATAGAAAATAATGGTTCATACTTTGATTAATTAAATATATTATATTAAAAAATATTCGACTTTTTGTTCCTCCCATACAAAACGCCAATTTCATATGTAAGGACCTAATATTTAAAATATTCGTAAACCTGAATCACTTATCTATTTCAAAAAACCGCATCAAACTCCGTTGCGTAGTTTTAAGGATCTAATATATTAGGGACAAACAGAGGGAAGCGATTTTGTTTTATACCATGTAGTGTTTTGCGAATGCTTTGTGAATTGTCCAACATTATTTATTTATTTATTTATCACTTGTTGACAGACTTCCATCGAAATTTTGAAAAATTAAAACATTCTGATATGGTTTGTGTACCTCTCGGATAAATCTTAGGTTTATGGGTTTAGTTGTAAAATGGCAGCCTCCTTTAAGCCTAAAAACTAAAGACATTTTAACCACTACTGTCCTATCTAAGATTACTTTGCACTGTAACAAATACAACTTTATCATAAACTAGCTGCGCCCCGCGGCTTCGCACGCGTTGTTCCTATGGAAACATTAAAAGGTGATTTTCATCCCACGGGAACTGATTTATGGGATAAAAAAAGTAGCCTATATTTGATTCCGGGATAAGAATTACCTGTATGCGAAATTTCAGCCAGATCCGTCCAGTGGTTTTGGCGAGAAGTAACAAACATCCATCCATATATCCATACAAACTTTCGCCTTTATAATATTAGTGTGACTGACCCGTGTTATTCTTTCGCAGTCGTTGCCATCGTCTTCTGGTTTGAGTGTGTTTAGCGATATCATCGCTTTTTTCATGAACATTTTCTGAAATTTACAAAATCAACAAAGATTTACTCGCCATAAAAGAAGAACCAGCATTTTGAGAGAAGAAATAAAGAAAGAAATCTTTTTTACAGCTCATTATACATATACTGAAGTGAGTTTTTGGCAAGGTCTTATAGCACAAGTAAAGGAAAAAAAATATAGTCCTGATTCTGGCTATGACCAATAATATTTGTACTTGTTACCAAAACCGATACCTACCTACTTCACGTCGACCTAGAATCATAAAATTTGGCAGGATGCAAAATCATAGAGAGCTAAGTAAAGGAAGAAACCCAAACACGGTAAAATTGTACCTAGTTTATTATAAAATACTACTTTTGATTCTTGCCACGATGGACGAAACCTTGGGGATTTCGCGGCAAGACGCAAGGTCTTATAGCACAAATAATGGAAAAAATACGAAAACCATTTTGTTGATAATAACAAAAACTAAGTTTAGATTTCCTCCCAGACAAAAATATACAAAGTGACTATTATAATAAAATACTACCCGTGAACCTAGAATCATGATAATTGGCAAGAAATAAGGTCTTACAATTATACGGAACCTCTAGTGCGAGATTCCCTCGGTTTCTCGAACGCTTATTATTTTGACAAATTGTTGACAATTTGTCAGGCTGTACACGCACTGCTTTTATTACTCGCGTGGTTTTTTTTGCAGAATTCTGTAACTTAATGGAAGTTCAATAGCGGAAAAATATGAATGTTTGGAGCACTATAAAGTTGTAGGTAGCTAAAATAGCAAGGAATTTTATTCGTCGTAAGTGTAAGTTACGTTAAGCACGCAGGTTATATTCCGCGAGATTAAAATTCACGCTGTCAGATTCCGCAGTGCGTATATAACAAGCCGTTGACTATCCATTCAATGTGACAAGCGTTCGAGAAACCGGGGGAAACTCGCTACTGACGTTTGGCAATGCGTTTAACACCATTTACGTAAAATAGTAAAAATAGTGATTACAGGCCACATCGACCCGAGATCAAGCACGTATTCCCAGAGGAAACGGGAGTACTTACTCTAGATTTGAAGACTCTATGATTGAACTCTACGGGAAGAAAAGACAAAATAATGTAAAACTTATGTATTTTACCTTGCTTTTTAGCATAGAATCGACAATATCCTGAGGATATTCTTTGTGTTTTTCAAAGCAGTATCCCCTCCGGGTACAAGACTGAGAAAGTCTGAGCTTTTGACCTGAAAATTGAGGAAAAATAATTGATTTTGCTTCAATTATATGGATCCCACTGTCAGAACTAGACTAAAATACCTTTAAACGAGCAATTATTGTATATAAATATCTATAATCTGGATCTCGGAAACGGCTCCAACGATTTTTATGAAATTTAGTGCCCCTGTACACTACATTTCATAAAAATCGTTGGAGCCGTTTCGGGGGCGATATATCGATCTAGCGAGGATTCATTTTCAGATAATGTCGTTTTATTAGTTTAATTATGTTTTAATAATTAGATTTATCGTAATAAATGGACTCTTCCTGACATCTATTGGCGAATAGTAGTACTTTACTATTTTATTCGTGTTTTCAATATTTAACTTTATCCCAATCAACTTAAGAATTAAACTGAAAAATATGATTATTCCTGCCATCTATTGGCGAATAGAAAAAACTGAGTGAAGCTAGGTCACCCAAGTAATTAAAATGAAACCACATGGGAAGCACCAGCATTAGAATAAAAAAATCTTGAAGATCGGATCACCCAGTCAAAAGTTCTGAGGTAACTTAAATTATAATAACTAAAATACAGTCGAATTGAGAACCTCCTCTTCCTTATATTGAAGTCGGTTAAAAACCGTTTAATAAGGTATTGAGAAGTCTAATACAATGTAATGTTAGTAGGTAACAATGTATACGTACCACTTAATGGATTTGCTTCGCTAATAAAAGGCATGAGCTGTAACATCATCTACAAAACAATTAACTAGGTTAATTATAAGGACCATTAATATTTGTACTTGTAGTTAGTTATGCTACAATGGTGTCGATTCTGTTGTTTTAAGATTCCTAACCTAAATTGTAAGATTTCTAAATTTTCTATGCTAGGTTGACCTAAAAATTATGGTATTCTCTATACTAAAAATATCTACATATTAGAACGTTTTTCAAAATCGCAAAACCTCTCTGAGTTAAGTAGTTGGGTGTTGCTGTGAGCAAAATAATGTTTTTTTCTAAAATTTTATTTCAAAATACTTCTTTACATAGGTAAAACAGTTTATATGCATTTGTATTTGAGAAATCTTTTAGAAATTCAAATCGATGCCAGCTATAAATCGATAAATTTTAATCATGACCTAATTAGATGCCTGCTAAAATTAGGTACCTAGACGTTTCTAACCATAGTTAAAATGTAATGCAATGAATAGGGTTAAAGCTACTTTTAACTAAGTTGAGTTGTTTTACATTTATCAATCAAATTTTAGAGCTGTCATCCTAAATTTAAACGTGACAGTCAAATTTTTCAACCATCGAATCGTTTTCATTTAATTGAAATTACGAAATCCTAATTTTAGCTAATCCTAAAACAACAATATCGACACCAATAGTGATGATATAGTTAGGTGAATAAGTTTTTCGTTTACTAAATGTTATTTTGCCAAATCATGCTGAGACTGGAACCGTTTTGTAACTCTAACAAATTGTATTAGTTTCTAAGTTCTTTTTATTATAAATTGATTGTGTTTGAGTTACAAATAAACACTCCTTGCTATTTCTATTTCTATTTTTAACTCAAAATAATTAACATAGGCGACTAATTATTTCGCTTGTTTGATTACTGAGTAATAAAAGTTTTTAGCTTACCAAAATCACAAAAGTGTTCAATATGACAGCCATTTTTGACGTGGAACAATAAATACAAAACTTGTTGTGTGTTTCTGTGGGATAGATTTATTGTTGTTGTCACTTTTATGCTATATTTATAATATATCGTGCAACATCCTTAACCCGAAGAGGAGATCGGGGTATGTTGGTGCGATTGTTTGTAACGCATTTAATTTTAACTCTTATTCTATTAATTCTAGTTATATTCTTAGTTAAATATATTAGTTATATATGTATAGTTTATAATACGGGAACAAAAATATAAACTTGAACTATTCTTGTATGTAGTCTATGTTGTCCCACTGAGATGGCAAAGGCCTGTCTTGACTATTCACCAACGGAATTATTGTTATTATTACGGACTTAACTACAAATAATATTAATTAGAGGTTCGTTTTTATGTAAATTTACTTCTTCTGGTGAAAACAACTCTTCATCCGGTATGAACAACGATTTAACGCTCTTATTTTGCAATTTAACAAAATAACATACATGTAATCTTATATCACACAATATTAAACCAACTTAAAAATATATTATATTTTATCTTAACGAAAACTACATAGATGATAAGTAATTACCTACTTTGTGAAAAATCTCAGTCAGAAAGAAGTTAATGAATTGTATTTCCCTATTTTTTATTTTGTTAGAGCTAGAATAGATTTGTGCTTTTTTATCCACCACGTGTACAAGCTTCCCCAGTTTCCCCTATGAGGGTGTTTTATCTCGTAGCTAACAAACATTTCCTAGATTGAGAGTACGTTCTAGGAAGATGACATTATTTTAAAAAAATCAACTGGTTTTCCCTTAATGCTAAGCGGAGATTATGTCAAAGGTTATCACAATTTTACATACCACAAACTTATTTACACCAAACCTGTTTTTTGATGACCTATGTCAACGAGATTTTTTTTTACCCGACTACTACCGACTAACAACCAATCAAACATAGGTTTTCGACCTCATTACCCACCTTGGCTTATGAGGTTGACAACCTATGTTTGTTTGTATGTATGTATTTATGTGTGTATGTATATGTACTATGTAATACTCGAATGTATGCGAGTCGATTTTATGTTCCCACGTAGCTCTGAAACTACTAGTCCGATTATAACAAATGACGTATCGTTGGATTCGTCTCAACATGTCGCTGGTTAAAAGCTCGGTGACATCTGACAAAATCGGGGATCTAACGAGATATCCGGATTTAAGTGGGAGTTCAAAATTCCAACGTTTGTATTATATGCCCGTGTGTGGCATCGTTGTAAAGAGCGCAGTTGGTATAGGCACTGATAATAACTATTATTATTTAAAAAGAGGCAAATAAAATAAAGTTTCAAATAAATATTACCGATTGGAAATTATCTATCATTGAATTTTTAAATTTCTAAAGCCTCCAGCTACTTGGAGGCCTCAAATTAGTAGCCTCTAAGTATCATCAGATATAGGTAGGTATCATTAAATAATTGGGTTTGTTTAAAAAAACTATGACTTCAACTTTATGGTTTTTTCATGGATACCTTTGTCGCTGATGATGATGATGATTTATCGTTAAAGCAACAATAGAAATACATACTCGGTTAAATACAATTAAGGGCAAGGGCCAAGGGCCTATTAGGTATTCGCACTAGAATACGAGTAGAGACTGACCTCTATTCTTATGGTATTAGTAAGGAAAATATGATGGGTTAATATAATAAGACTATCAGCAAAGTTTTATTTTTTCATGCAATTTTTGTACATTTTCAGGAACCTAATTCGACTGAAAATTAACTCTATTAAAATGTACGGAACAAGTACTTACCTTCAAGGATGAAAGGGAGGTTGTGGGTGAAAACCATCGATCATAGGAATCGCCGCCCCTTTATGATCGACGATAAATAAAAACGTTTTCTTCGATACATTCATTCTTTTCAGATTTATTTATTCTACTCGCATGTAGGTACATTTATACAGTTTAGGTTTTAATATAATCTTTGGTCGATGACAAAAAGTTCTGGACTTGATGAAAACATCTTAACAACATATAAAACGACTTCGAATTCCTTAAACTTTGTTATTCCTTATGCATTGTTTTTAAATTTTGCTGGACAAATACTAAGTACCTACTACCTACTTGTTGTTGTAACCGCACTCACCCTGAAGATGCCCCTCGTTAAGGGATGAAACGTGGATGAAACATTGGTATTCTTCCAACACAAACAAGGTTCATAGTTAACCCGCTTAGATTCATAGTGAAGTTTCTATAACGTTTAGTATTTATATAATATTATTACGTAATATTTAGTTAATCGATATTTATTAGAGATAATTATTTAGTTATATTTTATTTTAAGTACCTACCAGAGGTAGGTAAGTTACAATTTAGTAAAATAGTTATATGTTTTTAAGTAAGTGTCTCACTATATGTAAGCCTTGTATTTGTTCCTATGAGAATAAAGTTCTTTGACCTTAGTACTTATCAATAAAAGGGATAACTTTTTATACAATAACAAATTTTGGATTCGGTCCTTATTGTCCAGCGAAATCGACGAATATATATAAAAGATGATGGTGATGATGATTCAAAACCCATAACTCAAGTCATTTATTTATTTTAGGGAAACCATCAGCCAGCAGCCGTGTGAGGTCACTAGCAAACTTTGTCGTATTTTTATTTATGTCATTTATTTTTTGAAAATAAAAGATATTATATCCAATATTTTGTGATGGTCTAACTGACTTTTTTACCCAGGAAACTATTAACATAACGAATAAAAACAATTCTGAAACTGGTTGGAAGCAAAACATAACCAACTAGAACAAATACAAAGGGCATAGATATACGATTATCTACATTGATTAATTAAAAAGGGAAGATAGGTTACGTTCTCCCAGCGCTTACTCAATAATTGGCATGTGTCACAACTACACGCAAACACATGCGCTCACAACTATATTCCCAGTCCTGTGCAATATAAAGAACAACAAAGACGGAAAGACGTACCTAAGACCGAAGTGAGATAGGGAAAACAATATTTCACGCGAATCACGACCGCCCGTGCCGCCGGTCCAACGGTGACTGAGGTAAGAGCACACAATTTTACACAATGTGAGGTTGCCATTTTCAAGAAACTAGTACCTCATCTTCCCTTTTTAATTAATCAATGATTATCTATGACAAAAGGTCGGTTCAAATGAGCTCGATTACTCATAATTCTTGAAGTGGACCTTGCAGGTGCAGCAGACAGGGATGTTGAAGTCCTGGGGGCGGATGGCCCCGTCTTCGTAGATGTAGAGAGTGATGGTTGTGTAGCTCTCGTCGCACTCAGTCTCGATGTTGTCTTGCTGTGCCTTTTGTTCGTCGAAGCAGGATTGTTGTTTATCACTGGAACAATCACATTTCATAAAAGCAATCATATTATTTTTGACTTGATCTTATTATTAGGTTGAGAAGTTTATGTTTATAATGTTGTGTTTTTGAGAGAAATAATAAATCAGTTCACAGAGTAAACAGCAGGGGTATTTTAATTCGTCGGAAAGGCCGTCGAATTTGATATCGGAAACTTTTGAAAAATTAAGCTATGACCGACTCATACATACACATTTTGACATTATGTTTAATTTCAAGTTAGCAATAGTAGCATGTCTACTCTAGGTATGCCTAGATTCTCGGTCTACGTTTTATTTTCTCTTTGTTTACGACACTCCTTACTGACACCTGGTAGAGTCGTAAAGAAAAGCTAAAGTTGAATATAATTAAAAACTGGTTTCTACCTTTGTCTTCGTACGCGTTATTTCTAAGGAACTGTTTTATGGGACAGAGTATGTTTTATTCCAGTCCAAGAACTACCTGTATGAAAACTTCAGCCCGATTCGTCCACTACATTTGACGTGAAGAGGTAACAAGCATCCAAACATCCATCCAAACTTAGAATACAAAACATCGTCATCATCTGCAGAGTAATTACGCAAATCCACCCATGCTATATTGATATTTGAAAGTCCGTTAAATGGCCTTCGTAATTTGCTATTTTATGGGGAAAGCCATTGAAATGGCTTTCAAGGTCATCAAAAGGCCTTCCAAATGTCAAATATTGGATGAGAGTTTTTACCATACTCAGTCTGCTGGCCTTTAACATACATGAAGGGTGGTTTATGTCGTATTCGTGTGTCGGCTTACGCAAATATGACCTTTAAGTCCGGGAATAACAGATGCGTATAAAGCACAAATAAACTTTATTATCAGCCTATACCAATTTACTGCTGGACATAGGTCTCCCCTTATGAGTGCCTAGCACCCTGTTTTTAGCTTAACTCATCCAGTATCTGCCTGCAGCCTTTAGCCGTCCTATTATTAATAGGTATTTGAAAATCCTTAGAATGGCCTTCATAATTTGCTATTGTATGGATATAACCATTGAAATGGCTTTCAAGGCCATTCAAGGGGCTTTTTAATGTCAGTTGTAGGATGGGTAAATTTTGGGTGATTGCACAGCTGGTCGGAAGACGTTTTCTGCGGTCTCCACTCAAAAGCTCGAATAACCTCAGTCGTATCTCACGAAGCACAAAACGTGCACAAAACCATAATGCAGTAAAATATAACAAAACTGTTAATTAATAAGAAAGTAGGAACTCCCTCATTACCTTTCACATCTTGCGGTCAATGTCGCTCACGTTTGAGATGACATTTTGAGGATGGTGCTCTTCCAGATGATAATCGGATGAGAAATAAATCGAAGACGAAAAACTTGTACTTATTGTAAATTGACGTTTTTGAAAAAAATGATTCATAGATATAGCTGAAACTCTTAGATCAGTGAGTAATTTTTTTCTCGATGATGAAACTGTTGAACTTCGCATTTTAAAAATGAGAGTTAATGCTTTGTTAATTTATGTTCTATAGTACTTTGATTTCAGTTTTTTTATTCTTATATTTACCTATTTTTATAATTCAACGTAGTCAAGTAATTTATTTTTAAGATTTTTAAATGAATCATAATTGTTTGTTATATTTACAACCTGTACCTATATAGGTACCTACTATGCAAAAATCTACAAACTATCCTGATATTTCCTTCGGAGCAACGCGTTTTAGTCGCGTCATAAAACTTACAGGCACTTGGTTATTTTGATCCTCTGCTCTAGATATGGAGACTGGACTACCAGCTTTGTTCCATTCACTTGAATGGTGTAAGGTTGATGTATCTGAAAATATATAAAGAAATATATACGTATCAACCCACAAGAACATTCAGCATCACATACTTAGTGGAGTCGTGTCGTGTCATTTGTGAAGTCATGTTCAAGATATACGAGTTCCTACCTATCCACTGCTGAAAATGACTCCACCGAATAAGTGGAGTGTTTAAAAAACAAATTTAGGTGTCTATTCAGATGTTGTTAAAACTAGACTAAACTAATCTAACAGGACTATAAATGATGCTATCCTTATTATTTTGATCGTTATGTCGGCGACATTTTTAGTAATGTCAAATTAGTTAAGTTATGTTAACGACATCTATGGACACAAATGTCGCAAAAGATTATTCAAAAGCCTCTTGTCAAACAACTTAATAAATTGACGCCCTATGTGGCGCGGCGGGTGAAGGTCCTACCGCGTCGCAGGAGGTTGTCAGTTTGATGCCCGCCTTGAAAAAATGCGTGTACGTTCTGAAAATATTTGTTTGGGGTGTTCTGGATATTTGAAAAATATGATATAATACATGCTAAGTATAGAGAAACATTAGTAATATATTGTGTTACGAGTCAGTCATCTACTACTTAGACACAGAGATATATTATTCTCTCATATTATATTTCTCTCTCCTATCTTATTTTCTGATATCTGTGTTAGACCCTGTGATTGGTTATTTCGTTTTCAAGATGCTTCCTCCACCAAAAAAGCGTTAACAATTCACTCACAAAATGACGGATCCTAATACTCCGGACATACAAGTTCCGTTTCCTGCTCTGCTTAACTTGGGACTAGATGATGCTTAGTGGACTGTCCAGCATTATTTATACCTATAAACCATGTCGCCCTAATCCCCAATGCGTCGTCTTAAATTTAATAAGTGGAGTAAAGTTTATTCCAGTTTCTTTCTATTTGCATCAGTTAGCAAGTAGTCCAACTACCATGATGTATTTATAAAAATATTATCAGATATATTATTTGTAATTGTCTAGTTACTTCTTCAACGTATCCGCAGTTGTCAGGGTCTATCACGATCTTCGGCTGCAGCGCTCTGAGGCGACCGTTCTGTTCGTGTCCGAAGGCCCAGTACTGAAATCACAAATTTAAGCAGATACATAATTTAATCTTTAATCATATACATGAGTGAAAGTGGCGCTGCCACATATTTTATCTTATTATTACGCCTAAACACAGGAAAATTTAAAAATCCATCGTTCAGTTTGTGGTATCTGTTTTAGGTTATTTATTAACGCCTCTGTAATAGTTTTATTTTGTAAAGCTTAGGCAGAGATACGAAGTTGCTCTTTTTGGCCACCAAACTCTAGTTTTGCATCTCTGCCTAAACGATACAAGATAAAACTATTACAGAGGTATTAAAAATAGCTTATAATAGATAAACAAAGGGTGTAGTAAAAGAGGTATAAAAAAACCTTATTATAGGTATCACAAACTGGCACAATCATTCATGAAAATTCGATTGTTCAACGTAATAATAAGAGAAAATAGTTGGGGGCGTTAGTTTGAGACGGGGTACCACCTGCGATTAAAGCTCAGCGCATGGTTATGAAGTTATGAATCATAACTTCTTAAATATACGCCCGATCATCATCATAACAGATGGATCTGATGGCACTTCAATAATTTTGACAGATTGATGGTTATTTTTTTCAGACGATAGCGATGCACGCACGATGCACAAATATTTTAATACACTTAATATAATAAAGGCTTACCTTGTTATTATTAAAGTGTGTGTCTATATCAGCGCCATATGTATCGTAATCGTCTGGTTTATGGTCACAATAAGTCTGACCTTCGCAATCTGGATGCACGTCTATTGTTCCACCTGTAAATGTAATATTATTTTTCCTTTAAAAAGGCTGAAACGGCTCTTGGACCGCGGCCACTGGTGGCCAGCGACAGCCATACTTTTTCATAAATATTTTGGATAGACGCGCCGCATACGCATACGTGTAGCCGGTGGCGGCCACTTCCTACAGCAGTGTCCGCGACGAGCGGGTAGCGCGCGACAGCCACCGCTGTGGTCGGTGGCCCATTTGCGCGCAGCTGTAAGGCCAAAACACCAGTGAAAGTGGCGCCCCCAATTATTTTATCTTATTATTATATTACGTTAAACGCAGCAAGTTTTAAAAATCCATCGTTCAGTTTGTGGTATCTATTATAAGTTATTTAATGCCTCTGTAATAGTTTCATTTTATAAAGCTTGGGTAGAGATACGATAAGTTGCGCTTTTTGGCCACTAAACTGTATTTTCGCATCTCCTGTGGTATTGAAAAATAGCTTATAATAGCACAAACTGAACATAGGATTTTAAAAATTCCTATGATAAACGTAAAAATATGATAAAGTAGATATCGTTGTCATATTGGCTCGGGTATGCGCCTTAAGGTGGCTTGTGTACTGACTTGCGTTACGGAGCGTAATTTATTTAACGTGTTACAGCGAACATGCAATCAGTACCTATAGGGAAAAAAACGTATCATGCTCGGTGCGGTTGATACACAATGAGTCGTTATCCAAAAATTAAAAAACTCTATTAACTCCATTGAATTACTTATTATGCTTACTGATTTAAAAGGGCAACTTCGTATCTCTGCCTAAGCTATACAAAATAAAACTAGTACACAGACATTTATACACCTTTATATAATAGATAACTATGTATAATAAAAAATATCTATCTATGTAGTGTATTGTATTATGTATATCAGTTATGCTGTGTGAATTTGTCCGGCATTATTTATTTATTGATTTATAACACCCGTGTATGCGCCTTAATTTTCTTTCTGTCTTTCTTACCATTTAAGGATCCTATGACTGCAATGATGATCTGTAATGCACAAAATAGATAATACTGGATAAGTAGGTATTATAAAGTCAATTAAGAGAGGTCACAGAATCGTCACGCAGAATCCATAGGGCTCATGTTGTCGGTGACAATGACGACACAGGCATAGGTAGATAATAATATAAAATGTAAAAACTCAAAAAATTACCAGTAAAAGCATTGCACGCTTCTCCATTTTGGGTTCAATAATCCAGGCACTATTTAATGAAAATATATTTACAAACAGTGTGTCCACGTTATTCTCTATCAATACCTATTATCACAATGTTTCATATTAA
Organism: Eupithecia tripunctaria; assembly: GCA_955876795.1. Taxonomy (NCBI): domain Eukaryota; kingdom Metazoa; phylum Arthropoda; class Insecta; order Lepidoptera; family Geometridae; genus Eupithecia; species Eupithecia tripunctaria. Next base: position 1,492,261 of record OY041607.1, read on the forward strand.
TTAATACAAGCTCAAAGGAACAAACTTATGCATTTTCCTGCTCATGGTGACGTGAGAATTCATAAATACCTAGTAAGTATAAGTTAATCCATAGTGTAGAATTATTGGTCATTAGATTCATTTACAACGGAATATTTACTAAGATTCGAGTTTCGAGCATTCCAATATTTTAACGCTACACAGTTATAAAAGTTTTATTGGGCAGTTTTTTTGTCCGCGGCTCGACTCGTTCTTCTATGGAAACGTTCAAAGGTTATTTCTATCCAATGGGAACTAATTTAGGGAATAAAAAGCCTATGTATTATTCCAGATCTAAATCTACATCTGTGACAACATTTGTATTTATTCAATAATTTCAGGATATTCAATTATGTGGCCCTCATGTTCAACACCTTGGTAGAGTGCTGGACATGGCATCATCATCAGCCTAGTCCACAGCTGGACATAGCATTCCACATGCGACGCCTTAAATGTCGTTATTTTTAACAATTAGGTTAGCCTACTGCGGGTAAATCAGAACTTACATGGTTGATAATTACTTTCAAACAAATGATGCTAAGTGCACCAACCTATTACAGGTCGACACAACGTGCGTAAAATGCAAGGGGATTTGTAGGTTGAAAGCAATGAGTATCATACATAAAGATTTACTTACATACTAATTTAAACAGAAAGCAACAATATACGGTAAGAAAGTACAAAATAGAGAATAGTATTAAAAAGTAGTAATAAAGTGATTGAGATATTAGGACTTAAAAACAAGCACAATATATGTGAAGGCAACTCCATCTTCTCGTAAGTTGTTACATGAATTATCAAAATACTATATGCGAATTCTTATAGTATTTTGCTTTAAGATAGATTGAAAAAGGAATCACACTCCAGGTGTAAATGCAAGTGACGTCGAAAGCTTGCAAGACTGTCATAGTGGATGTCTAACAGATCACATTTATCAACAAAGTAACAGAGGCGGGGGATGGGAGAGCTAGCGCCCAGCTCTTCTGGGGGTTCTAAGCCACCTTCATCGAGTCCCTGCGATCGCTGCAATTTAGTCGGTTCTTGGAATAGAACCTATTCGATAGACCAACGACATTTAACGGCGTTTTGGCAACAAAATCTGCAAGACCACCTGATGGAATTCTTCCATCATGTAGAAGCTTTTGCCATAATCACCGCACTATTCGTGATCGCAATTGAGGTGTCGAAAAAACACAGAAGGAAGCTGCTGCTATTCCTCGGCTAGGTTCCCTTAGTCCGCTCTAAAGCCTTCGAAACATGTTGACCCAACGTTACCGAGTGAAAGTCAATACCAACGTGTAAACGGCACGTTTGCATTGCCTTGCCATCGCTCGGTATCGCTCGCCTATCTGGCAGAGAATACAAGCGCCAACGAGTACAGAGGTCATTTTCAGTGACTTGTTACCGCTCACGCTCGGCCAATCTTGCCACATACATATGTTTGTGTAGTTTGTGGTATAATAGTTTTCGTAGACTTGCCAAACGTCTATACGGTGGCACTAGCCTTGTATCGATTAGCCTACGCTCGCGTTGGCCTTAGCTCGGCCAACATGTATTGGAGGCTTTACGGGCTAATTTGAGGTCGATATTTTCCACGGCATCCTAATGATGGTTATGGTGAGAAAAGTGGGTAAAAGAATTCATACGATTATAATGATCATGGAGACCAAGTAAAGGCGTATTAGAATCTAGTTACAACAGCGATTAGCAATCTCCGAAACAAAGACTGTCATCACTGACCGGTAAAGACGCTAAAACTTCTGCATCCATTAAAACTAAACCATATAACACAAACAATAGACTATATTTTGCAAGAGAGGTGAGAGAGACATCTTCCTCGCGTCGCGCCCTGTTTCGCGAAAAGATTGTGTGCATTATAACAATTGGGTATGTAATGTTTAGCACATTCTTACTGTTGACAACACTTTGTCGACATACGTCGTGCCTGCGGTGACTGCTGCAATGTGGCGCAAACGAATGGGGACTGGAGGATGTAATTATTTATAATCCAGTCCAGAAAAGGGTTCTGTACCTACGATTTTTTCTATTCCTAATTTTTTATTGCCCAAAATACGAGTGGAACAATTAACATTTAGGAAAAACAATGGCAAGAGAACTCTATTTAGTGTTAAGCTCTCCTTGAGCTTAATCCTAAATAATTCCAGAAAACCTTATTGGGAGAGCGCGATAGTTATAAAAGTGGGCTTCTATAGAGGTTAAGTAGAGGGGAGATTTATTTTTTCTACTAGATTAGGAAAAGGAAAATTGTTTTTCGTTGTCGTGCAAAACCAGCTTTCATGCCGAAAACTAATCAGAAACTTCGATTTCGTTTTTAAGAGTACGTGGCTTTGCACGTTAATTCTTCATTAAAAGAGGCTAAGCTGTTATTTCAGGTTTATAACTGTTTCTAAGTGAATGCTATCATTTAACCTATCTCTATATTGTTTGCAACGGCCTGCAGTTAGCTTAACTGTTTTCAATTGTATTAAACTAGTTTTATTCTATCATTGTAATTTTTTTGTTACATAGTAACATTTCGTTCAGGTTATTATATAAATGAATATAATTATGAAAAAGGATCATTCCATCCATTCAAACTAAAATTCGGATTAAAAAATAGCCACCAAAGCTGAAAAAAGGGTCAGTTAGACAAAGACAAACTGAATGGAATCCTACACTATGTGGTTAATACGACCATTAGACATTAATCTGTACTTAAATTAATGTGTAAGTTTAAAGTGTGTTAATCATCGTCATCGCCAGTTTACTAACGTCATTATGAGTTTTACTTGGTAATTTTGTTTTAAGCTTACGAGATATTTCGGAATCTCCACCTACTGAGCTTATTTCAAAAAATCTTGTTCTTTTGTAATGCCATTCAAAATTGAATGGCAAGGAAAGTGGTGGGTTTTACCAAGTTTTACTTAGAGTTTTGACCGATAACTTTATTTTTCACTCGTTTTCGCGGAATATAAAATAGCCAATGTGCTTAAAATATATTAATTTTTACAATATAATAGTAAAATTTCAGTTTATTCTATCAGAGATGTAAAGAAGAAACAAACATACAATCAACTATCTATCCAAACTTTGGAATTTTTATACATACTAGTTTCTGTTTGCGCCTTTTCGGTGGTAAAAAAAAGCAAACACTATACGTAGTTAGAAAGATTTTATTCTTTTGTAGGTAAACAAAGATCGAATTTATTTATATAGAAACACTATAAGTTTTTTATAGTGTTTATTTTTTCTTTCCATGGGAACTGATATACGATAAAATTAAACCACAAGAAGAAGTGAACATGAAAACCGATGCAGTAGATTAGATACGGTAGGTCTAGGTTAGTTTTTTTTAAACGACTTCAAAACAAGAAAGAGGTTCTCAATTCTATTGTAATTTTTATTTTTTTAAGTTTGTCTCATGTTTGTCCTAAGAACGTTTGGGTGATCCGATTTTGATGATTCGTTTTATAATTGAAAGCTGGTGCTTCCCATGTGGTCCCATTTCAATTTGGTCCAGTTCTGACTATTTCATCCATGAGAAAAACATATAGTTGAAGTCGGTTTATAGATTTTTAAAACAAACTCAATTATTATTACCTATACTTAGACTATTAATTCAGACGAATGTGAGTACCGAGACAAACCTTACAAGATTTTATAGTACACATATTTATAATGTATACTGTGATAGTTTTGTAATGAATAAATATCTAAAAAAGTCTAGATTTACCTATTCAGAAAATATCATCCTGTACTTTTCAGTAACTGGCTTGAAGAAGCAAAGTAGCATACGATTTTACGTATACCTTAACCCCAACAGCCTGTTTTGGTCCACTGCTGGACGCAGGCTTCTTCATGATAGGCGCCTTATTTGTATTTATCTTTTAATGCCCATAATCCACACGCTGGGTTGGAATTTGGTGGTATCACAGAAATCGTAATAATAAGGTACATTATTACGATTTCTGTGGGTGGTATAATTGTTCTGCAGGGGGCGCTGCTGCCCGCCTCCGGGTGTATATCCCTTAGTCGCCTGTTACGACGAATTTTATGTAATGTATTATCATTACTAATCCTACACAACAGCGAAACTTTGTGTCGTTTTAATGATTTTTGGCCGAAGACAACGGCAAGACTACTGAATGGATCGAGCTGAAATTTTGACCTCATAAAAATCTGGACCTGGAATTACAAAACAGCTAAGCCAAAAAACGTATGCAAAACCACGGACAGAACCTAGCTTATAATATTAGCGTGAAATATCGTAGCAAAGATAAAATGCACAAAAAGCTATATTGCCAGCTCTACCATGCAATCTTTGTAAAAATCCCACTTTAAGTTATATAAATTCCCTGCAATTATCCCACCTTATTTATAGCAATACTGAGTATTATATGAAATTATAAGGACTTTTTGAATCATTTTCCTGTTAACACCTTCCTCTATGTACTATTTTAATTCAGTAATTTTCTTGAATCTGAATGAATGAATATATATTATAAATACCTACATATCCACACTGTCACCTAGCCGTAAAGTCCATTTATTAGTGTTTCTGTTGTTAGGTTCTAGTAATTTTATTTGAAGCTGTAGGCCTTCCTATAAATCAATAATATTATGTATAATTGTATGTAGGTATGCTATTATATTATATTAGGTAACCCCTTATTCTGTTTTAAATTTCTATTTTAAATTTATTGCCCTACATGTCTTGTTCATATAATTCTCCGTAAGCACATTATTTGTGAAACGATCAAGTTTTAGACTCATAATTATATACATTTTATACAGGCATTCTGTGATTATTTTATGCTAAATAAATATATAAAACAATTTTTTTTCAATCATTTAACGCATTGTTTGACATTTTTTCTATTAATTTATACTTCCAAGCTGTAGCATACACAAATTCAACACCTCTTATTAAAACAAGATTGTATCAAGATCTAGAATGCAAGTTTTTATTGCGTCCAAGCTGTGACTCGCTCGGATGTTCCGCTTCTTATATTACCTCATAATGTGGAACGATTGTGCAAACCCTGCAGTTTTATTTATATAATTACTTCAACTTAATATATGAAAATCAGCGTATATAACAATTTTATATTTCGTATGTAATACTACCTTTCTTATTTAATTTTGTCTTCCGTAATTGCATATATGCAACCTAAAAAAAATTGTCTAGCCTAATCGTTGAGATATATACGAAACATATATGAAACTTTATTAAGTTTAACCGCTAAGCGACCATAAAATCAGATTCTAGTTATATTGCTTCATATGTCGGTAACTTTTGGGTTGTCTTACACATCACTAATTTACTTATCTTTATAATAGTGAAAGGAAGTTATTGGATATTAATCAAATGTTGCCTAAAACGCCTAACTGTTGCTGCACTCTGCATCCATCTACCCGTCTAAAGATGCTTAATGAATACATTTGTAACATGTTCCAGAATTTAATAGGTTCGATTTTTCTAGGATTATTTATTCTATTAGGTTAAAGGTTTCTTCGTCGCTTCTTAACTTTAGTCTACGTGCCGAACAGACCGACAGAATTCAAAATAATATCACTTTATTTCCGTGTCAGTGTTTTTAATAAGTTTTATGGAAATAAAGAGTTTTTATAATTTCTCAAAAGAACATAATAAACCTACGAGTACTTTAATCTGAAACTAACTGACCTAAGCCGCAAAAACCACCTATGTTTTCGAGGACCAAAACAACAGTATTTTTAGACCAGAGAATGCTTTGACTTATTTTGTTTGACATGTTGTGTATAACATTTTAGGTGCATATTTGTTGACCATTAAGGCAACCACATTATTATATTATAAATAATAAATAAATAATTATCACACAGCATCACCTAGCTCCAAGCTATGCAAAGCTTGTGTTATGGGTACTAAATGACTGATATACAAAATAGGTACAATAGACTACACAGATAGATTGTTTTATTGTTATAGGAAACAGCCAGAACACCCTGATCAAATATCTGCAGATCGTACAAATATTTGTCTCGGGGCTGGAATCGAACCCGCAACCTCCTACTTTGCAGGCGGACCTTCGCCCGCTTACCCGCAGAGGTCGTTATTATCTACATATCAGCTAGAGTGGGTACAAAAGATTGTTATTATTGAACGTAATCTAGAGCTGGCCCAAATCCTTCCGTTGCCCTAAATAAATGAATTATAAAACATTTTTGCGATCATATACGATACAAACCGCTCAACAAAGAGGCGGGGATAGTTTAAATAAAAACCTCTTTACCTTCTCGGGTGAGAGTGAGAGCGTCTTGGCCGACGACGCACGTTCCGCGCGCGAAAGTAATATTCGAAATACAAAATTGGCGCCATTTACAACTGTCATCACGCCGCGCCATCTTTATTTTTTCAAAACTTAAAAGTTATAGGGAAGGGTTGCAGTCGATGTATTGTATCGATAGTACTTAGAAGAGAACGATAAAGTGAAACTGTGTCCCTTTCGCACTAGACAGTGCGTGGAAGTGCTAAGTGACTTTCGCCGATGACACTGAGGATGATGGATTCACGTAACGTAAAAGTAAGGATTGAATGTATATTTCTTGTCAATAGGTACCTATTGTTAAATTTACATTGATGGGACAAAGAATAAACCAATATAAATACGAAAAATTCAAAATTCAACAATAAATGTACACCTAGAAAAGGTCGAATCAAATTATAAAATTATACACTTACTATGAAATTGTGATTCAGTTATATGAAGTGGTACTTTGACATAGAACCATTGATTCAAAGAATACAAAAATTGTCATTTTGGTGTCTAATACACCAAAATGACAATTTTTGTACAATTTTTGTCAATTTTTGTAAAGATCCGTAAAGATGGAAATGATTTCCCTTTCAACAAATATCGCGTATCTTCCCGAGCAATATACAATAAACAATCAAAAACAGGCGTAGGGTATGAAATAGCTAAAAACTCAGTTTCTAAGCGAACAATGCACAGACAAAAAGGCTCAATTGTGTAGTTAATAGCTCTGTCTAACGTGTTAAATACTACCTACTAAGAAAATACAGAAAGTTAGTTACCAGTTAAATTGTCAATCAAGGGTGTGAATTGGTTGAAAGATCCCGTAAGTAAATACGGACACTATGATTTTAGATGAAATAATAACATGTGCTATTTTGCTAATGACAAAATTAAAGAGATACAATCTAATTACGAAGTTTTTATGTCAACCTTCAATTACTTAAGATTTCGTTGAACGAATAAATGATGGGTCGGGAGGTTAAGACCAGTAATTCGTTACCTTCATAATACTTATGTTACAGCATAGTTTAATTGAGTTAATGTGTTAGAGTCATCAAGGTACAAGAAAGTAAGTGAAGCCCATGAGGAGAACCCACCGACAGAGACCGGTTGAATGGCTCACAAAATATGAGATGAAAGGGTAGGAAATATCAAAAAGATCCACTGAACCTTGACTGCTAAATGTAGGAGGAAATGGAAGAATGTGAAAGCCTACCAGTCTATTGATCGATCAATGCTTTATAAAAGACTAATATTATAAAGGCGAAAGTTTGGATGGATGTATGGATGGATGTTTGTTACCTCTTCACGCCAAAACTACTGAACGGATCTGGCTGAAATTTTGTATACAGGTAATTCTAATACTGGAATAAAACATAGGCTACTTTTTATCCCATAAATCTGTTCCCGTAGGATGAAAATCACTCTTTAATGATTTCATAGGAACAACGCGTGCGAAGCCGCGGGGCGCAGTTAGAGCGGCTAGAGCTAAAAGAAGATGCGTGTCTAATATTTAACCTATCTATCAGTGCACTCTACATAACGCATCCGTAAGTTACTATTCTTCATTTAGTTAGGATAAAGATAAAGTCAAGGAATGATAAATCCGTCTTAAATACAATCTGTCATCTACTAAATACTTTGATTCATTAACAATGAACATCAGTCGTTAGTTAAAATTAGCTGGTTCAAAAGTCGCCGGCACTTAGAACGTAATAGAACGCGCGAACGCCTTTTTATAAATCAAATCACATAAACAGTAGTATTATAAATAGCAATTATTTGCACGAGCATATAATAATTTTAATTTATTCTAAACATAATAATAAAGTTGAGCACACCTTAGGTAGAAACTATTATTTGTATGTCAATCAAAATATTTGATCTATGTAACATCTACTTTTCTACACATCAACGTGTGGTTGTTATACATGAATACGTGATTAGGTAAAGGAGTTTTTAATTTTTAAATTGAAATAGCAGGGTAGTATAAACTTTTTTGACTTTTTGACAGATTCGTATACGACTCAAGAGATACGTGGAAATTCAATTTTAATAGATTACTATGATTTTTCCATAGTCAACTTTACCCAATCAATTTTGGTGACGTAGTCATTCGGGTCTTAGGTATTTTTTTTATTCAATTGACCTTTGCTTGACCACAGCCCTAACGGATTGTAAATAAACTGAACATTCGAACAATGTTATTGTAAATATTGCAATACTCATTGATCAAACGAAAGTGATGTAAATCCGTTTTGCTTTCTGAATAGCACGCGCAGGCGGCAAAATTATATGCATTCGACGTTTTGACTCGAGATTCTATTAATCTATGCTAATGTATCGATAGATAGAAAGTGTCCCCACACCATTATGTATTTCTCGTGATTTTATAAAATTAATTGAATAAAAACCTCCAATGTGCTTTTTAAAAAGTTAAGTAGATACGGCGTAAATTAATTAATTGCGTATTTTTTGTTTATTCTCTGGTACCTAGGTATAACCTTTCTAAGCTGGGTTTGCTGTACAATATGCAGATGCAATCTCGATTCTTATAAAAATAGACCAACTAATATTGAATTACACAAGGATATCTCTATACACTCTGAAAGTTTAATAATCATTAATTTTATTCTAAAAACGATAAACTGACTTTAATTATATAGTTTTTTCAGTGAAGTGCACCAATTTAAAATGGGACCACACGGGAAGCACTAGATTTCCAAAAAACAATAAAAAAACAGTCGAATTGAGAACATCCTCCTTTTTGAAGTCGGTTGCCTGAAAATATAAGTCTAGAATCAAGAAACCACTTAGATGTCGTAATACTAAGGGAGGTAGTTAAGTCATTAAGTTAGGTACTTACCTATTACCTACTTGGGTAAAAACCGGTAGGTATTCTCAGAAAAGTAAAGTCTACTTTCTTTCCTGCCATCCAATATCCGGCTATAGTTGGATTTAAGCGCTCATTTAGTTTTTAAAAGCATGGTTCAAAAAACTCATTAGGTTATGCATGTCTATTACCTAGATAACCAGTATAGATTGGTAGATAGTAGTTTTGCCGATTACATACTGCTTTGAAAGCACGATTTTGTGGCCCCCTTATCGATAGTCAATCCTTTTACACGAGCAACCTGTGGTTCACTTATACGAAGAAATAAGTCAAGCTCTTCGTGAGTACAACAACGCTTTCAGGATGCTGTTAGGCCTATTCTGCAGCACTTCCAGCATGTTGGCTGCACCTTCCAGCATGTTGAGCACCACGCATGGCGGATGGGTGATCGCAGTCTATGGCATTCACCGCCCAGCCTCGGCCGTGGTGCACCCCTGCGAGTCGCAGGGGTTCGCCGCGACCACGGGGGAGACGTGGCCGATATGCGTGCAGAATAGCCCCAACAGCATCCTAAAAGTGTTGTTGTACTCACGAAGAGGCTTGACTGATTTCTTCGTATACGTGAACCACAGACTGCTCGTGTAGAAGGATTGACAAAAGGATTTGAATTTAACACAGCTATTTTAACTACTGCGGAACAACGAGCAAATTTGCGGACCAGAATATTCGCTCTCATTATCAACGTCCCTGGCTCCCTGTTCATGTCCTCTTCATCTCTCAAGTTATTTGTAACCAAATGACCCAGATACTTGAACTTAAAGACTCCAGTAAGCTCCTTCTCACTTAGGAAAAGGTGAGACTCTGATACTGGGCCTTATCCTCAACCTGAACTTCAACAGCCTGTATAATTCCAATGCTGGACGCAGGCGTCCACATAACAAGTGACTTATTGGCGTTTATCTAATGAGGTGCCCACAATCGCCACGCTGGGAATGCGGCTTGGAGGTCACAGTTCTGTGGTAGACTTGTTCTGTTGGGGGCGCTACGTGGTGTACTTATTGGGCGTAGAATACTTGTCACACAGTGTTAACAATCACTTATGTACCTTATTATTTAGACGCATCCAAGCGTTTACCTAATGCTATAGGCCTGCCGCTAGGCATTTCCTTTTGAAACATTTTTCATTTGAAACAATAGCTTCAGCTATTCATAGTGCTTACGTAATATCATTTGACATTTTGATTATCGTCTTCGAACGGATTTGTCGAAAGATTTCTTGTATTCAGCCTTGTAAGGGAGTTGCCAATAAATCACCATGGGTTTGTCAAAGGAACGCCTTGTAAGTTTCTATCTAGGAATTGCTTGGATGGACAGGATATTCTTCGAGTTGAGTTCAAAATATTTTCCTATGAATGCTTGTTTATTCGTTAAATCAGCTCATATATCAATTGAATCTTAAAGTTTAGAATTGGAATCATATTCAAAACTATATTTAGTAGAATCTAACTCTATTTTTCAGAATGCTAAGAAACTAGATAGGTTATAATGAAAACTCCTTTGTATACCTACTTGATTTCCTTCGAAATCACCGAACATCAAGCATATGAATTTAAAATTAGGATCGAGATTCGAACGGTTTTCATAAGTAGGAACCAATTTGGACTTAGGCCCGTATTATGAAAGCTTGTTCAGTCATAGAGCTATGCTTGAGTGAGGTTTAAGCCATAGAAAAGCGTTGCTCAAGCATAGATCGATGACTGAGCCAGCTTTCATAATACGGGCCTGAGATTCTAACTCGAAATTGGTTCCTTCTTTGTTATAACGGTTTACCGTTATCTTTACACTCTGTCATGACAAGCTGAGAATAATGATTATGTATGTGCATATCCTAGAACACCGTACACATTAACAGTAAATAATATGTATTATTTACTACGCTCAGCTGGCCGCATAAAATCTATTATTATGGCTCGACGGAGGCTTCCGTACTACTTCCTCGGAGATTGCAGGCGACGACTCTATGTACCTCTGCGCTGTTAACGGACCATAACCATAGTCACTATTGAATTCCTATAGTTACTACCTTGAATGGACAGTCATAAAATAAACTTTACGTCTGTGTAGTAAAGTTTTTGCCGAGTTTTTCTTTCACACTTGGTTATCTTGTAAAATTCATATACTTATGTCACTGTTATTAGCTTTGACCTTCATACTATGTTCTTTTTGTAGAGAAATTCATATTCTGTATATTAAATTAACGCACCAAACTAACTTAATAAGTTTCTTCTGGGAAAGCGCGCTCCATCTTTGGTCACATCTTCACTTTGTCAAAGTTCGATCGATGGTGGTGCAACGTTCTACTATTTTCAAATATGAACTTTTGTATAATTCGAGATTTATAGAGATATTTAAACTAAAGGTTACGGTATACATAGATCAAGATTCCAGCGAAACATTTATAAAACATTCACGCACGAACATTATGTTTGTCAATAAAAGTTCGGCCACGAAGAAAGCGATGTTGAACGGCAAATTCCCAGCAACTCCGCTACAGAAACCAAGGTATTGTATCTCAACAAAGACATTAATCAATGAAAACTTGACAATATCACATAACAATAATACAAAACAACAAAGTAATATCACATTACTTCAACAACGCATAATCTCACATGACCAGCAATTCTAAGCCAGCAATGAATGAATATCCGAAGAAATAGCTCTTGGGGTGTGCTGTCAAATTATTATAGTTAGTAGGTATCAACCGATAGTCTACAATAATGTGTAAATTATTTCATTTTGTATTTAATGAATTGCCCCTTCAGCTTGATTATCCAAATATCATGGTCTGTAAACATTTTTGTATAAATCAATAAATGTTTATAGTAAACGGTGTTAACAGTAACAGTAGTAGTATTTTAGACCTACTTGGTTTTGAAACTAGAAACTGGTTGTTTCTAATTTCAACACCTCGCTCTAACCAAGTTCGAAAAGCTTTTAAGTAGGTGTAAGATTTTTATAAAAATAAAGTCTGCCTGTTACCTAGCCATTACCTTTAAGGCCCATACACCAGCGAAAGTGGCGCCCCCAGCTATTTTATCTTATTATTACGTTAAAAACAGGAATTATAAGCTATTTATTAATGTCTCTGTAATAGTTTCATTTTGTAAAGCTTAGGTAGAGATAGGTACAAAGTTGCGTTTTTTGGCCACCAAACTCTATTTTCGCATCTCCTCCTAAATAGAATAGAATAGAAATAATAGATACCAGAAACTGAACGTAGGATTTTTAAAAATGCCTATGATAATCGTAAAAATATGAAAAAATAGTTATCGCTGTCAGATTGGCTCAGGTATGCGCCTTAAACCCTCAAATCAACACAATTCGCTTCGCCACTCTGCCGCCACGCCGCGCCGCCATCGCCGCCGCACCATTGTCAATTTCGTCAAAGACAAATTACTTACGTCACGCATTCCAATAAGTTCGATAGTTCAAACATTTGCCCGAATCCCGCAGTTATCATGGCTCCAAGCGGAAGCCGGTGACGTCACGGCGCGCGCGCAGCTAAACTTTCGCTTTTCATTTCACTGCCAAGGCTTGCTATCATCAATCGTGTCGTAATAACAAACATAATACTCATACAATACAAGCAATATGGTTTCTTTTTCTAATGGTACATGTGTCTAGTCGGCCACGATAGAGTTCGGACGACCCCAACGTCTTCCTTAATGATTGGTGAGAAGTCGCACAAGATTGCACAGGGTGGAAATAATTGGGGTCTGTGTACAGCAATAAGACGGCAAACATACGGCAAAAGCAAATAAAAATGGCGATCATCTGCCCACCTATTGTAAGACATGTGTGAAAATACGACGATATAAAATTATTGTAAACAGATACTTCTGAACAATCAATAAATTAAAAAGATTTTTGAAAAACCTAGCTTCGGAATAAAGGCAGGCGAAAAATTTGAATTTTGTCTATAAAACGCCCGAGAAGTCTTAATATCCTGACAATTCTTTTAAAAACTAGGATTTGGGTAGGATTATACAAATATAATTATACGACCTGCGACCCTGAAAATTTCACACCTCTACACTCGGTTTAAACACTGATTTGATTAGGGCTGTGCTTATAATAAATGTAATAATAATAATAATAATAATAATAAATCTTTATTTCAGACTTCATACATAGGTCCATAGATTACACTAAATTGGTAGGTACATAATATATACAATCAAATAGTCAGCTTAATTAACAGAGTCAAATCGGAACACAGCAACACAACAATCAAAACAAGAAAAAACAATAATTATTTGGCAATGTTGTACATTATATTATTATTATTAGTATAGGCGTGCGTCCTTGAAGAGTGATACATATAAATGCAGTCAAACCTATTAGCGAACACGCACGTAATAATGCGAATTGTGTTGATTTGAGGGTTTAAGGCGCATACGTGAGCCAATCTGACAGCGATAACTATTTTTTCATATTTTTACGTTTATCATAGGAACAGCGGTATGATTTTAATACGAATTACTTTGTTGCCAAAACGCTTTAGCCTATTAATAAGATTATCAGCGAAACATGCAATGCTTGGTGTGACAGGTCGATGTTAGGCGGAGCGTTACGATCTTTGCACCATTCAGAGGAAGCAAGCAGTTAGACAACATCCCTTTTGCAAATAAATTTACAACCGTTTTACCCATTAGTCACATTGTAACTCAGCTGTATAACTTGCGGTATTCCTTTCTGGTAATTTCAAGAATAATTAGAGGAAAAACGCAGTGTCATAGGGATACTTGGAAGAACTTAACTTGAGAACGTACACTCGACGTGCCGTGGTGTGACCGACAGACGGTACATGTAATCTTTATAATAAATAGCTTTTGGCCCGCGGCGTTGCACGCTCTATTCAAGTAGCCTATGTTCGTCCCCGGGATACCGTTTACCTCCCTGCCAAATTTCATCAAGATTCTTTCAGCCGGGAGGGGAATAAAAATAACTCTATGTCCGTCTCCTGGTTCTAAGCTACCTTCCCACCAATTTTCAGCCAAGTTGGTTCAACCGTTCTTCAGTTATAAATAGTGTAACTAACACGACTTTCTTTTATATACATTATTAGATAATATTTTTTTCTTTTAAAAAGACTGCGACAGTTTTATCCAGCGAATGCTGAATAGTAGTTTCTGGGAGACTGTTTGGGCCTCATGCTGGGACCAACAGAGAAACATGGCAGTTGGTTGGGACACTTCATTCCCCTACTACGACTTCCAGTTATGTCTACATGTCGTCTGATCTCTCATGGGTGCGAAGGCCATAGATATGATAGTTTACACATTAATTACCAACCATCCATTTCATAATTTATGTTTTGTGTCTATGTTTAAACGGCATAGTCTTATTAGCGCCTGATAAGAGCGTTATTGACTTTTATCTCATGGGAGGTAATGCCGATAGTCCCCACGCTGGCCTTGCGGGTTTGGCATCGGCCCAACCCTCATGCATCCTCCCTCTCAACACCAAACTGATTGCAGTTTGGTGTTAGAATTGTTCTGCAGGAGGCACTGCTGCCCGCCCCAAGATGGGTATCCCTTTGTCGCCTCTTGCTACCGTGGGAAGAGTAAGGGTAGTGCAATACATTATGTGCGTATACTAATATACCAAATCCAACTAGGTATGTTTTCAAAAAATAATGTAATTTCATTTACCTCTTCTCTCCAGGTATGGTTCTGCGTAGCTTGCCTGGCGTCCACCATGGCGCTGCCAGCCCCCCGCTCCAGTCCACAACTGTACCTGGACATCATCGACATGGCAGCCATCAGTCGGATGAGCCCACAGCAGCTGGAGACGCTGGCTGAAGGACTTGCTGCAGAGGAGATTATGAGGTAAGAACACTTTTCAGAGACCAAACTGTTGGACTCCACAATTATAAACACGATAGTTTTAACGTTATTAACATTGAACTCAAAAGCACAGAACGATATAATAAAAAGTTTAAGTAATTTTTGGTAGAGAGGGTAGATTGGCATATCTATCAAAAAATAATGACATCGGATATTCCATGATCACGGGGCGTCGGCACAGGCAATTGTTACGAAACATTGGAAAACTCAAAACATACTGTAATGTAAATAAATACATAATCTGTGTTGTGGCGTGTTCTGACTTTAGTAATTGACAAAGATTTGAGCTTTTGATTCGTTTGTTTACGTATAGTGCTGCACATACTTACAATAGAGCATTATTGTTATAACCTTACCACCCCCAGGACAAAGCGATCGTCAGCGCAAGCACTAACATCAGTGGTGTCGAAGGCATCATCAGGGCTGCAGAGTAAGGTGGGGCTGCTGGGACAGGCCTCCGCGTTCATATCCTCAGCATCCAGCAAGTCGAGTCCCGACGAGCATACGGGATACAGCTATGAACCGGTAAGAAATACATTTCCACAACCCTCAACAGCCTATTGGTCCACTGCTGGACACAGACTTCCCTTCGATAAGCGCCTTATTGGCTTTTTCTCGTGGAGGGTAATACTCACAATTTCAGCGAGAATGCGGGTTGAGAATCGCAGTTCAGTATTATATAAAATTTATTTGTTTGTACCAACAACAGACCCTTTTACACTTTTTAACAATATAATTCATACTTAAAAAATTAAGTCCGGCGGCACAAAATGGTATTTGCCTCAGCATGGGTTGGCTGCTAGCAAGCTAGCAGCCAACCTGGTCTTCCGAAAGATCCATTTTGTTGGCGTTACGGATAATTTATCCAGTTGCTTTAATTTCTTCCAATTAAATTCAAGGCTATTTTCACCACAGATTTGTGGCATCGAAACAGAATCACTAAATTCGGCTTTTTTGCCGCAAGGTCAAGTTTTTTATTTAATATATTTTTACGATAATAAAACCCGTATTTAGAAATGTGTAATCCAAGTAACGAAAGTGAAATAGTGGACATTATGAATATCTTGTTTAGAAAGCATTTGGGTACTTTAATTTATTAAATTTCGATCTATAGAAGACTTTCACTAACAATAAAGACCGTCTGGGTATGCCAAACGATAGCCACAAACAAGCCTGGCCTTATAGGTATGGCAACAAAATTATAAATGTGTGTATCTGCTTCTTCCGGTTTTTTCGGTTTAAAAATAGCCTGGGTTGATCTAGGTTTGAGGTTTACTAATAATAAAATTTCAGCCCGATCCGTTCATTAGTTTTGACGGTGACAAATACTTAAATTTTCATAATAAGTGTGGTAGTTTAATTGAAACCACAAATTTAAATAATATTATCATATAAAATAATTTAATTAATATCGCTCATGAGCGATAAGAACGCTACTTATCGCATAAGTATTGCAGAATTTTTTTTTGTTTGCACTAAAGTATTTTCTATCTATCTTTTATAAATATCCATCTAAATATCATATAAATATCGTCTCCGAGTGTGCCTTGTGCTCCTACGGCGAATAAATGAGTACGATGAGTATGAATATGCATACAGTTTGTCAGCAGGGTCTTCAATACACCACAAATATTTTTCATATTCATTGCGAAAGTTTATTAGATGGATGTTTGTTACCACTTCATGCCGAAAGTACTGAACTGATCGGGCCGAAATTTTGTGTACCTAAGTACCTATTCTGAGTCTCGAACAAACTCGAATAACTTTTTATCCTATAAATCAGTTCCCCTAAGATGGAAACAACTTTAAAACTTTCCGTAGAACAACTCGTGCGAAGCAGCGGGCATAAACCCGTAGCCTACAAACACTAAAATATAATGTTTAATATTTTGGAAATCGATCTAATTTGAACTTGTTTATACAAACAGCACGACGAAAAATACGACTACTGGGGCCTGAAGAAATCAATTCTCTACACACTTTTCCAAGCAGTCAAAGCCATCACTGGTGGAGTGACCATCCTGAAAGGTCAGCTGATTAAAGGCGGAGGAGCGCTGGCTTCCACTCTTGGGAAGGTGATCGCGGTCAAGGGTGATGCGGTCAGCAACCTTGGGAAGAAGATCGTCAGCTCTGCGGCCTTGAGCCATAAGAAACAGCACTGTGAGTTCATTTTGACAGGGTTTTTATAAAGTCAAAGTCAAAGTCAAATCGTTTATTTCTTTAGACTTACAAAATAAGTACTTAGACAAGTCAAATTTTTACTATATAAACAGCTTGATAAATAGTTATTACTATCAGTTATTACTATAAGTACCTAGTACTTAGGTGCTTGTTTTCACATTTACTATTTTTCACCTGCAGAAAAACCAATAACCATTTTTGTTTAGACATGTATGATGTGTTGTACCTAATTTTTATGGGTGTGGGTGGTATCGGTAAAATTATATAATATATAATTTTATTTTAGCCAGCATTTATGTTAAGTTAGGGCCTTTTTATAACAACTTTTTATAACTATATATCTTATTAAGTGTGTCTGGCATTGATTAATTAAAAAGGGAAGATAGGTAACGTTCTCCCAGCGCTTACTCAAAAATTGGCATGTGTTACAACTACACGCAAACACATACGCTCACAGTTATATTTCCAGTCCTGTGCAATACAAAGAAGAACAAAGACGTAAAAACGTATCTAAGACCGAAGTGAGACAACAATAGACAACAATATTTCACGCGAATCACGACCGCCCGTGCCGCCGCCGCCGTTCCGACGACGGTGACTGAGGTACACACAATTTTACATAATATGAGGTTGCCATTTTCGAGAAACTAGTACCTCATCTTCCCTTTTTAATTAATCAATGGTGTGTGGCTCAACATGAGAGCCAGACACACTTATAGGATATAGTTTCTTCTGTTGTTATAAATAAATATATTTCTTTCCTTCTTTCTTTCTAGTTGCTTTTTTTCGTTTCCAAAAAGACCACATCGAAAGTGATCTTAGCTATGTTTTACGAAAATCAGTTATAATCCAAAGTAAAATCGACGAGTTTAAATAATTTTGTAAAATTATTTTGTTTCACCTATAAATTAAAAGCTTTCGCTTAGTAGGTACTAACGAACTCCAAAAATAGCTTGAATATTGTACAAAAAAATAAAAAGTTACGCGGTTGGTTGAATGCAAATAAGAATCTACCTAATTAATTAGACATTCGTTCCGGTGCAGTATTAAGTGGGTATTTAGTTCGGAGACCAATTTTCTTTTAATTTCACTTACCTTCTTAGGTTAAGGCGCTTACCCGACCCAATATGACAGCGCCACCTATTTTATCATATTAATACGTTTAACATAGAAAATTTTATCATCGTACAGTTTGTGGTATCATTTGGTATCATTATAAGCTATTTTTGATAGCTCTGTTATAATTTTATAGCTCTGTATACTTTAGGAAGAGATGCGAAAATAGAGTTTGGTGGCCAAAAAGCGCAACTTCGTATCTCTGCCTGAGCCTTACAAAATGAAACTTTTAATTAATAAATAACTTATAATAGATACCACAATCTGCACGATGTAATAGGTGGGGGCCCTACTTTCACTCGTGTTAAATTTAATGCAGTGACTTTAAAAAATCTCATTTTATGAATAAGTAGCTTCTGCCCGTGGCTTCGTACTCTTTTGAAGTAGCCTATGTTCGTCACCATGATTTTGTTTACCAGCTTGCCAAATTTTATGAATATCTGGTTAGCCATTCTGACGTGAAAAAGACAGATAGGCAGAGCTTTCGCGTTACAATATTAGTATGGATGTGATGACGATAAGTCTACATTATTTCCAAAGTCATCATATAGTCATATTTCCAAAAATAAAACGTTTATTTATAAAGAAACAGGAAAATAAGAAAAAAACTAAGCTGAGCCTACATTATGTCCAGAATGATAACGTTAAACGACCAGAAACAGGAAAATAAGAAATAACTAAAATAAGTGACATAATAGATCTGTTAAATGAGGTCAATATTTTCCCGTAAGTATTTCGAAGTGATTTCGAAATGGGTCATTATTGCAAGAATAACCGAATAAACATATTTAGCAAGCCTCAATAAACCGTGCTATAAAATTACAATGATTTCGATAAATGGTCATGTTACTTCACCACACCAATTGAAGGACCAAACTACATAAAATGACGGCTATAAGATTGTAATGATGAAATTTAGCACAGCTCTAACGACGATAATAACTATTACTCTTACAAAAGGCTTCGGTTGACTCAATTTAGTAGGTAGGTACCTACTAGGAACAAATTGATAAGCAGTAAATAATGCAATCAAAATGATCAAGAAGGAATTCCTTTAATCTAAATGGTCAGTTGACCAAATGAATTTTTTCTTGAAACTATTAAAGATAAGATAAATCACACTAATATTATAAATGCGAAAGTTTGTATGGATGTATGGGTGTTTGTTAGTTCTTCACGCCAAAACTACTGAACGGATCTGGCGGTGGTGAAATTTAAAATAAACAGTCCTAGGTCTGGAATAAAACATAGGCTACTTTTTATCCCATAAATCAGTTCCCGTGGGATGAAAATCTTCTTTTAACGTTTCCATAGGAGCAACGCGTGCGAAGCTGCGGGGCGCAGCTAGTCTTTAATAAACTTGCCACCTTTCGTTAGGTAAGGTTACCTCTTCAACCTCCTGAACAGCCTGTATTGATTCAGTGTTGAAAGTAGGCCTTCCCCTGATAAGCGCCTTAATGGCGTTTTTGTCAGGTTAGGTTACCTACATTATAGGAATAGGTTGGGGAGTAAGGGGCGCCAACTTACATCTTTCGGCGCCCAAGCCAACCTCACCTGCCCGCGGTGGTCCCTGCCGACCAACAAACGAGGCAATGGCAAAAAACCCACCAACACGCACTGGACCAGCGTGGTGGGTCATGGTCCAAATCCCCCCTATGATTGATAGCCCACACAGAAGGCCCCAAGTGCCCGGCGACACCAGCGGCTGTGCTGGCGTTGACGGGCGCCATGCCAGCCCTGGGGTCAGGGGTGCTAAGAATCCCCGGGTGAGACCCCACCGTCAAACGACTCTGGCAACGTACAACGGACGAACTTTGAGGCTTGACCATCATCTAGCGCAGTTGGAAGTGGAGTTAGAGAACATTAAATGGCATGGGGTTATGTGAAGTCCGTAGAGAGGGGGGGGGGACCGTAACCCTAGACTCGGGCCATCTTCTCTACTTTCGCGAGGGTGATAAAACATCCCAGGGTGGCGTAGGTTTCCTCGTTAATAAGGCTCTCGTTAACAACGTTCAAGAAGTCTCCAGTGTGTCGAATAGGGTAGCGTACCTGATCCTTCGGCTGTCCAAGCGGTATAGCATGAAGGTAATTCAGGTCTAGGCACCGACCTCGGCACACTCGGATGATGAAGTGGAGGGTATGTATGAAGACATATCCAAAGCCTTACACAACACCACCAAGGCTCACTTCAACGTTGTTGTGGGGGACTTCAACGGCAAGGTGGGAATCCGGACTGGCAACAAATCCCGAGTAGGACCGCATGGTTATGGAGTTAGGAATCACAGGGGGCAAATGCTTGTCAACTTCCTTGAGAAAGAGGGGCTATTCTTAATGAACTCTTTCTTTAGAAAACAGCCCCAAAGGAAGTGGACATGGCGAAGCCCCGACACTGTGACTAAAAATGAGATCGACTTCATCTTGACGGATAGCAAGCACATATTCAGAGATGTCTCAGTGATCAACAGGTTCAATACCAGATTCGATCACAGACTGCTCCGAGGCTATCTGAATATCAACTTAAAGCTTGAAAGAAACCGTCTGATGAAGTCCACGCTCCGACCTAACCGAATCCAAATCATGGCAGGCACCGAGAAGTTCCAGCAGCTTCTCGGGAATAGATTCGCTGCCTTGGATTCCACTGATGACGCTGACGAGACCCTACACAATCTGGTCGAAACGTTGAGGAACGAGGGCATCAGGTTCTGCCAAAAGCAGCGTACTGGCAAGAAATCCAAACTCTCGGATGAGACTCTCGGGCTGATGGCAAAAAGACGGGAAACCACCCAAGCGACTTCGTCAGACAGGTCAGACCTGAACAAGCAAATTCCGAAGATGGTACGGCGCGACCTTCGGAGCTCCAACACACGCCTCATTGAAGAGGCAATAGAGCGAAACCGAGGGTCCAAAGTATTCACTCAGCAACTTGGCAGGAGCCACCTGATGAAGCTTAAAACGCACGATGGGAGGACCGTTTTGTCGAAGCTGGAGATATCTGCCGAGATAGAGGATTTTTATGGCCGATTATACGCTGCACATGCCCCTCGTCCCCAACGAGTCGACCACGATTCAAGAGCCACCCTGACACGCCACTATACTGACGAACTGCCAGACATCAGTCAAGACGAAATCGTGCTAGCTCTGAGGCAGCTTAGAAATGGAAAAGCCCCCGGTGAGGACGGCATAACATCAGAGCTTTTGACAGCCGGAGGAACTCCTGTTATACAGGAACTACAGAACCTCTTCAACGCCGTCCTTCACAGTGGGAGAACTCCAAAGGCGTGGAGCGGGAGTTTGGTGGTGCTCTTTTTTAAGAAGGGAGATAAAACCCTCCTTAAGAACTACAGACCCATCTCACTCCTGAGCCACGTCCATAAGCTGTTTTCACGAGTGATTACGAACCGTCTCGCCAGGAGACTCGACGAGTGCCAGCCACCCGAACAGGCCGGGTTTCGCGGAGGATATGGCACCATAGACCACATACACACAGTGAGGCAGATTATACAGAAGTCCGAAGAGTATAATCAGCCCCTGTGTCTGGCCTTTGTGGACTTTGAGAAGGCCTTTGACTCTGTCGAAACCTGGGCTGTTCTGGAATCCTTACAGCGATGCCAAGTAGACTATCGTTATATCGACGTGCTGAGATGTCTCTACGACGCGACCATGAGTGTCCAAGTACAGGACCAGCAGTCCAAACCCATCCAACTGCGCAGAGGAGTGAGACAGGGGGATGTTATATCCCCAAAACTGTTCACGAGCGTGTTGGAAAATATGTTTATGACGCTGGACTGGAAAGGTAAGGGCATTAACATAAACGGCGATTACATCTCACACCTCCGATTCGCTGATGACATAGTCGTAATGGCGGAGTCGCTGGAGGAGCTCAACCAGATGCTGGACGGCCTAGCTTTAGCCTCGCGATGCATCAGTCTCGGCATGAATTTGGATAAAACCAAAATCATGATCAATGGCCTCATTGATCCGGGGCCGGTCGTCGTACATGGACACCCTATCGAAATTGTTTCCGAATACACATACCTTGGGCAAATCCTGCAGCTAGGGAAAAACAATTTTGAGAAGGAGGCCAAGAGGAGGATCCAGCTAGGCTGGGCAGCGTTTGGAAAGCTTTGTCGAGTCTTCTCGTCATCCATACCGCAATACTTGAAAACGAAAGTTTTCAATCAGTGCGTCCTACCCGTCATGACCTACGGAGCTGAGACGTGGACACTCACCATAGGCTAGGTCCACCAGTTTAAAGTCGCTCAGCGAGCTATGGAAAGAGCTATACTCGGAGTCTCTCTGAAGGATAGAATTCGTATCGAATACATCCGACAGAGAACCAAAGTTATCGATATAGCTCAAAGAATTAGCAAGCTGAAGTGGCAGTGGGCCGGCCATATTTCGCGAAGAACCGATAACCGCTGGGGTAAACGAGTTCTTGAGTGGAGACCGCGACTCGGCAAACGTAGTGTAGGACGCCCTCCGGCCAGGTGGGATGACGATCTGCGAAAGACTGCAGGCAGATGCTGGATGCGTCAAGCTGAAGACAGGGCGCTATGGCGCTCATTAGGGGAGGCCTATGTCCAGCAGTGGACTAATATAGGCTGATGATGATGAAAAAAATATTAGCTTATTTGAAGTCTCATGCATATACCCTATTGTCATTTCATTCGTTAATAAAATACACTATGGTGATACACAATTAAGCAGGTCATCACGATTCCAAATACCTGGCACAGTTCCTATTGTACCACTTACATGTCCGGATTACCTAAGTGGTGTCAGTTATTTACATAAATTAGGTAACATATTGTCGTGTGTCGCTACACTGTAAACTTGTTATGATGAAATATTAAAAACTCGGTCGCGGTATTTCCGTTGGTTTTCAGATTTACATTCGAAGTTTGTCAGGTTAACTTGGGGTCTAAATTCTGAGTATCATAAATTTACGTAATTCACCCAGATAAACGTGATTCACCAGAACTGGTGGCCGATTGACCTGATAGAAATATCCGTATTACCCCTGTCGATCAGGGTCGTAACAGGTGATTAATTTAAAACTATGAAAAAGTACAGCTACAAACGGAGTTTATATAAAGGGCACACAAATAAACTCCAGATTAACGCCACTCAGAAGGGATATACGTACCAAACTTCTTTAAATCGCAATAAATTCTAAAGTTTTTCGTTTTAGTTGACACTTTATGTCAATAATCTAAGAAATCAAATAATATTTCTTCCGTCCCAAAAAAAATTTCTTCCGTCCATCCCATCGAAGTCGTTTTCTTTGGGTATTATTTGATTGGTTAATCGTAATCCAGTTTTGATAGAGCCGAAAATTAAGCAAAATATTTTAAGAATCTACAAGGTATTTTAAGGAGTTAAGATTTTTTGACAGTGGGGGTTTGTACCACCACTAAGGTGTCGCCTAATGTAATAAACATGTACACTTCCTTTTAAGCTATTGCAATTTATTAACATAATTAATTGTTATGGGGAAATAATAACAAAAGGTACGCGATAAATACTCAATAAATAATCATGAAATATGGACACTTTTCTTTCTCAATTCTTATCCTCAAAGTAAATTCTCGAATTTCAGCGGCAGTGTACGGTCCGCCCGCCCACGTCGAGTATGGGCCTCCGCCCTCGGCCTACGGAGCACCCACCGCCCCAGCACACTACGTCGCACCTTCCCATCCTACTGGTTACGCTGCACACAAGTATCCTTCCACTTTAGATGGTGAGTTTATGGTGCTTTTACCATTTTCAAGACTTGCAGACGAAGACTTGAGAGATAAGAGGTGAAGATGTTAATCCAACATTACCAACAACAGATACCTAATAGTGAGACGATCAAGAGTCATCTATTGTATCTACTGATCAAAGAAGGTTTAAAGGCAATGGAGCTTAACTAACAGTATTGTGTATCTGTTTAGAAATAGGTAAAGAAAAGGTAGGAAAATTGACAAAAATAGTAGTACCTTCATAAAATTATGACAATAAGTTCTAATCTAAAAATATACTTAAATGTAGAAGGAAAACGGACTGCAGATTAGAAATAATCATAACTCAAACTGAAAATATCACAATACATTTTCAATAACGGACAGCCAATATAAAGAAAGGATAAAAAGCGTACATCACAAAAACACCGTGCCACTTGCAGGCCCAAGTGTAACGAGTTATGTAAGAAGGCTAACAAACTGGAAAGACCTAGCGACGAATGCGGTTGCGTAACTCACTTTGACAATACATCAAATTACTAACTATGTGATAGAAGAGTAAATGACCCGTAGTAATAGCGATGAGTCGAAAGGGAATAACGGAGAAGACTAACAACACCGTCCCGTATATTTACTTATCTTGACGACAGATGGTTAGCGGCAGGCGATAGGCCGCCTGCGACGCATGACGGTTCGATTCTTGGAACTAATGATTGTACGATCTAAAAACATTTTATCCGGGTGTTCTGGGTACTTTCTATATATACAAAAAAAATCTATCTAATGTTTTGTGTTAAGTAAATACGTCGTCTAGTACCAATAACACAAGCTTTGCTTAACCTGGGACTGGCTTTATTGATTGTCCAACATTTTTTTTATCTCACACAAAGTTGGTACAAGGACCTTACTCAGAAGAATCTTTTTTTTAGGTCCTGTAGTAGACTTTACCAGCGCTTATTATTACAATATCAGTGAATGTATTATAATTCGACTCCAGATAGCAAAAAAAAGGTGGATATATTGGAAATTAGGGACCGATATAAGCATATTTAGGGAGAAATATTAAAGATGGATCGACCATAAAGATGAAAATACAGTAAATATACAAATGGTAGGTATTCAAATAGGTATTCAGGTACATTCAGGTACCTACAAAAATGAAAGAACACGTCAAGATCGAGTCAAGTTCTTAGCAAAATTGTTCAATAGGAATCAACATCATTATTTCGACGCACGCTATTGCTTACAATGTTGCAAATTCATACTAATTAAAATAACACAGGGGATAGATTCTAGTAAAGAGCAAATTATCATATTTAAATGGTTACATCAGAAGGAGCTGCTGACTTGAAAAGTTTCAAAACAGTCTCACATTAATCAATAATAAAGTAAAAGCCGTCTCATAAAGTAATGAACGAACAAAGTAGAAACCCATAAAAGATGAATTAGCAAGCAGTGAATATCCAACAATTAGCACGTAAACCTGTGGAACGTTGACAGACATAAACTAAAGGAATTCCTTATGGCCATTCAACACACAATTACTAAAGTTGTAAGCAAGACCATTTTGTCAAGAGGCATTGTGCTCAGGCACTGAAGTGTGGTCACAAGTCGTTATGTTATGAAACGAAGATACAAAGTTGCTGAAGCCTGATATGAAATCCATCGCACGTATAAGACGATGTGTCATATTTATACTAATTTATTTTAAAAATGTAGACAAAATAGCTTTGACTATGAGAAGCTTTCCCAGATTTCGCGAACATTCAAAACGCACAGTAAAATACTGCAAGTTGTCAATATTAAAACCACAAAATACCAAATAACATTGATAAGACAGATTCCTAGATGTTTAATTATATTAACATGTCACCTTATGCAATATGTATTTATAATTTTCGTAACAGTAGCCCGCCCGTCAAAAGTAGCCTACATTATATTAATTATTATTATGTTTAAAGAAACGGAAGCAGTTTGCAACTACATTATAATTAAATACAGCAACCTGTTCTGTAAAATATATGCTTTCAAACTTAATGTTCTGAATGGATGTAACGCTGCAAATGAAGGCAAAAAAGTGCTTAGTATAGACTTTTTAGTATTTACAAAAAACGTAGAGGCCACGCATACATACATATCATGAACGTTCATACACATGTATAGAATTAATAAGATATGTACAAAGAGTTTTCTTCCAGCAAACCGCAGAATTATAAGATAGACAATGGAACAGTTAAAGGGAGATGTTTGATTAAGACCGTCGACAAACTGATAAAACCACAGGATAAAACCGAGCGACGAAACAAACGCGCTGGTAAACGGAAGTAACACTAAATGAGCTAGCGATCACGTCTTCAAAGTAGTAAACAATAACGTACCTTCTACTAAAATAAATTACGTAATACGTGAGGCTTGAAAGTTATGACAAACTGATACATCTTTGGAAGTAACCTAGAAACCAGAAATCCATTAAAAATTTGGGGCAATGGTAATGTGTTGGACGATCGAATCTTTTTGATTGTGCGCTGTTTTCACTTAATGATAATTTGTACTCTTATTTTCCAGAACTTATAGTTATGTCGTCGGTTGCTGATACGGTTACAGAAAGCCCAGAACCTCCTTTACCCTCTATGGAGCTAATGGAGCGATATTATGATCTTATAAATGAAATCTGATTTGGTAAGAAAGTTCTACATTTGTACAGTCTTTATTCTCCTTGAGAATGTCTTCCGTTACGGTTTCAAAGTATTCTTCGTCAATTTTGATGACTATCTTGCAATTATTTCATAATTTTCTATGAGCTCCTCTTGCATGATATCTGAGCATGAGTTAATCGGAATCACACTATTGTCTGGCGTGTATATTTGCATCGTTTATTGCATATTTATGCTTCGTTCTCTCAAGCACTTTCACTCTTTGTTTACCGTGATTCTAGTCATGGTATACGTAAAAATCATATTGTTTAGGTTAGATATGGTATCAGCTTGCGTTTGATTTTTGTATTGATTTGTATATGTTGTGTGATCCCGAATCTTGTTTTATGTATTTATTTTCTACAGTTGCTATTTTTAGGTAAGTTATTTTTTTTACCTAATTAGGTAAGTTCTTTTTTTGGAAATATTATTCAAGAGTTTTTCATTCCTATAATTGACATGTTGCAATATTATTGGGTAAAAGACACAGTCTTGCCAAATTCTGTAGGTGCTTTTAAAATAACGTCCTACTTTGTAAGTCGTTCTTTGAGGCATGTCCAAAATGCTCCTCACCTCATTTACATAGACTTTCGCCTTTAACGGAAATAAACGTTTGTTTAGTTATGAAATCACCCAAAACAGTGACAGACGCAACTATGCATGTAATTTCGTTAAAGTCTTCAATTTGAGATTTGGTAACCAAATAGCGCTCAATGAACTGGGAAAATAGTGACCGCTATTCTTATCCTGTTTTGCGAAATTTATACACTACACGTTAAATTATAGCAAAAACGAGTTAAGTATGTGACGTGCATACATTTTTTTGGATTGCTAAATTCTGCAGATAAAATTATTTAAAACTAATTTGGATGTAGAATGAGAATTAAGAATACTTTCAAAAATAAGCTTACATCACAATGAAGCAACGAAATAGTTGCACAAAGTTCACAAAACAATCTACCCAATACTGTTGCCTAATCTTCAAGGAAGAGAAGGTCCATGTTTCTCTGGGAAACAACCTTTCAAAATTCACTTAAAAAAAATTGCATCAGCTGACCCTATAAAATGCCCGCCTTTCGAAACTGATAATCCTCAGAATGGGGGATTGGAAAGGAAAAGAGGCGTGGTGACCTCTCAATGTATGCCCTAATTAAGAGCAGACATAACAAAGTGACGTAACAAGTAACCGAACCAATAATAATGCAACCAAAGAACAAGATAAAGCTAATAAAGACAGCGACCCAAAATAATTAAAGCAGTCTAGATTATGCAAGGTAACCCCAAACGCATTCATCGCACCCGGCTACCCTATAGTGAAAGTGTTACGTACGAACGGAACCTGTTTGGTCAGTGGCGTAAACGTGTGAAATTTAATCTTTGTTTCCATTGGTCATCTGAGATGGGATTCGGGAAGCTGATTTCATTTCATTTCATTTATTGCAAGAGTTATGGTCTTTAATACAATGCCAAACATAAGAATAGTGGCGCATACATTACTATAACACATTGACATTCAAAATTTAATACTTATTGAGCGGATACAGTTAGTGTAATCTTCCAGTGCTTTTGTTTATGTTTTTAACACGGGGCAAAATAACCCTTTTAGAATTCTTTTTTGACGTTCAGTTTCCTGCAAAGTGGTTATTTGTTGAATCTTTACAGTAATTTTGTATAAATTGGCCAACTAACGCCAAAATATGGATTGTAATATTCACTATATTTTTGGATGAAATTACGCAAGAGAAATTAAACTTCATCTTACTGCACTTGCTTTCGTATTTAAATATTGCAAATTTAAAATGTTTCGGTGTCGTTAACCTTTCCATCGCGGACTGTAGGGTTGTCATTTTTTTATGAGTTTGGTTTCGTAACACAATATTTATGAACTTGTTCGTATTTCGCGCATGTAATTTGTCGGGCAAAAGTGTAGGTTGATTTCGTCTGTTTTGATATTTTCAGACTGTAATTTTTTTAGTCGGCTGTAGGTTTTTGATTTAGATTTGTGGGTCTTGTTCAATTCGATTTTCCAGTAGCTATGTTATTTGAAACTTTTTTGTCACTGAAGAAAGGTAAAAAGGGCGAGATCGATGACGAAGCATTTTCTTCCTCCTATATTTCTACCATCTATATTTTACCATTCTGCCAGCTATATTGGTGTTGCACGCCTTTATATCACATCCAATAACGAGTTTGTTTCGTTCATCTTTGTCGAAGTGTAGGTATTATAATTACTTTTAACCGCCATTGAACGTTTTTGTTGTGTCCAGAGTGTTGTGTGGCGGAACAAACTTTAGAATTATAGAACTCTGTCAATATTGATCAAATAGTTACTAAAATATCGTATGGGACTGACTTAGTCATAGTTCGACTCAAAGTCCCTAATTATATTAAAACAGTTGTATTATCGCTATTTTATGTTACTGACATGACAACCCTTACCTCATCGCACTCCTCTGACTGCAAATCCAGTAAGTCAGCATTCAGACTCAGTAATTACTGTGGTGTAGACAACTTTCATGCCTCGTAAGGCATCAAGCTTTTGCAAAAAGTTCTTACGTTTGTGTGATTTGTCACTTTCCAGCCCATAAAATGTGACAATATTACCCATAACGTGTGGGCCTTTGTTGTGGCTTAGGTAAGATTGATGATAGAACTCATAAACTGTTTATAGTTTCCTGGAATATCATACCTACTGAAGATTATGTAAATGTTATTTGTTGATTTCATTACCTATGGTTCCCTGGGAGTATTATGCCTTTCTTGGCATATCTTCAGGGATCTTTTCCCAGTAAAAATCTGCGTTGAACGAACCGCAATTTGGCAATGAGCGTTTAAATAAGAAGTTATTATTATTTCTTCATAAATAGACATTGCCAACCAAAATGCAGATTATTTTGGGCAACATTGTGTATGTGTCAAATCTTTAATAGCACAATCGAAATTCATAAGCGTGGGAGGAAAACATTGTTTGACCAAATACACTTTGTCAATATGCATTAAATGTAGGTCATACTCATACAAGGTGACACGGTCCGATTCCCAGCTGATTTTATATTTGATACGAACATGTAACACTTTAATTTTTACGAGTTGTAAACTTGTAATAGAATAACTAAGCCAGAGGTTTCTTGAAGTACTATGAACCTATAAATATGTAATTTTTCGGGTAAAATATAAGATATTTTTTACGATTAATGCATATATTTTTTTTTATTTTGAGCTATGTTTGGCTTTTCAGGACCCGTACTCGTAAGAATGAAAATCGAAGTTTCTGATTCGCTTTTGCAAATACTATATGAAAGGGACATAGGATAGGTTTTAAGAAAACGAATAAAAAACTTTTGATTTTTATTCCAGAACAAAAGTGAATCAAACCAGACTAAAACACATACACTTGAAATGACTCATAAAAAGAGGTTCGTATTGCGCAACCACTTGAGTAAAAGTAATCCGTATAAGCCAAAGGGTCATCAAAATTGCATAACTTATTGAGCTTCTCACAAAATACAGGTTTGTGTTATAACATTTGATCGGACAGGTCAATTGAACCAAATCGGGTGGGTCGACTTGACTCTGAACAATCAGCAAATGATACAGTAAGGCTGGTACAGATAACATTCTTTAGACATTTAAAGCAATGCATTTTCTTAAATACACTTAGTTACTTCTTCACAAATTTCTGTTTAAATTCTCAATTAATTTTATTCTATCTCCGGTCCGTTTTCCTACTTATTCAGTCGGCCTCATATTCTTATAAATCAAATGTTTCTTTTAAAAGTTCTAAATTAAGACCTGTCTCGAAAATTACTTTTAACTTCACTATAATATAGGGTTTTCTACCTACTTTACTTTAATTGCGCATTTTACTTTAACTTCGTCGTATGTTTTAATTTGTAAAAACTCATTCTAGACCAACTAAACTAGTTCAATTGAAAGTTGACGACAAGTAGAATAGGAAAGCGCATGAATAAGGTTCAGTCCGTATCAATGACTCTGACCACCACTTAACTGACTAGCCCATTCAACGACACGAGACTATTCATATAGATAAGATGCAAGATGTTACAGATTGTTTCATAATCACCATTCTAAGCACATATCACTTCTTGTCTATACATTGAACTGTTATCACATTTTAAAAAACGATATCTTATACACATTGACTCTAACAATTTTAATTTTTAGGTACTTTCAGGAGCAATTTTAAGAATATATTGTGAACAATTATGCTTACAACAGCCAGACTGACCCTTGACTTTCTGAGACAGGACGTGGAAAGCTGAATGGCGTGCATGCCGGGCTGGTTTTCCTGGCACCCCTGGCCGAGAACCACGGCGAGACGCTCGAGACCGCTCACTCCGGTCACACCCCCTTAGAACCCCCTCCTTCCATCCTCCACTCCGTTTACAGCGCCATCAAGAATGTTTTCAACGGTCATGCCCCGGCTCCTGTGCATATCGAGCATGCCCCGGTGCACTCTGCCCCGGCGGTCCATACTGCCCCTGCCTCCACGGCGTACAGTCACACAGCCCCAGCCCAGTCTTCCTACCCGACCGCTCCTGCAACGTACTCCGGTTACACCGCCCAAGCAGCGCCCACAGGTCCATCCGGCCCAGCAGAGCCCTACTCCTTCCAACCTCCTCCACCCCCGCAATCAGTTCCCCACTTCAAGCCTATGTCCTGGGCAGCTGTGGACTCCTACGGCCAGCCAGCCGCAACGGAGTCCTTCCCAGATTACGATCCTCGGAGTCCACACTATTCCTTCAACCACGCATCGGCAAAAAGCTCCGCACCCACTCTATATCCTAAACAGTCTGGCCTTACCGCTGACAAAGTGCAGAAAATTAACTTCAATTTAAGCAAGCTGAGGAACTATATGAACCAGCAACAGCGGTCTTCAGAAGTTCTTCCGCAGTTCAATGGGTTTGAGATGCTTAAAAATGGAATTCTGATTCCCACTCCCGTTGTCAATGACAACGAAATCGGTGTCCTTCCCGCGGAATTCCTTCCCGACCTTGATACCACAACAACGACCACGACAACCACGACCACCACCACCACGACGACCACAGAGACACCAAAGACTCCGGCTGAACGAAAGAAGAAGGAAGTGAAGTTCTTCCTGAGAGGGAACAAGATAGTACAAGTCTGACTGTGACGGTTGACTGACTGGAGGTATGTGGACTGGACTGACTACTAACATGACTAAACTGACTACCGATGTGACTACACTGACTAGAGTCTGTTCAAAAAGAGAAGCATCGTGACAATTGTTGTTGCGTTGACATCGCTGCTCTGTCATTGCTGTATGACTAAAAGTTGGTTCACCGTAACGCCACGACGCTTCTCTTTTTAAACAGACTGTACTAATATGACTAAACCGACCGATCTTGGTTTGTCTAGCATGAGTCAACATTTCTAGCCTCAGAAGAGTAGCAAACTTTAATATTGGTGAAACCAGCAAAAGTCCTATAGTTACAATAGTTAGCTACAATAGTTTTAACCATAGTTGAAAACACTATTTTATCTAACATTTTCTTTGCTCACGATGCACGTGTGGTTCTAGCAGTGCTTTAGTTGCGGCGATGTCCC
This sequence comes from Eupithecia tripunctaria, assembly GCA_955876795.1. Lineage (NCBI taxonomy): Eukaryota > Metazoa > Arthropoda > Insecta > Lepidoptera > Geometridae > Eupithecia > Eupithecia tripunctaria. The sequence continues at coordinate 1,524,628 of OY041607.1, forward strand.
TTCGACTCGCATTTATAGAGCTGGACATTTGTAAATACTTATGATAGGTGGTTTCGCTCAAATTGTAATATGTACTTACTTTAGTTTTTCTAGACATGAAAAATATCAATTTAAGGTTCTAGCTGCAACACAGTAAAGTTCATATCAGCTAGTAATATTCCATCAGAAAACAGTAGACAGCTGCGTTGAAATAGAGGGCATCTCTTTCTACACTATGCAAACTGAGCGAGACTTCAGAGCCAGAATGATAGCAGACGCACCTTTAGTAAAACCACTATAAAAATTAAAACAAATTTTAACCCTATCTTGTTGTACAAACCTGCCTTTATTACCGAATCTCTCAATGACTTCGCTGACTATTGTTTGTCTCTATACAGTTATGATGACTTAACCTCTCACTCGATCTTTCTTTTAGCAGTCATTGACCTCTTTGATGTACTATTATGCAAAGCCTCTTACTTCCTTATGTTTTAGAGACTGTTTTATACCTACCATACAATATTAACTAGGTACTAGTTATATAATATTTGTAACTGTTGGATGTGTTTGATGTTCATATAATTATGTTAAGCATTTAAGTTTAAGAATTTGTTACGTTAGGTATAAGGTTAGGTCCTGCCCTTTTATATCTACTTATCTAGGTTTACCTAGGTTTTAAATGCATACAACATTTACGATTTCGGCAGCTTCAGCTTTTTTTTTTAAATATCAAATTCAAAACTACTCTGATTCTTTTACAGGTATCCTATATGGATAACAATTATTTTGTTATAAAACTTTTAAATCCATCATGGTTATTAATACTAAAGTTATTTACAACGGGATATTTACCATGGTTATTCCGTGATCATGGCTCATGAAACTGTGCCGAAATATTGGAAAGCTCAAAACTCAAATCATGGTAAATATCCCGTTGTAAATAACTTTATAATTATTTTGTTATTGCCGTTTTTTTACTAATGATTTTATCTCTCACTTATACAGGGTTAGTGAAAAATATTAACCAAAAATACACGATCAATAAGATGTTATTAACCTGTACATTTTTAAATTTGTTGTGTTTCAGCTACTTAATTGTCTTTTTTTTTCAGAAATTCCCGTAGAGACTGCAGTGCTAGGTCCTGAAGAATTGCAACACTACTACCATCATGCTTGATAAGCCGCTTCGAAAATATTAAAACGTATTCCTTTGAAAATAATTAGAAAATTTTTACAAGATACTTTTCGCTTTTGGAAAATAATCTAGTAACTCTGAAATTAGTTTGTAATGTAAAATTGCCAGCCCTAGAAATTGAAGTTACCATTAAACGTAAGAAATTATGAAAATAAGGCTTTAGTAAAATGTTGCAGTTGTACAGTACAGTCAGTGCCAAAAGTGTAATTGAAGTAATAATCAAAAAGCTGCCCCTTTTGATCGACAAGAAGCAGAAAAGTATTTATATTGACTTTTGTCTCGGACTGTACCTTCAGTGATAATCCTAGACTTATCGTAAGGTTTTAAATAAGGAATTAATTTATTTCTTGATCATCACCAAATCATCATTATCATCAAAGTTCTACTCAGGCCAAAAAACAGTAATGTCCTAAGTGTACTAAAACTATCTACTGCGTATTTTTTAACTGTCAAAATCTTGAGATAGATTTTGTATTTTATAGATTCAACATTCACACTTAACACCTATGTTATTTCTTTTAAATTATGATCAAACTAAAAAAAAAAACTTTCAAAATTGACCCGGATTTGGCTGCTCATACTGAAATACCTAGTTGTCTGACGAAGATCGGTGTTTAGTAAAATTTATTTGTAAATAAATTAATTTATATTTTTGTACTGTAAAATTATTTTTGTAAATAAACAACGATAAATGTGTTTTTCTGTTAAATTATTAATTTTACATAAAATTAATTATACATATTTTCCTTCCTGACAACATGCTTAAGCAAAATAATGTGGACCATAATAGTAGTAATAGTAATAGTACCTAATAGTCATAATAATAATAATATACTAAACATACGCGCGAGCACGCGTTGCCGGTTCGATTCCCGCCTATGGACAAATGTTTGTACGATCTGCAGTATTTGTTCCGGGTATTCTGGGTGATCTCTGTGCACAAAAATATAAATCTATCGGTTCTGCTCGCAGCCTAGTCCGCATTGTTTCTATGAAACTTTAAATTTGTTTCTCAACCTCAACCTCAACAGCCTGTATAGGTCCACTGCTGGACGCAAGCCTCCCCCTGATAAGTGTCTTATTGGCGTTGATCTCATGGGGGGCAATGATTATAATCCCCACGCTGGGCATGCGAGTTGGGGATAGCAGTTCGGTTGTAGAATTGGTCTGCAGGAAGCGCTGCTGCCCGCGCGCCGGTGGATATTCCTTCTCTTTACCAGCGGGACGAGTTGAGGTGGTGCAAATTCTAAGCTAGCACCACACAGCTTGCAATTTGTTTCGATCACATGGAATAAAAGTAGTCTTTGTTTCATTCCAGATGGCCATCTATTGAAATTTTCATTAATAATTCGAAATGTTAGCCCAATAAATACAGTTTTGGCGTGAATTATAACCAATATCCATAGATCTATACAAAGTTTCGCATTTAATATAACACTAGGTGCTGCCCGCAACTTTGCATGGCCTATGTCCATCCCTAGGATACCGTTTACCCCTGCCACATTTCATAGAAATCCGTTCAGCCGTTGATGCGTGAAAACAGGTTTGTGTTATTGTTACCGGGTATATTCTAAGATATGAAATTTTCAGCTACGACGGAATTCGAACCCGATCAGCCCCTATCATTAATTTCATTTCATATTTTATCATATTTTTACGTTTATCATAGGAATTTTTAAAAATCATTATAAGCTATTTATTAATGCCTCTGTAATAGTTTCATTTTGTAAAGCTTAGGAAGAGATACGAAGTTGCGCTTTTTGGCCACCAAACTCTATTTTTGCATCTCCTCCTAAACTATATGAGATAAAATTATAAAAGAGGTATTAAAAAATAGCTTATAATAGATACCTACCACAAACTGAACGTAGGATTTTTAAAAATTCCTATGATAAACGTAAAAATATGATAAAATAGGAATTGCTGTCAGATTGGCTCGGGTATGCGCCGATGTGTAACGGCTTACGCACTATAACAACAAAAACCTTGGAATTGAGCAAAGCGACACCTCTCGATAAACGAACTAAATGTAACTCTAATCTTTGAACAGGTTTGGATAAACTTCAATGATTCCCCTGTAGGTGGCGCTAACGGCGATTATGATGTCCCCATACTTAGGGGAAGACGCGGTCGATGTCTAAATTTTTTGGGATATTATTTTATTTCTCAGGCAGAGTTACTTTCGAATTTTCAATAATGAGTATGAATGAGCGCAAGTACATATGTAATAAAACATCGGCCGGTCATATCTCGCGAAGAACTGACCGCGGCTCGGCAAACGTAGTGTAGTACGCCCTCCGGCCAGGTGGGATGACGATCTGCGAAAGACTTTAAGCAGATGCTGGATGCGTCAAGCTAAAGACGATGATGGTGTAATAACAGTCGACAAATTTTATTTCGGGGCGAATTATAGATCATGCAAACATTATTTTATTTGGTGCCAGGACCCTTCGAAATGGAACATAGCAATGCTGCTGGTGAAATAGGCACTGAACTAGCCTGATGTTGAATACAGAAGCAAAAGACATAGAATATTGCTCGGTTTACATTGCTAGGCGTTATTCGATACTGATATACAGGGTTATTGCTACCCACTTAAATAGACAGTCTCTCCTTATATTAAAAAATATGGCCTATGAACATTTTCTCAGCTTTACATCGTAATTTTATATATTTTGTGAAATATTTCGTAAGTAAATATAAATAAATATATGTATTTATGTATATATACACATTATTTCTTTATATACGCCACCATCTATACTCTATCGATTACTTCTTGCACATTCTAAGGTTGCCTGGAAGAGATCGCTTTTAGCGATATGGTCGCCCATTGTGTTATTTGTACTTGTTTTCGTTTTCTGTATTTTTGAGTATGTATTATATTGATCACTGACACTGCGTGAACCACAAGACTTTCCCATCATTACGAGCTAATTTTTGATTGGTTTTAATTCTAAATTTGGCATCGGTAGTAAATACCCCCTCCATTCCTTTGAAAGACTTTTTTAAAAAACTACCTGAAAACGGCTCTCTCTGCGCAGTCGTAACAGCTGGTGTGGGATATCAATAGATAGTATCTAGTCGATTGAGTCCATGATTCCGAACGTGTTTTTTTATAGTTGTTAAAGGTGGTTTACAAAAAAAAGATAGAATAAAGACCTGGCGCCTTCACAAACATGTTCTTCATGATGAGCAGACCCACAGTATATTGCTGTGGGCAGAACCTCACGTAGTGTCAGTAATTTACCAATAACCCTGTAAAGGTAAAAACTACAACGAAAATTGCAGGGTAAAGTCCACCTTCCCGAAGCGTTTTAGGTATAACAAGGCGTGTACAGTGTTCATATCTTTTTTTCCAATATCTAAAAATGTTGGGGTTGTCAAGATGGATTCAGCATGACTGTAGGTACTTTGGCAGATAGCTATGAGACGGGAATGATTCGCTTAAAAAACTGTAGGTACCTATAGAATAAAATTTGCTTTGAGATGAAATTTATAACTGAGGACTGACACTTTACACGACAGTTTGGTAAAGATGCGCGTTGATATCTTTTGCAGGCAAATTCAATGTAGGCGTGACTGGTTATCGTTTATTTATAAACGTATTTCAAAATTCAATTCAATGCTTGAAACTTTGTTTTATTCTGAACATTACTTTTCTGATCATAGGCAGGCATAAAGCTTAGTTTAAGTTTAATTAATAAGGTAAATATTTTAATTTTTCGGCTCGAAAATTATCGGGACGAATAAGAGCTCGATATTTATCGAGCTTACATATATTAGGTAGGTAGGTACTATGCGTTGTCCATGAAATATTGCAGACTTTTAATTCAGTCGAAGACAATTTTATTCGTACTTGTGGTTTCTTTAATAACCCAAAACGTATTCTATTATACGACACTTTGAAGATCTAGATAAACATTATTATCATAAATATAGGAAATAAGACATATACCTTCGAAAAGGTATTTTGCGGCGGGCGAAAACCTCAATCTTAGATCTAAGTTCTTTTTCTGAGATTTCCTCGACTTGACTCTATGTAAATCCAACAAATTCGTATTCTTAGTTGAAAGAAACATTTGAAATTTCATTTCAAGTAAGGTGGGAACAGGAACTCCCTTCTGTGAGTCAAGTTTGAATAAATATACAAAAAAAACTGTCAACGTTCCTATAAGGAACGTTGACAGTTTTTTTAACCCAACCTTGAAACTCCATCAAGACGATAAACGATTGTTTTTTGTTTGATAATGACAATCAAAAGTTTGACAGACCAATCTGACATTTCTTTATTGTTGGCCAACATAAAAGCAATAAATTTTTGCGAAACAATCGACGTCAAACCATTCCTCACCTTGAGTAAATACACCTTAGTAAATAACTTATGTCTAAGAATACCGATTTCAAGATAACTATCGAGGAAATCTCCATACCTCCTCAATTTAGCTTGATTGGAGGAATATTTTAAAGAAATGGAAAAAAGGGATAATGGAGAATATAATTATAATAATCATGGACTAAGTAACTGTCGTACTTATACCAATATTCTTAGTCCATTACTTTACCTACCTAATTTTGTTAGCAATTGAACGCGTGAACGAAGATAACGACCATATCTCACCAGGCATAAGTTCATCAAACCTAATTACTACCCCCGGACCTCAATCATACAGAAAGCGAGTGCAATGAGGCTTGAGACCAGGAAGGCTATGGTGGCGGTTGCATAACCATGGTGTGGTCTGGTCGGGCATTTTGTTATATTCCATCCGCTTCCGTGGGTGGGAGGAAACGAGAGAACTGTTTTCAAGTGGCTACTATGGTATTTTATGATAGTTTATATCGTAAATCACCCTCCTCCGGTTCAGAATCAAAGATATTGTATGTCAACAAAGACATTCATAGCAGAAAACAACAAGATAAAAGAGCAAGGTTGTCACTAAAAACTAAAACAACTTCTTCAACTTCAACAATGCAGAATCTCACTTGTCATGTGCATTGGAAATGTTTAAATTTGAATTCGAAAACGAAAGAGGTCAATCAAATGAATAATGATGGCTATAATGTCTCAAGCTTCTGCGCTTAGCTTCGATGAAGACAATGTTGTTTAATATTTTGCCACCAATATTACTTAGGTTTTGTTACCTCTTTTTATACAAAAATTATCCAGGGCAAGCAGTCTCGACATAGATAACGACCGACATCGGTCGCAAAGTTTTACCGGATATAGTCTGATGTATTCGTTACGAATCCTAAGCGTCCGAAAAACTCCGATCATAGTTTTTTCCATAGCTCACTTAGCGACTTTGAACTGGTGGACCAACCCTACCGTGAGTTTAGGTCATGACAATGCTACAATGATCGAAAACTTTCGTTTTCAAGTATTGTGCATGGTATATATTATGATTGGGGCGTTTAAGAGTGTGTCATAAGCAATTTACTTCAAAACCGTTACCTTCGTATTTAGGGAAATGTTACTTCGATCATTTATCTTGTGTTTTAAAAACATGATTGGTGAAAGTTTTCTTGATACTTAATTATTTTGAAAAATGGATGTTTTGCACACATTTTGCTATTTATCTCAGGAACAGCACACTTTGTTGAACTAAGAAACCTAGAAATATATCTTTAGTTACATTTTTTTATTTTGTTTCCTTGGCGCATAGAAAATTCTATGCTTAAAATTTGATAGTTTCATTTTGTAAAGCTTAGGCAGAGATACGAAGTGGCGCTTTTTGGCCACCAAACTCTATTTTCGCATCTCCTCCTAAACTATATGAGATAAAATTATTACAGATAATAGATACCACAAACTGAACGTAGGATTTTTAAAAAATCCTATGATAAACGTAAAAATATGATAAAATAAGTATCGCTGTCATATTGGCTGGGATATTAGGTATTTATGTCAGAATCTGCCATCTGCGAAAGATACCTCTTTAATATTTAAGGAAATGATACTTCAAATTTCTACCTTAGATAAAGTACGTGTTTCAAAAACACGATTGATTGGTGAAAATTTTCTAGATAGGTACTTAAGAGAAAAATAATTGCACATATTTTGCTATTTAATAACTCAGGAACAGCTCACCTTTTTGTTGGGTTTTTATTTTGTCTAGAAGTCAAGAAGTACATATTTCTTTGGATAATTTGGTCTTTTAATATTTATATTGGTTGTTCAACTAACTTGCATGTACCTAATTAGGTAAAAACAGTTTTGACGCATGAAAATACACTTACTACTTTTCACTCACGAAAAAACCATAATGGATTTGAAGTCATTCCACTTCAAATCCTGTGAGTTCAATGTTAATGTACGAAGTACAGCTCGTCACCGCTCATTGACGTCTGCCGTTGCGTGCGCAAGAGTCGCCGACTCTCTTGAAAAACGCACTCTCACTTCTTGATTGGACGAGTTATTTAAGTTATTATGTAGAATTATTCTTGTAGTCAAGACGTTGTTCAGACGCAAATTACGAACGTTGGTGATGTATTAAGAAGCTGGGGGTAAACTTGATTGATTAAGCCTATATTAATAATACTGGATAATCGACACTTTGATTGGGTGGTAAGTGTTAACTTACTATAAATGTACACTGAGTAAGTAAAGTACAGTCGTATGTGTTTTGTTTTTCTACCACAGATAATGTAAAGCACCTACAAAATAGTTCTGCACCATTTGATTATTTTGGAAGGTTAATATTTGTGTTGCAAGTTGCAAGTGTTGCAGATGGCGTTGCTGCTGGTCAATGCTGGTGCTGGCTATGCTGGTCGACGCTGGCCGATACTAGCGCCTTTTCCGGGTGATGGTGGGACCTTACTATACCCTACCTAACAGCTACAGGTTTTTTTTTAACTACAGGTATCTAGGACCGAAGTGAGACTGAGACAACAATATTTCACGCGAATCACGACCGCCCGTGCCGCCGGTCAGACGGTGACTGATGTGGGAGAACATAATTTTACACAATTTGAGGTTGCCACTTTCGAGAAACCAGTACCTCATCTTCGGTTAACGCTGTAAACCTGACTATAGTAGATAAGAGATACCTACTACCTATAGATTTACATAACATCAGCCGGCCTAACACGGGGATTGTTATCTAGGGTAGAATAGAGAAAAATTACATCGCATCGTCATACATCGCGTAAATTATTGACCATGAAGTCTGAATTCCAAACATTTTATGCATTCGATGACAAAATGACGTAATTTATTTCTATTCTATCCTAGACAATAATCCCCGTGCTAGGCATACAGTAAACATTACCCACCTATTTTCACAGCAATAAAATATTTCATCATTTTGTCATTGCGCCTACAATTATTATATTTCCTTTTACATTATTACATAAATACACTCGAGAGCAATGAATCCGGGTCACTTAAAGAATCCTAAAAACGTAAATTGGAGTATTGAAGATTGGTCAAAAGTTATGTTCTCCGACGAATCAAAATGTATGCTCTACGAGCACGATGGAAGACACAGAGTGTATCGAAGACCAGGGGAAAGATTCAAGCAAGCATGCATCGAAGAAAAAGTAGCCTACGGTGGTGGGTCTGTACTTGTGTGGGCCGGAATTTCTTCTGAAAGTCGCACAGAGCTGGTGATCATAGAAAACGGCTCTTTAACTAGCGTAAGATATGTGGAAGAAATCCTCAATGATCACGTTGGTCCATTTATGGTCAATTTAGGTGAGGATGCTATATTTATGCATGACAATGCCCGACCTCATACAGGTAGGATTGTGAATGACTACCTTCAAGAGATGAACATTACTCGTATGGAGTGGCCAGCGCGCAGCCCGGATATCAACCCGATCGAGCATGCTTGGGACGAGCTAGGCAGATGCGTAAAACAACGAAACCCTCCCCCAATCACGCTTCGTGAGCTCAAAATTGCTCTCACAGAGGAATGGGAGAATATTCCCCAAAATCGTATAAGGAACTTGGTGTACAGCATGCCAAACCGCGTAAACGCAGTAATGGAAGCACGAGGAGGCAATACAAAGTATTAAAATTCAAGAAAATCGTAATAAAGTTCAAAAATTTCATGTTTCCTATTTTTGTTTTAAGGAGAGATCAGCAGTTTTTTTCTTTATGTAATTTTGTGTTAATAAAATGTATGGTGACTCATATTTTTTTTACTTTCATTTAAGGAGTATTACATTGTCTATTAAATACAATTTATTGCATTAACCTATCATTTTTAGTTTCCGAGATTTTTAACATTCTTTAAGTGACCCGGATTCATTGCTCTCGAGTGTATATGTAGGTACTTTATATAAATAATGATAATAGATTATTTTTAATCGGTCCAGTGGTTTCGGAGCCTGTTCAATACAAACAAATAACAATCAAATATTTCGTCTTTATCATATTAGTATATAGTATATAATATTATTATAGATAAGAACAGATTATAGAAAATTAACAGATCTTATTTATCTTATTCTATAACCCTGCTCCTCGCGTCTCCAGTACAGAGAACATCTTTTTTCAGCAACTCTTTCACTGCTCAAGCTGTCAGGCTATGGAACGATTTGCCAGTGGATATCAAGAAGTCCACATCACATAACGCTTTTAAGAGGAAAGTTTTTCATCATTATTTAAATGTCTCGTTACACTAGGTTAGTTATTTAGCATGTCCATTTTAGTTGATAAGTATAATTTTATTTTGTTGTATATATTAGTGTATTAGTTTAGTAGGTATTATGTGTATAAGTATTTATATTAAAGATTTATGTAAAGAACCACCGCCATCCTTTATTTTGTCACAATCGTTTTGGTTGCCTGGAAGAAATCGCTTTAAGCGATAAGGCCGCCAGTTCTATTACTGTTCTTGTCCCTTTATCATTATGTAAATTTATGTTTTATTAAGGTGATGAACAAAGAGTTATCTATCTATCTACCATAGCAATATATACCTTAAAAACTAACAAACATAAAATAATAATAATTAAATGATTATTTATCTGGTATTTATCGCGTACCTTTGTTTTTATTTCCCTGCGTTTCTACCGCATTACAGCGATCGTGGTCACGGGGCGACTGAATGTAATTGGAGTTACAGCCGAGAATTGACGGCAGTATCCATGACTACCCTCAATTCGTCTCAATAAATAATCATTTAATTATGTTAACAAATCGCGAAAGTTTAAAAGTTTTATAAAATAATAATAATAACACAATTGTGTTTACGGCGACGACGTGTGGATGAACGTGATGATTCTGATGATGATCTAAATTCTAAAGTAACATGAAGTAAAGGTATTATTTTTACGTGTCTAACAGCTCTCAAAAACTCATAACTGCATAGCATAGACGCATAACTTAGATGATGCTGTGTAAATTGTCCAGCAGCATTCATTTATTTATTTTACTTATGTAAAACTGACTGTACTCAGTAAGAGCTACATAGATTGTCCCTGAGTACCGCTGGATGTGTAATCTGTCGTCGATAGAAGTATAGAATTATTGAAACGATTTCTATAAATTAATGGTGCAAATAAGATAGGTTATGTAGAGTCCAAGCGAGGTGGTAAAACCGTAGAATACCTACCTACTTAAAGGGAAGAGAAATTATGACCGTAATAACTGATTACTGCTTCACTAGTTTCTGCCCGCGGCTTGGCATTTGATCGCAGTATAATCTTTCGGCATCGATCAAAAATTTCGCCGCGAGGCCGCGAAATTTTTGATCGATGTCTTTCGGTATAAAAAAGTAGGATTCCTAAATACCTACATATTATAGCAAATTTTAATGTCAAATAAAAAAAGGAAATCTATTTGACATTCGTTAATTTAGCGAATTTTATCTAATTCTTAAACAACAGAACACCAATGTTAAATATAATATATTATATATATCCAGGCCTACTTGTATGCAAAATTTTGGCCGGATCTGTTACCTCAATCTCACCAGCCCATATCCACCGCTCCACCGCTGGACGTAGGCCTTCCCCTGATAAAAGCCTTATTGGCGTTTATCGATTACGTGCTTTGAAAATCTCAAATATACAAACTTTCGGATTTATATACTAGGTTAAGTTTTAATAAGTATTTTATTTTCGACGCAATGGGGATTAATTAACTTTTTAGTTCAATAATCCCTATTAGAGCTAGCATCGGCGTCAACGGGAAATAAGGAACAAAAAGATCACTTATTCCCGTTGACAATATCCGTCAACGAGGATAAGGAATAAGCTGTAACTAATATGTTAACAGCAGGCACAGAAGCTTGAGAAAATGAAAACAACACTGGCTTCTATACAACAGCGTATATATACCCTGTAAGAAAATATAATTCATATATTTTTATATAATTTATTTTAATATCATGGATTCTCAAACCGAGTAGGTACCTACTACAAAAAAAATTATTCCCTACTTGGTATGATAAGTACTAAAAACCTACAGTATGCTGAGTGATTAGTATTATATAAATTAATTATAAATGAGTAGTAGTTTGTGTATTTAGAAATTAGATTGTTATTAGTAAATAGAGGTAAATAGAGTCTCATAGATTTGAATAGATAGTAATCAAATTTTTACAATAGATAATATCCCTCAAGAGGCCGCAGGTATGAGCCCTCCCTTCTAAGCACAAGTGCAAACTTAGTTAGAGCGAGGAGTCAACTTCACGGTGAAAGGTTAGGTACAAGTACAACTTAATTTACTTTTATTTTACCATAAAATAGTTTTATATATCTACCTACAAATAAATGCTTTTATTATTATTATTATTATTATTACGACTAGATGAACGACCTCTGTGACGCAGGAGGTTGCGGGTTCGATTCCCGCCTCGGGACAAATATTTGTACGATCTGCAGGTATTTGTTCAGGGCGTTCTGGATGTTTTCTATACATAATAAAAAAATATTTATCTATGTAGTTTATTGTATTATGTATATTAGTTATCTAGTACCCATAACACAAGCTCTGCTTAGCTTGGGGCTAGATAATGCTGTGTGAATTGTCCAGCATTATTTATTTATTTATTATTTTATTATTATATTATAGTGTGAACTGCCATCGACTGCCATAGTTACTACAAAGTTTACATAAAAATGTGACAGCGCTCCAACTGGGAAGTTTATTTAACTTTCACGTTTCCATAGATAACAGATTAACGCAGACTTTGGAGTGAACAGTACGGCAGTTCACGCTCAGCCATCGAGATTTAAAGTACTAAATTATAATCATAATCTCTATGCACTCAGCATACATACAGGCGTAAATTTCAGCCTTATTCAGAAACTTTCTCAGGTACCTATGTAAACACGATAGAAAGAAGATGGCCATAATCGTTAAGATGGGTATTCCGATAGGATTGATTGGAAAGATTTCATGTAAATTTTGTTTTATAGCCTGTTGTCCACTCCAGTATTTATAGTTGAAAACTTCGCTGAATGTTAAATTAATCTCGAAGAAACATAAAATGAACAATATTGGACAATAGGTATATTATCTTTCCCCAAGCTAAGCTGAGCTTAAATAGATAGATATTTTTATATCACTATAAATAGATAATATCCAGAAAATTTAAAACCTCTATGTCAAAGCCCAAAAATGCATTTTATGAGAATTTTCATTCAAGGTTCTAGAGTTCTAATCAAAGTGTATTCGCCTAAGGCCCGTATTATGAAAGCTTGCTCAGTCATCGATATATGCTTGAGCAACGCTTTTCTATGGCATAAACGTCACTCAAGCATAGCCCTATGACTGAGTAAGCTTTCATAATACGGGCCTAAGAAACGTGTTAAGGCCCATACACCAGCGAAAGTGGCGCCCCCAACTATTATATCTTATTATTACGTTGAACGCAGGAATTTTTAAAAATCCTACGTTCAGTTTGTGGTATCTATTATAAGCTATTTATTAATGCCTCTGTAATAGTTTCATTTTGTAAAGCTTAGGAAGAGATACGAAGTTGCGCTTTTTGGCCACCAAACTCTATTTTTGCATCTCCTCCTAAACTATATGAGAAAAAATTATAAAAGAGGTAAAAAGCTAAAGAGTAAATAGCTTATAATAGATACCACAAACTGAACGTAGGATTATTAAAAATTCCTATGATAAACGTAAAAATATGATAAAATAGGAATTGCTGTCAGATTGGCTCGGGTTTGCGCCTTTTCTTATTATCCGAGTATTTTAGCAGTTTAGGTCTAATATAAATTACTTATCAGTCTTAGACTAGATTGTAATAATTACTTTACAAACAAAAAAAAATGTTTGTTACTCTATATAACCGCCAAATGCCTTTGTACAAAGCATTCACGAGGTGGTCACGTTACATCCTAAGAGTGGAACACAGCATTGGCTTGCGTGGTGGTGTTGTGGGAGTCTGACACAAAAGGTAGGTACCAACTTTTTCCTTTATTATCTTGTTTTGTATTGTAATCACGCCCAAGTATTTGCGAGCGATCATTTAACTTTTGCCCTGTCTATTATTATATAACTTATTAGAGGGTAACGGTGCTGATTGCACTTATAGGATAATCGTTTTAGAATAAGTATCTGTTTAATTAGGCTAAGAGTGTAATTGTTTGTTACCCCGAATAAATAAAAACTAAAAACTAAAAACTAAAACAGCATATTTTTTTTTAATGACTAAGCCATAAATTTTTAATACTGGCTTAGGAAGAGGAGAGTGCGGAGCACTGATGCAAAAACGTAGCATCCATCTGGGCAAGCACCTGGACAACCCAGATGAGCAACAAGACATCACTGCGAAGAAAATCCTACAGTTCCTAGCAGCTACAAGGGTTTGTGGCGAACTATGAACGCCGCTGCTTCGAGGTTGAACACACAAATTGGCAATCATAATAGGCCTATAATGGACGTAGTAACACAAAGGCCACTTAAATCTTATTAAAAAAACACTTAAAACTTACATAAACTAACTTTATCAAAGCATAAACCATTTCACTAGAATGCAGGGCTCCTGAAATCGGCTCGGGTATGCGCCTTAATATGATAAAACAGGTGGGGCTGTCAATGAGTATTTGACTCCTCAATCACAATTCCTTGCAATAATCGCGTTGATCATTACCCACTAATTTTACTTAGCTTTTCCGCACACCACGCTGACAAGTGGGGGCTACTATAAAAGTGCACGAGTGACCTATATCGCGCTCCATACTGTCTTGACCACTGGCTATACCTCTCGCAATTTCATATCGTTCAGAAAATTTCATTGAAAACTATCTCGGTTCAACTTTTGTACGTACCTATTGTTAGATAACTTTTGTAGTTATTGGTTTTCAGTTTTGATATTTACAGTTGTGTTCTGATAATGTGACAGTGTTTGTGAAGAACAAGTGTTTTTTTGGTGTGATTGATTGCTGATCGCTTTCAAGATGATGAAGGTATTGTTATATTAATATCAGATGGATTTTTATTATTAACCTCTCGGCTACCGTGATCTGTAACGTGATTATGCGTCTAAACTGGCGGTACCCGCCGCGCGTTAGGGGGCTGTGACGCATTCTTTCGCAGATTTCTCGATTAATTTGTAGTTAGACCTAAAAAGATCTATATATATTTAGATTTTCTGTAAAATTTCCTACAAACTAGCTAGTAAATACTCTGAAGTTGTCTAAAAATATCGAAATGAGGTTCATGGAAAGTACGAGGAAAGGAAAATTGTGAAAAATTGGGAAAAGGTTAACCACTGCGAAAAAAGGACGAGTTTCTATGTTCGGCATGATGTATATTTTTTAATGTATGTTCGTCGATTTTCACGTCAATTATGTGTTCAGATTATGTACAGCCTACGAGAAAAATTGCAGTTATTTTTTGGCGAGCTCAAAGGTTTTTCCAATGGTTCATTAAAAAATTTTTCGTTGACTCTTGCCTTACCTTTTGGCTAAAGGAAATAGCTGCATTCATTTTGCATTCGAAATATTTGACCGTGATTTCTTATTCTTATTTCACAATCTCTAATATGGGGAGTGATCCTCGGATGTGATTGGAGCCCTGAGTCCGGTTGACATAAATCATCAAGCAATGTATAGGAAATTGACGTTTTGATTGAAAGGTGAAAGGTTTCCTAATCATACATAACATAATGTGTTCCATCGATTCGTAAATAAATAAATAAAATACCTATTATCGTCACTCGGCGGCAAAAGACACATTACACATTTCCAAACGGGCTTCGAAGGAATTAGGGGGTTAAGGTTTCAAATTTATATTAAACTAGCTGTGCCCCGCGGCTTCGCACGCTCTATTCAAGTAGCTATGTCCGTCCCCGGGATACCGTTTACCTCCCTGCCAAATTTCATCAAGATTCGTTCAGCCGGGAACGAAATAAAAACTATCCTATGTTCGTTTCCTGGTTCTAAGCTACCTCCCCACCAATTTTCAGCCAAATCGGTTCAGCCGTTCTCGAATTATAAGTGTTGTAACAAACACGACTTTCTTTTATATATATAGAAGATTACTCTATGTAGCAGCTTAAACATGAACCTTATTTAGAACCTTAGAAGAACGCCAACGTTTGATTTCATTTAAGCAAAACTTATCAAAGGCTTGTTCATGTAGAGTATTTTTTACCGTATTTAAAGTTAGCTAAAGATTGGGCTTTAAAATGATCCCTTCACTGAATGACTGACTGACTCCTTCAGTGAAGAAATCACTACCTATACCTACCATAAAAGACTCTTCCTTACATCCTCAGTCTAAAATCTTAGCCTAATTAGTTATATTAAACTATCTTATATTACACGAATATTTCACGATTTAATTGATCGACTTGGGATATAAATGCCATTAAGATATCAGTTTATTAATTCACTTTCCCCTTATCCCTACCAAGGGCAGTGACTCCGAAAAACGATAAACGATCCTAACTGCGTTCTACATAAGCTAACAGAAAGCGTTGACTTATCGCGAGCGGGCATCAGCTCCCTCTGTAGAACAATTCTACTACTACTGAACTTTAATCCTTAACCCGCATGCCCAACGTGGGGATTATAGGCAGTACCCATGAGATAAAAGCCAATCAGGCGCTTATCAGGGGGAAGTCTGTTTGGGCCGATATAGGCTAGAGGTCGAGTCTAGATTTCTTTCAAAAAGATTCGATAACATCACTCTTAAGGTTGGCGCTCACGCGTCCGACACCACTGCCGCAAAACACAAAAGTCTGCATTCACTAAGGGCTTAAACTCGTAATGTAAATACATTTTACAGTTCATTGCGGACGGAACCGGGCTAACTACGAACATTATTTGTGTTACCCGTACTAAATTTGTCAAACTACGATTTTTTTTTGGAAAAAAAACATTTTAGAGTCATAAAGTGGCCTACCGGAAGCTTTTAGCGTCTGTCAATAATATAAAATGCGGGTAAATTATGGCATCTCGACGTACGCTAACCCGACAGAAAACAAAAAGTAAACGCAATCCAAACGCACGGAATCCTGAAAAATCCAAATGGTTCTAGAAATTTAATTATTTTGTGTATTTTGGATGCAAAAACAGATCAAAAATGACATTATGTGACAAAAATAACAGATACCTAAGTAAAAAATGATACCAAATGACAGATAATGTCAACAATGAGACGTCGTCGAGATGCCGTAATCCACTCATAAAATGCATATTACGAGCCCTTATTTGGAAGTGCATTTTAGTTCTGAGCGGGAACGGGAACGGTGCGGTCCAAATCTGCGACAACCCTTACAACAAACCCTTCAACAAATCCGATCTTCGATCAAATGCAGAATCAAGTCAATTAAGTACCTACGTGTAACAAACGTGTTCGTCGCGTTAACTGGAGAAATTCTATTAGCATAGCGGAGTTGCATTTGAAACTGCAATTATAAGCAAGTGGGTGTAGTGTACTCGTAGTCAAGGCCGAGTGTTGAACTTGAGAGCTTGCGTGCAGCATTCGCGAAATGTTGCATGTAGTGAATGTTGAATCGTAAACGATTCTTGCTGAAATGGAATCGATTCTGTATAATTTTTAACGACTGAGTAAAAGAGCTGGTTTTATTTTCAGCTGGTTTATTTTTTACGTTTCTTCTTCGATTTCTCCATTTTTTATGAACCGATACGATACGGATGATTTTTTTGTTGTGAAGAGATTATTCCTTTCCATAATTTGTAAAATATAACAAAAATGTTATTTTTTGTAGCAAATACCCTAATGCTTTACGCAAGGACGAAAAGTAAAAGATGGGATTATTAAATTTTATAAGTCCTACAAACATTTATCCCAAGGCGGGGAATCAAACCCGCATCCTCTTGCGTCGCAGGCGGACCTTCGCCCGCCGCACGGTCGTTCACATCGGTTGTATTACAAATTTACAATAAACTGTTGAATTTATACCTCGGACAATTGAACCACCTCGACCTCAACCTCAACAGCCTATATCGGTCCCCTGCTGGACGCAGGCCTCCCCCTGATAAGCGCTTTTATTGGCTGTTATCTCATGGGGGGTAATGCCCATAATCCCCACGAATGGAACCACGTCTTTGATTAACCCAGGGTATATACACTACACACATAGGGAACATAAACACGGCTGTGTGTACAGCCGGCATCTCTAATGTATGAATCATAGCATGAAACACGGCTATAACGTATATTTTTACATATATGAAATATGAAGTAATGTGCATTAATATATGTATATTTATTTATTACAAGGAAAACCAGATGCTTTTATATAC
The DNA here is from genome assembly GCA_955876795.1 of Eupithecia tripunctaria. NCBI lineage: Eukaryota > Metazoa > Arthropoda > Insecta > Lepidoptera > Geometridae > Eupithecia > Eupithecia tripunctaria. The sequence goes on from OY041607.1 coordinate 1,542,485, forward strand.
AAAGTTAGAAACACAAGCCAAACACACATTTATCAAAAATACCAGTAAGTTTCTCGAAGGTTTTCACGGGTTGTTATCAGAATTGTGTAACAAATATTGATATTATAGGTGCCGTGTATGAAGATCTTAATGGGCTTCCATAGCATCTACCGGAGTACCGGTAGAACAGTTTTTGCCCGATATTCAAAGATCAGTTGTCAGTCGTGGGCTGCGATGACGGACATTACGATGTGAAACCTAGCGCGACCGGTCGGGGAACTCTCCACGCCTAGCCTTATCGAGAGCAGAGCCCTTGTGCACTGACGTCATTCATTGCCATCTGAATATGTAGCATTATTGAAGAAGTAGAAAAATTAATAATATAAGTTAAGGACGATTTCGCACTAGGGAAATTGGTGACTATGATAGAGAAAAGTAAAAAAAAATCATAAACACTCCTCCAAGAATTAATTCTTTTTGAAATGCACGCCTATGAAGTTTGCTGAAAAGTGAGTGAATAAAGACTGACATTCATACAGACAATTTTTTTTAAAATAGAGAATCTGTCGTTTCGTAAAATATCAGGAATTACGAAAGTTTTTAAACGTATTCGTCATCATTCATCATCAATCATCGCTAGTCGACAGACTAGCGATGATTGATGATGATTGATGTAGGCAAAAAAAAATCAAATAATAGAAATCATTTAATTTTTTTCATGAATAGTAGGTATTGGAAATACGATAAAATAATGTTCTAATAACTACTTATAACAATTATAGTTTACTAAAGTTACTCGTGATTTTTTACTTATTATCCCGGGAAAACGCGGGAAGAAACAAATAGCAAATAAAACAACACAAAATCACTACTAATTTTACTGTGTTGTGTTAAATATCCTAAAAATAAAGTCATTCATCAGATCAATAAAGGCATTTAGATGCCCGAATGTGTCCGTAATATAATTCTAAATGTTGGGCATTATAATAAAATCGATTACAAAACTACAAAACAACTTGTTCATAAAAAAAAGCTATTGCTATAATCTTACTGAGACATGATTGGTTGTCAGTCGAGGTGTCAAAAAAGAACGTGGATGGAGTATAGCTGTGGCAGTAGCAGACCCGCAGCCGCCGCGCCGCCCCGTGTAGTTGGCAGCGTAAGAATCGAACCCTTCAACTCAGACCGTGGCTGTAGTAAAAGACGACCTCTACTGTGATCACTCACCAATCCGCCTGCCAAGCGTAGTATGGAAAAACTCCCGTTGTTTGAGAGAAGCATGTTCAGCAATGGACTTAAAATTTGTAATTTCAGTTTGGGACGGATAATGCTGTGAATTGTCAGACATTTTTTATTTCTTATTATTAAAGAAAGCATTGAACGTGGCTGAAGTTGAATGCGTTCTTTTTTCTTCAAAAAAGTATTGTTTATGCATTGTAAAGTCAAGTCGGTAAAGCTTTTAAAACCAAATCAATTATTTGCAAATTATTCGGACCGCATACAAATAAAGCTTCTCAAGCTATCAACAAAACCTTACACTCGTTCACAGCTGACCAGGCCCTGATTAGCTGATTGTCCAGCGACAATAACACTGATACCACCATGTGTTTATGTCCATAACCGTGATACATAGCGTACCATCTCGGCTTCTTAACGGGCCACAGTAATTAGAGTGTGGAGCACCGTTATGTGCTGCTTTATTTACGCAGCAAATGGCAAATAATGACTGTAATTTGTGGATATGGGTACTATTGATAGTTTATTATCAATACGCGGTATTTTGTGAAAAGGATAGGCATAGAATTTTGCGTTCACAGAAGCGGGACAGAGCATTTTAGAACGGTCTCCCTAAACTCTTTCAGGAATCGCGTTTGGTTGCCACCAATTTAACCACCGGAATGTGTAGAGCGGAGAACGGCGGCGTAAACGCAAAAACGAGTTTTTTTATGAACAAGAAAATAAATAAATAAATAATGCTGGACAATTTACACACAGCATTATAACGCTACGTAGATAGATATATGCTTAGCTCGGGGCTAAATAATGCTCTGTGTATTATGTATATCAGTTGATATACATAATACAATACACTACATATATAGATATTTTTTATTATGCATAGAAAACATCCAGAATGCCCTGAACAAATATCTGCAGATCGTACAAATATTTGTCCCGAGGCGGGAATTGTACCTGCAACCTCCTGCGCCACAGAGGTCGTCAAACTACACAAGTTATGAAGAAACTGGTTCAATGATCTAAATAATTAGTAATAACATATACAAATCAAAACTTAAGTCATTTAAATAGACCGCAGGTTTCTGAGATCTTGACCAAATGATGTGCGAAAAAGGGAACTTTTACGATTTTTTTTCATAATCGTGTTTTCTCTTTCAAGGAACCAAAGAAAAAAATTTGAATATGATGTAATTCGGGTTTTTTACCACGGCATCCGTTATGTAGGTATACTGAGATCTAGGCCTAGCCTATGTTCAGCAGTGGACATTCACTGCTGTGCTGATGTGGACTTAATTAATAAAAACTTACACCGCCAATGACAGTTGATTACTTTGCGTGATATTAATTCGCGTGTCTAGGAACGATATCAATATTTACGAATTTCATAACAGAAACATAAGAAAAGCATTATCACAATACTGCCGGATTGTACAACGGTCAAAACATCGGTACTTTTTATTACCCGCGAGGGTTGTTTTTCGAGTACCTATTTATATTATGGTAACCTATTTACCTTATAACTTCGAAACATCCAAACCGCTAACGGATAAATGAGGTATAAAATACTTTTCTGGACTTGATATTGCTTAAAAAACTTTTTTAACTTTGTTAACATAATTAAATGATTATTTATCGGGTATTTATCGAGTACCTTTGTTTTTATTAAGGAAATAAAAACTGTTAAGGAAATAAAAACAAAGGTACGCGATAAATACCCGATAAATCAAATAAATAATCATTTAATTGATATTGCTTATTTTTAAGGTCTTCCTTAAATTTCATTCCTTCATTTTGCAACAAACAGTGAAAACCGGGGACCGATTTTCACTTTTTTTCGCAAAGTTTTAGGCATGTTTATAGTTTGTTGAGGATATTCATTTTTTTAGCTAATTGAGGTACGCACTAAAATTATTTTAAGATTTTTGTAACACCCACTCGCAGCAGTCTTTGCTATCAACGTGCCTTTTTGGTAAAAAATATGAATCGCTATGTGGAACTTTCTTCTAAACATTATCATAAAGACATTATCATAAAGATAGATATTCCGTAAAAGAACGGACATAATTTTCCGAGATCTATGACTAAGTAGTAAAAGTAAACATGTATTTCACTCGTTCAACATCTGTCGACTATAATCGAGCTAATGATTTCTCATCAAGTCTTTACTTAGTAACTTTCGCGGTAAGGCAATCTTTTACCCGATAATTTGAATTGAAACTATAGCACATCAGTAATTTTGATCTACCGATAGTCGAGAGTTTTATTCGCACACACTCTCCTTAACAGCCTATGTTAGTCCAACGCTGGACGCAGATCTCTGATAAGCCCCTTATTGGTTTTTATCTCATGGGGAGTAGTGCTCATAATCTCCACGATGGGTTGGGGATCGCAGTTTGGTGGTAGAATTGTTCTGCAGGGGGCGCTGCTGTCCGGCCCCTCTGGATATCCCTTAGTCGGCTCTTACGACATCCGTGGGAAGAGTTAAGGGGTGGCAGTTCTAAGCCAGAGCCATATAGCAATTTCAATCAGAACAATTCATGTCGGTAGTTGTTAAAGATCAATGAACGAGGTGTTTTGGATGTCCACACAGGCACAGTTGTGGTGCTTCTAAATCTCACTCAATAGATTGAGCACTCGACGTTTACTCAACTTTCTAACGAATCTGACAGACCGTACTGTTACAACAGTTTCAGTAATTGAAATATGTACCTACCTAATGATCGTCACTCATGCGTCCACAGCTGACGCTTGACATTGGTGATCGCAGTAGAGGTGTTAAGAACACACAGAAGAAAGCTGCTGACCTCTCTCTGGTAGGTTCCCTTAGAATGCTTTAACGACATCCACAGGCTGCGGGCTGACCCGCGGAGGGGTGGTTCATCACAGGGGCCTAATTCCACAATTTTTTCAACAAAATGCTATAATGGCGCCATAATGGCGCCATACGATTAAGATAGATCTTCATCTCACCTGATGGAAAGCGAAGATGCGGCCGACGGTGTATCACGAAGGTCTAGAAGATACCTATTCACCCTTGTCTTGAAGAGACCCAGGTTGTAATTGGCCGGAAAAACAGAGGCAGGGAGCGAGTTCCATTCCTTTGCGGTGCGAATAATAAAGGTGGAGGAAAACCGCTTAGTGCGAGTGGAGGGTACATCCACCAAGTATGGATGGTAGTGCGCTGTGCGTCTGCTTGTCCTGGAGTGGAAGGGGGATGGTGGGATCAGGTCATGTAGTTCGAGTGAGCATTCACCAAAATGTATCCTATAAAAGATCGAGAGACAAGCAACCTTGCGGCGGTGTTCGAGACTTTGAACTTTAGTCTCTGCAAGGTACTGCTCGTCAATGAGTCTAAAGGCTCTTCGTTCGATCGAGTCTAAGGCTGCAAGGTGGTACTTGGCCGAGCCGTCCCAAACATGGCAGCAATACTCCAAACCAGACCGGACCTGTGCTTGATAAAGGGATAGAAGCTGTTCCGGTGTGAAGTATCGCTTAACCTTATTTAGGACCCCTAGCTTCATGGCTGCTGTTTTGGCCTTCGACTCGATGAATGTGCCAAAGTTCAAAGTTGGTGTGAGAGTGACACCGAGGAGCTCCAGTTGATCATTTATAGGTACCGGTACATTCCGGAAAATGGGAAGCTGGACAAGCGGACTCTTTTTTGCAGAGAAGAGACATGCTTGCGTTTTAGAGGCATTGAAGTTAACCCGATTGGCTTTGCCCCAGTCCGAGACTGCCTTAAGAGTTAAGTTCAAGCGCTGCAGCATGTCTTCTCTCTGCACCTGTACGTCATTCCGACTGGCTTTCCCGTTGGATAGGTACCTCTCAACCACGGTGCTGTCGTCTGCGTACCCAATGATACCGGGTACCAGCAGGTCATTAATGTGCAGCAGGAACAACGTGGCAGAGAGAACAGACCCCTGAGGTACCCCGGCGTTGATCGCCAATTGATCAGACGAGCAGCCATCAACGACTACACGAATGGATCTTTCCCTCAGAAAGTCGCGAAGCCAGTTGCAGAAGAGGTCTGGAAGTCCGTATGCTGGAAGCTTGTTAATAAGGCTGTCGTGCCAAACCCTATCGAAGGCTTTAGAGACGTCAAGTGAAACCGCGATGTCTTCACCGTGCTTCTCAATGGCCTCGCTCCATATGTGGGTGGCATACACAAGAAGATCTCCTGTAGAACGTTTTCGGCGAAAGCCGTATTGACGGTCACTAAGGAGGTCATTGTCTTCGAGGTATGCCAGGAGTTTGCCATTCAGGACACGCTCCATGCACTTACAGAGCAGGGAGGTGACTGAAATGGGGCGATAGTTAGTGGGATCAGCTCGACTACCTTTCTTGGGCACAAGCTGCACATTAGCAAGCTTCCATGACTTGGGGACTTTACCAGATTTCAAGGACAGGCGAAAGAGTCGGGTAAGGATGGGAGACAACTCAGGAGCGCAGGACTTCAGCACCACAGCCGAGATTCCGTCCGGACCACTAGCCTTATTCACGTCGAGACCACGCAAAGTTTTGAGCACTTCCTTTTGATGTATGCGGATCTCAGGCATGTTTGTACTACATCGAGGAAGGCTGGGTGGTGAAACATTTGAGGTCTCAAGACGTGAGGCCTCTGCGAATTGAGTCACAAATAAATTAGCTTTCTCATTCGCAGTGTGTGCTAGCGATCCATCCGGGTTCAGCAATGGGGGAAGTGAAGGACGGCTAAAGTTGGCTTCGACGGATTTGGCTAACGACCAGAAGGCCTTACTCCCTGCTGGAAATGAGGCAAGTCTAGCTCCCAGTCGTCCGATCCGCTGAAAGCGAGCCTTCCTTAGCGTCTTCTTAAGGGACTTGGCGGCTTTGTTATAGGCTGACTTCCTAAGTGATGTATCTGTTGCTTTACTGTTCCGGGCGTCGACCCACGCAAGATAAGCCCTGTGTTTTTGCGCCGCAGCACTGGCACACGAGGAGTTAAACCACAGGGGAGTCCTATCAGAGGGTGAAGTATCAGTGAATGGAATAAAATATTCCATTGCACTTTTAATCACCCACGTTACAGCATCGGCACAGACAGATGGATCACAGGAGGTGAAGCACGTTTGCCGCCAAGGATATGAAGCAAAGAAATGACGCATCTCATCCCAGTCTGCTGACTTGTAACGCCATATTCGTCTGTTACCCTTAGGGGTAAGATCTGGAGGCGAATACGACGATACTGACCTTACCATGCAGTGATCTGAGCTTCCTAAAGGGGGTAGCACAGACACTGAATTTCGGTCTGGGTCATTGGTCAGCAGTAGGTCCAAGCAATTGGCGGTGTGGCTATCAACGTCAGGGATCCTGGTCGCCTCTAGCACGAGCTGGGAGAGGTTAAGTGACAAAGCGAGTTTGTAGGCCTCTCGACCAGCATGATCGGTGTTCTGGTACGGAAAGAGCCAGTCGCGGTGGTGAGCGTTAAAGTCTCCTAACAGTACCAGTTTGGCAGCAGGGTAGCGTCGTTGAACCACATCAGCCGTATTGCAGATGTGATCGAACAGCCTGGTTGTCTCAACATCTCCAGTATGTGACCGATAAAGACTGGCATAGATGATTTTATCTAGACCAGTGTCCACCAAAATCCATATCAACGAAAAACCGGGTTCTTCGAGGTCACGGAGGCGCAGACATAAAGATATATAGAGATTATATATATAGAGAGATACATAGAGATTTAGTCGTAAATTTATTTGGTATTCCAATACCATAAGATTACAATCTCTATGACTTATAATATCGTGTCAATAATGTGGTGGGGCATATAATCATAATCGTAATAGTCATAGATATGGCATAAACAAAAATAGATCGTGTTAGTAGAATACGAAAAGGTTTCAATGGCGGTGATTGTAACGCGATAATGAAGCGATAGTATTGTCATAGTGAGGCGATTGTGTTAGTGGAATCAGGGCCCAGGTCACTGTGAATTGAACCATTATCTTTTCAAGACTGGAGCCACAGACAGCAGCTTATGTCGTGGCTGCTTCCAAGAAGAAGAGACTGTGGAACACGTTGTGGTACACTGCACGGCCACAGAGGAGGCCAGACACAAAACAGGGCTGAAGTGCCTCATTGAGGAATCAACCCCATCCACACCCACAGAAAAGCTGAAACGAAGCTGTCAGTCACCTAAAGTCCTGCGCCGATACTTCAAGGAGCTGGGCTGGTTAGGGCCTGCTTAGGCAGGGGGATAATGCACAATACACTCCTATGCGAGACGTCCGTGCAGATCTTAGTTCCCCCACTTATTAGAATTAGAATTAGAGGGGTGGTTCTTTAGCTTATCGATCACTTTGAAAGCATCACTTTAGCAAAGCACTAATAAGTAAGTGCAATAATTAAAATGTGGGCTTTTACTCGTAACATTTTAATGATTGTCATATTCACGGCATCAGATGACTGCTCGCGGACTACTCGCTTGAAGCTTGAGGGAAGCCATTTAGTTACTGTAAAAAAAAAAATTATTATTCCTTTAAACTAGCAATATATAATCTGAATCTCGGAAACAGCAGCAACGATTTTCATGAAATTTAGTATAACAGGGGGTTTCGGGGGCAATAAATCGATCTAGCTAGGATTCATTTTCAGAAAATGTCAATTTATTCCTGTTTTCAATAATTTTTCATCAATATTATCGTAATTGACCTGACATCTCTTGGCGAATAGTGATACTTTATTTGTGTTTTCATTAATGAACTTTTGTCATTAATCAACTTAAGTTTTAAACTGGAAAATATGACTCTTCCTGAAATCTATTGGCGAATAATATTACTATAAGGTATTATTTTAATGCAAATATTTGGTCCTTACATATGAAATTGGCGTTTTGTATGGGAGGAACAAAAAGTCGAATATTTTTTAATATAATATATTTAATTAATCAAAGTATGAACCATTATTTTCTATGCACTTTTGCCATCTTATAGGTAGTTCATTGATCCCTTTACTAAAAAAACCAGTCGGACGGGAATCAATAAAATCTTTGAAGGCGATTTGGACTGCCCCATCGGAGTTGAATTTTTTCCCTTGCAAGAAGTTATCCAAATTTCGAAAAAAATGGTAATCTGTTGGAGCAAGGTCCGGGGAGTACGGAGGATGTCTTAGACTTTCCAATTGAAGCTCTTCTAATTTCGTAGCCGTCTGTTGCGCAGTGTGTGGTCTAGCGTTGTCGTGAAGCAGCAGTGGCGTGGAGCGATTGACCAGCCTAGGTTGTTTAGCCGCTAGCTTTTCCATCATGGTTTGCAATTGCTGACAATAGACATCAGCCGTAATAGTCTGGCCAGATTTGAGAAAACTGTAATGAACAATACCGGCACTAGTCCACCAAACGCTTACAAGTAACTTTTTTGGGGTTAATTTTCGTTTGGGGCAGGATTTGGCTGGCTGGCCAGGATCCAACCATTGCGCTGAGCGCTTCCGATTATCGTAAAGAACCCATTTTTCATCACAGGTAATGATTCGGTTTAAAATACCTTCATTATTGTGCCGGTTTAGTAATGTAACGCAGCAGTCGACGCGCGTTTGCCGGTTTTCTTCAGTCAATTCGTGAGGTACCCACCTTTCAAGCTTTTTAATCTTCACAATTTGCTTCAAGTGAATTAAAACAGTTTTATCACAAACATCGAGCCTGCAGCTAACTCGGACGTGGTTTGCGATGGATCTGCTTCCACAATAGCCTTCAACTCTTCATTATCAACTTGAGTCTCAGGCCGTCCACGGGGCTTATTCTGCAGGTCGAAATTTCCAGAACGAAAACGTTGGAACCAAAAACGAAATGTGTTTTCTTTTGCAACACGACCGCCATACACATCATTCACCCTTCGAGTTGTTTCCGCAGCACTAGTGCCACGGCGGAACTCGTACTCGTAAATAATGCGATATTTTAAGTTTTCCATTTTGTAAAATGAGTGACGCAAACAGAAAAAAACAGAAGAAAAAAAACAAATGAATGACGATCATCGAAGCACAAATACATGAGTCTATAGCTGTACAAATTTGAATTTGGAATTCCTTACCAAAGAGGAGAAATTTGTGATTAAAGTGGCAGTACGAAAAACGCCAATTTCATATGTAAGGACCTAATATTTGGGCTGTGTGGTAACGGATGAATTAGCACAGAGTTTTACGCCGCCACAGTTCTACAAGTACCTACCGAACCTAAGAGTTGCACCTAAGTATTTACTTGTAGGATGGTGATGGCCTAACATAGCGTCATAATTGTCAGCAATTTGAACCCACGCAACTGCCGAAGTCGACACTTCCGCTGTTAGGTCGTTGTCGCAACGACGAGGCCTGCCCTAGGCACAGTCTACGTTGGTTTCCCAACATTCGCGAATGCTCCGATAGGATCCTATCGAGTGACAAATGAGCAGTAACAAAAAACGCAAACACCGATCGATGCGATACTGCGAATCATTTTCTAAAGACGAACCGGTCTGGGCCGTCTTTCCCCGACTTACTTATACGGAATGCTGACAGGCGGCTGTGCTTCCGACACTATTAATAAATAAATGGAACAATTGACACGGGCGTAGCGGATACTAACCTTCGCCGTGTGGTGCCGGCGGCATAGAATTTGCACCACCCCAATTCTTCTCGTTGGTGTCGTAAGAGGCGACTAAGGGATATCTTCTGGGGGGCGGGCAGCAGCGCCCCCTGCAGAACAAATCTTCCACCAAACTGCGATCCCCAACCCGCATGCCCAGCGTGGGGATTATGGGCAATACCCCCCATGAGTTAAACGCCAATAAGGCGTTTATCAGGGGGAGGCCTGCGTCCAGCAGTGAACCGATACAGGCTGTGGAATTGTGGATGGATGAGGATGGATGGATGGTAGCGGATATAAAGTACGTGTGGTGGCTTAGAATTTGCTCCACCCCAATTATTACCAAGAGTGTCGTAGGCGACTAAGGGATATCCACCGGGGCTGCCAGCAGCGCCCCCTGCAGAACTATTGTACCACCAGACTGCGATCCTCAACCCGCATGCCCAGCGTGGGGTGGGGATAGATATAGGTACTACCCCGTGAGAGCCAATAAGGGGTCAATAAGGGCGCTTATCAGGGGGACGCCTCCAGTAGTGGACTAATATAAGCTGTAGAGAATCAGTAGGAGGTAGCGAATAGCAAACTATGTAAAAAGCTATGCTCGGAGTTTTTTGAAGGATAGGATTCGTAAAAATACATCGAACCAAAGTTATCGACATAGCTCAATCAAAGAATTAGCAAGATGAAGTGGCAAGGTGGAATGGTGGATGTTGTATGCCGCAAGATGAAGACAGAGCGATATGGCGCTCATTGGTTTATGTCCAGCAGTGGACTAATAATAGGCTGATGATGATGATCATAGCAAGAAGTTTTAGGCGACCAAGCATTAGACAGATTACAACGTCTAGGTATCTCTCTAACTTCTAAACAATAAATCTATTGAATCAAGACGCATTGGTGACTGCTATCTCTTTCCAGTACCCGCTGATCCTCACACTGCTCTCCCTTGCACAAGCGGCATACGTCAGTCGGATGAGCGTGAACCGAGTGCGTTCCCCCTCGGTGTTCAGACCTGGAGCAAACATGAATATGAACATGCACCGGCCGTGGACACATCGGCTGATGCCGGCCGCGTCTATGCGCGTGCCGTCATATGTGCTCTATAGGAATCCGACGCACAGGTAATGCTGGTTTAACATATTTATTTAACGCATTGGTGCACTAACTGGGTTTGAATTTTAGACCAAGTTAGTGCACTAACGTAAGTCCTGTAACAAAAGTCCTGCTCCGGTACTTCAAGGAGCTGGGATGGTTAGGTTAGCCTGTTTAGGCTAAGGGACAATGCACAAAACACTCCCATGCGAGATGTCACTGCAGATCCCAGTTTCCGCATTAGAATTAGTGCACTAACGCGCTGAAGATGTAATTGTACATTAGTGCACTAACTGAGTCTAAAATTATAGACTAAGTTAGTGCACTAACGCGCTGAAGAAGGTGTAAATGTACATTAGTGCACTAATTGGGTCAAAATTTTAGACTCAGTTCGTGCACTAACGCGCTGAAGGCGTAAATGTGCTTTAGTGCACTAACTGGTTCTAAAATTTTAGACCAAGTTAGTGCACTAACGTGCTGAAGGTGTAATGCAAAGTTAGGGAGACTTTAGACTCTAAAGTCAGAGAAGCACAAGCTGAAATGAACTTTTTTGCGTTGAGACTAGAATCTAAAATGTATTTTTTTCCTGGGTCAGAGAGATAACCAGAAAGACTTCTATCTCGTATATATTAAGTGTTTTTTTTAACTTTCGCAATTTGTTATCTGTGATAGCTACAGTGTAGCCACAAGCCATCGGCTTAAGGGAAGACATATTAAAGTGGGCGAAAGTCCATCGGTTGGAACAAAACCAGCTTGAAACTGTTGCAAAAAGCAATTCATAGTAATCTTAGTATGTGCAGAGGTAAATATATCGTAAATTATAAGGAACGTAAGACCACCTTCTTAAACCACCTTCTGTTTGTCAGATACGCAGTAAAGCACTACCCTTCGAGCACCCGAGTCTTCGCCAACGGACCCTGGAAGACCACTAGGATGCCGGGCCTGTCTCCCGCCACGCCGGAGTACGAGTTCGTACGAGCCGCCTCCTCGCCTGCCTTGGTGCATAACGATGGTGGTACAGTTTGCCTATCAAGACGCACTCGTACATCTTTCTTTACTTTATCTGTTTGCTTGTTTGCTAGCTTCGAGTTTTTGCTCTATTAGTGCAAAAATTTAGTGCAGTACACTTTTTTTTGTAAGTGTATTATTAATTTTAAGAAACCGAAGACAGAGCTGCCCAAAACTTTGTTCTTTTATTGCGGTTCCAAAAAGAAACATTTTACTTTCATTTTCTATTAATTAGTGCTCTTTCAAGGCCCAAAACGTACATGGTTAACCAGCAGGACCTTAATGAGCCTTGTTCTGTCTTTTATCTGGATCCTCAATCTGACTGGGCAGTGATTGTGTTTATGGCTTTAGATTGGAAGTGAATTCACAAGATTTCTGGAATGTTTTACTTAGAAAATGAATGCAACCTCTATAAGGTTGCATTCAGAAGCCTTCAGTAGAGCTTTATTTATAGGTACTTCTACTATTAGCCAATACTATTACTAACTACCTATGTGTACGGACGTATCGTACATTAAAAGTAAGTTAGTTAAGTAGGTTGAGTGCAAAGTTAAAATTGTCACAGATCACTTTCCAAAAGTTTATTGAAATCACGTAAAACACATACAAAGTAGGTTAGTAAACAAACCTTCGTAGGTTTGTATCGCGTCGCGGTCAGTGTCGCACTGGTTAGATAGGGCGCAAATATGCTGATTCAGTCTAATTAGACACTTACATCTACCTAGTACGTCTTCGTACACTATGTATACTACTACGGCTACTATTCGAACTTTTTAGCGAGCAAAGACTTAGGTACATTCTTTTTCGTTTCGTGCACAAAAGCACTAAGTCACTACATAAGTTCGACCACAGTAATTCAAAATGTCACAAACTAACTAGCTATGTATCAAACATTTGTTGCTGACATTTTTAGCTGTGGTCGAACGCAAGGTATCTCAGTCTGGTCTGACCAACAGGTGCGATCCATACCATCCCAGCACCCAATCTGAGCTTGTCAGAGAAGCCGATAGTTGTCATCGAGGCGACCGACAACCAGCAAATACAGAATAACCCTGTCACTGAACTGGTAAGAAAATTACAGATCTATAAAAGCTATAGTAGTTTGACGAATTAATTACGTATGGGTTAGCAACGAACCGTATTTGTGTTGGAAGAACACCAACGAGACTTCATCCGGTGAGTACGGTTCGCGTCGCGACTGCACTGACTCATTAAAAGTATAGATAATGTCCTGGATTTGAAAAACCATCGAACAAACTTTTGTTTCAGTCGAATGCGAAACCAGCATACGAAGTAACGGAGAAATACCCAGAGAATATTTTTCAAGTGGCTAAAATAGAAGCGCCTATTGGATTTTCAAAACAAGTAAGTATTTTATTACTCACATGTATTTGAATTTATAGGCTGATGAACATAAATATTTTTATTCGACATTATTTCAGTCCTTACAATCACCAGAAGTCTTGTTGAGACAGGGACAGACGTTCCACCAAATGGCAAACGAATATGGACTGGGGTCTATTGGAATACCTCAACATCAGCTGATTCCGCAAACGCAACACTACACGATACAAGTAAGACCAAGTTCCACCTTCATTCCTCTTTTTACCCGATGGCTCGTAGCCGATGGCGCAAGGAGAGTTATTATTTTTTATTAAATGCTAACTTATCATTTATTTTACAGGGGTTCAATGGCATCCAAGCTCCTCAAGGTTTTAGCGGAATACAAACACCACAAGGGTTTAACGTGATACAAAACCAACAAGCATTCAACGACATACAAAGTCCTCAAGGATTTACCGCAATACAACAAAGGCCACAGGGTTTTAACATGCCATCACAACAAGGTTTCAACATGCCAACACAACAGGAACTCCTGAGTTCAGGAGCCGACGGAATCATGATATCACCAAGCGCGCTACTCCAGCAAGACCCGACGTTTATGCAAAAGTTACAATCTCAGCTCCTCCAAAGATTCCCGTCAGTAGAATTCGTTCCATACACAGCCGAACTACAGAACCCAGCCCCAAATAATTATCAACAAAACCAACAATTGTTGCTTCTAGAAAATGAAGAGTTAAAGCACGAACCATTCGTTTCCAGTGAAACTAAGAACGTAGTTCAGAGAGAAACGTTAGAAGGATCTATGGTCACTCTGATACCCCAAAATGTCGTCGCTAATAAAACCAATGAAAATAAAGAGCCCACAACAACAGCTCAAACTGTACAGCCTCACAACATAACGTTAGAGCTCGTCGCGGCGGAATCCAGACCTGTCACAACAACGATAAAATACGTAATCGAAAGCACTGAGAAAGAAAGCGCAGAAAAACAAAGTAAAGATACCACACCGATTTACTACGCACAGATTGGTCAAAGCGTAGGTAATATGATAGCCAACGGATTTTATTCGGCGCTGAGTGACGTCAGAGCAGCCTCCGCTTCAGAACAAGTAGAAAAACCAAATGAAACCACGACAGTGCAAATGAATATGACCACAGTGTCCCCAAGTTTGCAGCCAATATTCATTCAGAAGAAAGAAAATGAACAAAATAATAACGTTACTGAACTCAAGCCGATGATTGGTGTTCCATTCTCAAAGTCCCCGGACGGATTCAAACTGGCATACACATTACACAGAACAGAAGAACAAGAACCGAATCCGAACAAAGAAGGTGCCATCTACGCAGGTCAAATAGTCGAGGCGAGTATCACTGAAGACCAAGATTTCAACCAAGAAAAGGCAAATCTTTTAAAACGGCCGCCACTTAGACTGTTCGCTGTGACAGATAAAAAAGATGCGCCTAGCACAGTTTCGAGTTCTACCTCTAAGGTAACCGTCGTAAAAGCTAAAATTCCACCGAAAAGTAAGCTGACGTTTGATGAGGAGACTGGAGAGCCTGTTTTGAGAATCTACGCGAGCTATATAAATGGACCCCCTCAGGTAAGGCACGTGTAGATGCTTCGAGAACGATATGGCTTGCAAATATTGTTTTGAATGCACTGGAGTTGAGATTCTTACGTGCAAAATAGCGCTAATATATGCATTTGTAGAACACCAAATAGGAGCGTAACAGTATTTTAAGTGCTTGGATATACTCGTCTTAATAAAGCTTGTAAAACCAGCCTAATTGAGAACCTCCTCCGTTTTTGAAGTCGGTTAATAGTAAGTAACAAATCATAGAAGCATTAAAAACATAATTAATTTTGTTTTAAAAAAACTATAACCGACATTTTTATACTTTTTTCATGGATCCCATTGTCATAACTGAACAAAATTAAAATAACACCACATGGGAAGAACCAGGTTT
The DNA here is from genome assembly GCA_955876795.1 of Eupithecia tripunctaria. Lineage (NCBI taxonomy): Eukaryota > Metazoa > Arthropoda > Insecta > Lepidoptera > Geometridae > Eupithecia > Eupithecia tripunctaria. The sequence continues at coordinate 1,557,683 of OY041607.1, forward strand.
CATATAAAAAAGAATCAGGAAAATCGGACTACCCAGTCAAAAGTTCTGAGGTAACAAAACACACAAACAAATACAGTCGAATTCTCCTCCTTTTTTGAAGTCGGTTAAAAATAAAGATAAGATAAGATAAATCATTTATTGTCAATAGGTACACAAATAATAAATATACAAATGGTATTTAATTAAATGACATGACATGTCAATAAATATACAATTTTGCTGTAGAGAGGCAATAGTCGAGATACAAAATTTGAGAAAAAAATTTGATTGAGCTGTGGGGCAGTGTAGTAAAATCAAAATTAGCTAAACTTCAAATATCACAAAGTAAACTTGTTAAATTACTTTTTAATTTTCCTTACTTAACTTCCAGCGAAACAGTCTACAAAGAAACGAAAATAATGAACATTAAACAGTTATACAAATATACAACATGCATTCTAGTCCGTAAGATATTAAATAATAAAATTCACACAAATTTATCTTACACTAAAGTAGAAGAAATAAGTAAACGTAGTTCACGTCGCGCCAGCTTTATCGTTCTACCGAAAACTCGGACAAACTATGGAAAAAAATCTATACTATATGAAGGCGCACAGCTTTACAATAAATTGCCCTCCCAAATTAAAAGTGTAAGCTCTTTTAATGCATTCAAATTCAAATTAGCTCAACATATCATAAATGATGATTCACTTCTCATTAAGTGAACGCATTAAAGGAGTCAACTATTGAACGACCACAACCTATGTATCTATACTTAAACTATAAACCCTGTTCTCATGTAAGTGACATTATATAATTTGTCTTTTTGAGAATAAATGAATATTAAACAGAAATTAAAATTAATAATATTATGGTCCTTATTTAATATTTAAATCCAGACTAGGTGACTTTACAATAGTGTCAGCACTTTGTAGGGAAATTAATGTCCAGGTAACTGTAGTCGTTTTCTAAAAACTCTTTGATGCTATATAGCGTTTTGCAATTAAAAGATTTCTTAATTCTAAGTTAAACCTGTTTTTATTTTTAATCAGCTTCAAACCCAAAGGGAGCTTATTGTAGAGTTTTTGACCCATTATTTTAGGGAGCCTTTTTTGTATATTGCATCATTTTGTTCCGCACAGTGCTACTAGCACAGTGCACAGTACTACTATCCGCACAGTGCACAGTACTACTATCCCCTCTTATTGTGTAATCACTTAAATGTATCCTAACAAACTTAATCAACTCCATTATGTAGACAGCTACCGATGTTGGTATGCAAAGGTTTTTAAAATGATCCCGGCATGATTCCCTGAATTTAGCTTTTGTTAATACTCTTATGGCACGCTTCTGCAATTTCAGAACTCTTTCATAGTCTGTTGAGCTACCGAATAATATAATCCCGTATGACATGATTGAATGTATATAGGCATAATATATATCTTTAAGTGATTTTTCGGATGTAATAGGTCTCAATTGTTTTAGAGCATAAACTCCTCGAGCCATTTTTTTGCATGTTGTATCAATATGATGATTCCAAGATAGTAATGGGTCTAATTCAAAGCCTAACATTTTTACCACACTAGAATTTACTAAGGTATTCCCGTTTATAAGATATACTGGTACCTTATCGACCGTTTTGGCCGTCGTACTGAAAAATATGATGTCTGTTTTATCGTCATTTAACTTTAAACCATTCATTTCAAACCAATTACTGAGCTTAGCTATCGTGTTCCTTATTAGGATTATCAGATCATCTCTACTTTCTGCTACTAAAACTACAGTGGTGTCGTCCGCATACTGAATAATGTCACCTTTGATATCCAGGTGCACTATGTCATTCAAGAATGCCAAGAAAAGGGTATTCCCCAACGAGGACCCCTGGGGAACACCGATGGTAGAGCATTTCGCAGCTGATCTGAACCGTTTTCCTTGTATTTTAATTTCTACGATTTGTTCTCTATTAGTTAGAAACGATTTAATAAGGTCTAAACTGTCTCCGACTAAGCCATATAATAATAATTAAAATAAATCTTTTTTTCAGTAAGCGGTATACATAGGTACATGTGTTTAAATTTAGTCGGGTACATTAATATAATCTGAGGTGGGTAGATGTTTGTCTTACAAACCATTATTTTATCAACGGGATCCGTAAAGATGGATATTTTTTTTTTACAAACAATTATAAAAAAATATATAAGTACCCTATTTTCCAAAACATTTTTTTAAACAAAATAAATATATAGAAAATAAAGTATTGTTACCATATCCTTTATAATAAACTCAAAAAAAATTAAAAATACACATGCAAGATTCACAAGATTCTATAATGCTACTTGCATTGGTAAATTAAGTATTCACCCTACTATGGTCTATGGCACAAAACTACTTTTGTAAATATTCCAATTTATTATACGAGTACTATAATAAGGGGAATCGAAAACAAAAGCAAGCTGTCATATTTTATGCGAAAGAGAAACAAGTGGGAAACAACCACTGTTCCTACGTCAGGGCCACGCATATAGTTCCCCAATTTATAACTAGATGTCGCCACTAGAAAAATTAGAAGGCGCTATCGAAGCGTTTCACGAAATGAACTCCTTGAGAACCAAATTATGTACATACTAACTTTGCGCAGAGGCAATATCGTAACCAATGAGGTTCATCCGAGGTGCGATTATTGCTAGTTGAAAACTTTACCAATACCCCGCCATGTGGACGTGAAATACCGTCCGCTACGGCAATTTTTGAATGGCTGTCGAAGCCGAAGAAATGAGTTGATTGAGTATAAATAAATTAAACCACGGTTCCCTGCTAGTGTTTTCTATAAGTCAAGGGAAACGGAAACGTTGTTGGCCTACAGTTTTTTAGGTATAAATATCTATTCAGATCAGAGCTAACCATCCGGAAGGAAACTCTTGCATCTGTGAGTTGTGTTGGCTCAGAGTCTGAGCCTCGGACCAAGAATTTGTTGGTCTGAGTGTGATGGTGAGCCAACATTTCCTTTTGAAGAAAGGAAACGCTGGCAGGGAACCCCGTAGTAATTAAGCGCCGCGGTCTCACCCGCGTAGTTCTCGTCCCCGCGGGAATTCCAGTATTTATAGAATGACTAGCAAGCAGCGCCTCGCGGTTTCACCCGCGTAGTTCCCGATCCCGTGGCAATTCCGGGATAAAGTACCTATGTCAGAAAAATTATACAAAACAACCTCTCATTTCAGAAAGATGTCTCAAAATCCTCAACAAAGCAAATAAGACAGGCAGTGACTCAGAAGTACACCATTGAAGACTGGAAATCAGCTAATGTTAAAGGAGCATCAACCGACAAAACGCAAGGCTTTGACGGTAACCAAGTCACCGGCTTTGGGCTGAAGCTCAGATCGAGGATGGATGACTACATACCGCTTTTTGACGAGTATGACGAATAAACAATAAGTGTTGGTCTCTTAAGCAGTACGCTGCGTACTGAAAACCTATTAAGTGCTCCGTAGCCGCCACCGCCGGCCGCCGCTTCGACTCTTGCAGTAAGCGAAGTTTCGATACAATAACAAAGCAGCCCTAAAACAGCGGTTTTTTTTTATCAGTCCCGAAAATCCTTCAGGCGGTCAGTGACCATTTCTTAATGTGACTTCATCTATATGACCTATTCTGGATTCGACCACATTTTGTAAGCACCAGTTCTAATGGAGACCATTTCTGGATTTGACCACTTTTTTATACTTACGTCCACTCTTGGTGCAGCTCTCAAAAAAAAAGTACAATCAGTTAAAATTAAAAAGTATTATTTCATTAAAGGAATTGCAACCGTATAAAGTTATAAGTACATTTTTTTTTTGCCTAAAATAGAGTTTAATTTATTCATTTATTTACATTAACAAATATTCTTGTATAATTTATGCAATAAAATGATCTTTTGCCTCTTTTATTTTCTATGAATCATTATTGTAAAATTACTTACCAATAAAATTTATGATGCTCATCATGGACAACTATCATGGCAAAACAAAGACAGTCAGGCCGAAAACCACACGCGCTGTCTATTATTATTTTTCTATGACAAAGAACTTTGGTGTAGTTATTTGTCATTACAATGTGTCTTTGAGGCGAAACTAGGCAGGTAGCAGAAAAAAACATATTGAAACTCATCGATCGATACGAGTTGGTATTTTAATTTCTTTTTAACCGAATTCAAAAAAGGAGGAGGTTCTCAATTCGACAATTTTTTTACCTCAGAACTTTTTAACTGGGTGGTCCGAGTTAATGATTCTTTCTTTTTTTTATTTGAAAGCTGGTGCTTCCCTTGTGGTCCGATTTTAATGTGGTCCAGTTCTGACAGTGGTTTCCATGTAAAAAACTATATAATTGAAGTCAGTTTATAGTTTCTTAAAACAAAATCAATTATCTTTGTATAGAAGCTACGTAAGTATACGATTTATGAGTATGAGACATGACTTTAGACTTAATTATTATATGTAAGACTGTAATGTAATATTTTGAAATGTAGCAGTTTTCGGGCAAGAAACATTAAAATGCATTGTTTTATTTAGCTCTTTCAAAATGCGACTATGAATTATAATTATTATTTGTAAAAGGATGTATAGACATAGACACAAGAAAACATTGTAAATAGCTTATAACTTAACATTATTTATAGTTTGTAATATTATTTAACTATTGCATTTAGTATTGTCATTTAGGAATACTCTAAGTTCTTATAAATAAAAACATTTCTGGTATTTATAATCAATTTATTCATTTTCCGAACACTCAAATACCAATTTACAAAAACTTAATTAAGGATTGTGATCACTCCGTAATATTATTTCATAAAAAAATCGTAATACAACAGCGTGGATACATAATTTAATTTGGTTAATAATTAAATTGGATATTTTATGTACCTATACTATATGCGCTCGTGTGCCAATTTGCAATGATTTCTCATATTATTGTCTGCTCTGGCGTTTTGCGACCGATAATATGCAACGCATCTTCCGTCAGATATGAACCGACCCATAAAGGCGAAAGTTCGTGCCGTTGTAAAGATGTTAGGTCGACAAAACACCAAAACTATTGAATGGATCGAGAGATCGAGCTGCACTTAGACGAGTCAAATTTTTACTATATAAACAATAATCAATGATATAAACAGCTTATATAGTAGATAAATAGTAATTACTATCAAACAAGAAATAAGGTGCAATCGACTTTATTTCACTTAAATGTTTTGTCCACTAGCGGAAGAAGTGAAAAAGAAACCACTAGCACTAGTTTATCGCTTATCATATCAACTAATACAATCTTAGCATAACTGAGTCTGTTATTTCTGACCGCGTTTGTCATCCATTAAGGGTTCGTTACGACGTTAGCTATATCGCACCCCTAGAACAACACGGAATTATTTCGAAAAAATACTTATGTCACAATCGTCGAAAAACCGTTATCTGCTTTTGTATCGAAGTTATTGCTAAAGTCTTGAATGTTTCATGTAACGAATCTAATGTTAATCAATATTATATCGTTTATTCCTCTAAATAAACGTGGGGCAAGCGATAATATGCATTTTTCGTTTTTATTCTCTATTGTCTAATTATCTCATGAAATAAAAATGAACTACTTCGAGATACGTCCTTTTTTTTGAATGGTTATGAAATAATGCTGTATTATTTTACCGTCTATTAGTTAGATATAAATTTACAATAAGGACCTATTTCATTTGTATTCAGGAATTTTCCTGTCGTACGTAAAATAATAGAAAAAAAATACGAAAATTAGCATTATTATTAAAGTTTTTTTACAAACAAATATCATCATTCAAAAACCGTAGTGTTGTTTTGGATAATAATCATTATCTTACATAGATTTACAAGTACCTTGATCTTTTTCCAACCTGGATAATTCTTTGTCTTTGAGGTGACTATCATAGTTATTTTGGAGCTTACCCGTACCTTCACTCATCATCGGCTTTTTTGAAAACTTTCACAAAGATCACATTGATTTTTTTTAGAAAGAAAATATTGAATTTTTCATAGAATCCTACTAAATGTTGAAGCAGAGGTGGAGGGTACATTATTTTGTTCTCGGAGAAGTTTGTAACCTCGGTATAAGTCTGCCAAGCATTCGTCACTTGGGATATAGGTACTCTCGTCGTTTGGGCTCTCAGATAGTGAGAGCTCTATTCTTTAAATAGAGTTTATAAAGTGCTTGACGCTGTTTTTAATTTTGGGCTGAACTTTTCAATTTTTTGCTGGTTGCCATGACTTCCCCGGGCTTCAGCTTCAATATAACCGTCTGCTGTTTTTTTAAGGGCGGTTAATGTATTTATTACATACATTCGTTGTGGCTTTAAAAACTCTTCCTGTACGCCCTAATCCTTGATGACCCTTTTGAAAGTAGTATGCAGAATTAAACCTTTGGCAAAAAATACTTTAACTTGACTTATTGTGTATGCCTGACGATGTACTCTCTTTGCCTTTCTAGGGCAAAATATCCTGCCTATGGGTTTCATCTATTTATGTTCTGCATTTCAATTTACATTTATCACAACAAGGATGACAGATCTGACGGTGAGGAGTTTGCAGAAACATACGCCTTACCTGTATTCCGTAATCGCTTAGCGATGTTGGATTTCCAACTATGTACTAAGATTTCGTTTCTTCTTCTCTACAGCTGCGGATAGTTGGTTGACTTAGTGGCACTAGCAACAAAAGATTGTCTCTGTGTGGCAGAGGTTTGTGTTGGAGCGGTGTTGCTAGGTGAGGTACTGCTGCTACTGGCTAGCTTGATGATGATGAACTAGACTCTGATGAGGAGTTCGAGCATGAAGTAATAAAAAATTGCCTTCCTGCCTTTTTTCTGACAAACACTATCTGATTCTTCAACAACTAATGATTCGAACGCTGGTAATGCGATGACTGATGCCGCCACAATGGAAAGTTCAACATTATTTTCCATATTGACTTTTGGGACAGTTGAATGGTCCTCTATGGTTGCTCCAATTGCCTCTACGATCATGAGCAGGCCGTGACCTATCATCATCAGTTATAAAATGAGAGAAAACGAAATTCATTCAAAAATAGAGCATAATCTGAAAAACTTGTTTTATTTTGTCTTATTAAAATGAGAAATATACTGCATTATAATACATTTCTTTTAATATACAACTATAGTAAGAATTCAAAGTATACTAAATTCATTTAAAATGATTTTTAAATAAACTATGGCCAAATTTAAAATTGCCAACAAGAGGGCATTATTTAAGAATTTTTCACTTATTTCCAACAATACGGTACTATTTTGGAATAATAAATAAAAACTTAAATACTTTCATCAACAATACCGTCGTATTTCGGAATACTAACAAAACGCCAACCAAGAAAATTCTCCAACACGGGATTATTACTAAATTACTTAAAGAAATGGACATAATAACATCAACAATACCAGATTATTCCTAAATAATTTGCTTTTGCGTAAGCGCAATACGGTTGGTTACGACGGTGGACATGTTGTAACTAGACATAAATTCGTGTTTGTGGTATAACTTTTCACCCATTTATTCACTAAGAGCGACGCACAGTGTCATCTCTTGGGCGTCTGTGCGAATATAAATACGCCTGTCTTAGTGGTGTGCGCAGGAAAATTTTGCGGGCTCAAATGAAGAGTACAGGTGCAAAACCAGGAATGTCACTAAAATTCAAAAGTTATTTTATGATGGCAACATTCTCGTTTTCCCGCATATTTTTAGTAGGCACTAAACAAAAAGCGTAAAAATGAGTATTGTCAGATGTATTACTAGAGTTTAAAAACTGTGTACCGGAACAAAACAGGGAAGGTCCATGTTGTAACGGAACGTAAGTAGGAATGTCCTAGTTGTCAAAATTATGTCAATGCAAGAATCAAGAGCAAAACAAAGCAATTGCCATGGACTACCAGAAGAATGTGTCGTTGCCAAACATCACCACAAACGATGTCTATTACAAACGTCAATTATCAATGTATTTTTTTTTATTATTCATGCATTGGGTGATAAAAGCTCTTATTTTTACACCTATCCAGAAACCTGCTAAAATTGACTGTGTTGCCATACCATTAGAATATAATCCTATTAATCTTGTTTTTTTTTATTATTTCAGTGCTTACTTAGTGCCAAGGCATTATAAACGTACGTTAGGGTTCAGATGAAGTGGTTTCATTTCTGTTTCATTATTTAACAAACCACCTGGATAGTCATGTAAAGCATTAAGAATTTTTTTGTGATTCAGCAGGTGGACAGAACAAGAACTACACGGTGACAAGGTTTATCCATTTTGTTGTTCATAACATGAAACTTTTAGATTCTATCAAAATAACTTATCCAATACGAGGACATTCATATTTAGAATGCGATAAAGATATGGGTCTCATTAATCTAAAAGCTTACATGGAACTTCCATACCAGTGGTATGATTTGCTGAAAGTTAGTGGCCAAAAACCCAAACCCTTTGAGGTGATTGAGGTAGGAATAGGTGAACACATCAGAAATTTTTCAGTTTTATGTTCAAAATCAATACATGAAAAAATGCTCATTCCCAGTCCAGTTCCAAAGAAAATTACAGTGTGTACGAGAACACCCTAGAGTTATTTTACACAGAAGTAACTACACAGAAGTAACTACTACTGTATAATGGTACCTATATGGGAGAAATTACCTATTGTGGCAAAAAAGGGAACCGGATCAGACGCATCAAATTAATTTGATTTTTCAGATTTTCAAAATTTCTCGCCCGTTAGTGCAGAAAAGTACAAGGACTTAATGGATTTAAAAAGATTTTATTCTGAGGGAGCACAATCGTACTTCGAAAGCATTCCTCATGCATTATCAGTAAATTTAATTAAGCATTTAGTTAAGTTGGACATTGCATGTATGGGACACACTGGACATTCCCAGTTTTTGTATGTTCTAAAAGGGAACTACTTCATATTTTTAATTATTTTCAAAAAAAATATTTTTATAAAAGTATTTATTATTCCCAAAACTAAGAATTTAAAAGGTAAACTTAAGTTCCTATTAGTAGTTAATAAGTATAAGTAATACCTAATAAAATTGTTAACTTTCAAAATTATAAATGTTGATTACACAACTTTTTGTTTTTGTGACATTTCTAGTTTTGCCCCTGTACTCTTCAAATATGCAATAAAGTCGATTATAAAATTTTTCGAGATAATTCCGTGTTGTTCTAGGAGTGCGATATAAACGCACCGACGATATCAGAAAATAAGTCACCGACAGAGCCAATTTGATCTTGCAGAATCAACTAAACAATGTGGTCTGTGGGAACGCTCTGCTTACAGCAAAATTAATTTTGTTTTAAAAAACTATAAACCGACCTAATTTTTTATAGTTTTTCCATGAACATGGATCCCACTGTCAGAACGGGCCACATGGGGAGCACCAGTTTTTATACAAAAAAATAATCAGGAAAATCGGACCATCCAGTCAAAAGTTCTGAGGTAGCAAACATAAAAAAAGTACAGACGAATTGAGAAACTCCTCCTTTTTTTGAAGTCGTTTAAGAAATCCGTCAACTTGCACTTGTTACCTTACCTTCGCAAAGTGTAAAACAGACATAAATCGCGTTATACCCAATGATGTTTTATATCATTGGTTATACCTAGAATCACAGATCTCAGAAACTAAGAACTAACTAGAATTGATAATTCTATGAAACTAAATAAAAACCTTTTTATCATGTTCTTCCTCTTTACTGACTTGACTACTTCACCCACTCACTCACTAGCCGCCCGCTTGAAACATTTATTGAGAATGACTAATAAGGTCCATCACGACACGTCAGTACGTGTCGTGATGGACTTTAATAGTCATTCTACACTGGACGTAATAAAATTACTTATTTCTAATATCTTTACAGCATCCAAGTCACGGGTTCGGGCTTACTATTACTAAAGCTAACATTTTTTTAAAGGTCTCATCTCATATCATCAATCGATCGGCACACTTCGAGATGTTCGAAAGTAGGTAGGTACCATCCTATCAAACAATAACTCTTGTCGATGTCTCGAAAAGGGCAATCTTACTTGGACGCTAATACTCGAACCGGAACCAACCCACACTCATGTCAAAATTGAGTTAAGTACACAGAAAGCTTTCAAAATACACCTTATATCAACTCTGTAAAGATCACAGTGATCTGGCAATTTTGACTGAACAAAACATTTTGTCAACAAAGATACTAACCCACACATCAACAGTTGTACAAAAAATTAATAAGATCCATGCTTCATGGTAACCCGATAATCTAAAAAAAAATCAAATTTTAATTCTTTTAAAAGGAACCAAACCACATGGTCCCTTGTGTAAATATTTTTTCATTACTTTTGTGGGTTGGTTCTTGTTTGCTTTATAGAAAAGGCTAAGTCTTAAATTTTTACAAAGATTCAAGTCACTTGGTTCCTTAAAATCTATGAGATTTTAAGGATCCAAGTGAAAATCTTATAAATTTTAAGGAACCAAGTCAAAAATGTACCAGCAGATAAACGGTTGCTAACTTTGAAAAGTTTTAATCTCTGGGGTAGTTCGATGCGCAAAATATGTTTATAACAACTTTAATACGCGAAAAACCTTTGGCTCATCACTATACTACAGATTAAAAAAAACAAAGAAGCAAACGTACGCACGTTATTTTTTCTGGGTTTAATTAGTTTATAAAACATTCCAGACGTCGTCGTCAAACAGAATAAACACATCGCTTTGCTGGATTCGATCGAGGGTGTAACATAAAAGATTTCCGTGATGGGAATGGCGGGCGTAACAAAGTACCTCTAGAAAGCGATATTTAATTCGGATTGCCATCAGCTTAACTAATTACAATAGAAATTAAATTGTCGCAGAAAGCTAATAATAGGCATTATAAAAGATTACAAAAAGTTACTACATATACAGGGCGTTCGGTAGAAAAACGTTTGCCATATGAAAACTGGGGGTAGCTGGAACCAAATGCAATAGCTTGGCGGCTTATCTAAGCCTCAAAAGCCTCCTTAAAACCCATACACGTACATAGAATAAAATATGAAGACTTCTTGTCATCGTTGAATTTAGAAAAATATATGTATAGCGAATAGAAAGAAAACCACTGAAGGAGATGAAGTTTCATAGCCAAACACAAAAGAAATATTGCTAAAAATTACATTATATAATGAGATCTGATCTCAATGAAGAGTATAAGGTAATATATAATACGAAAAAGGCCTCGTGGAAGTCCAGAAAGTCTGAAGGAAAAAATTATGGAGCCACTTTGGCCAAACGGAAAACCTGTCACTGAAGTGAAGCTAATCGACCTCAAAAGCAAAGCTACACTTGATTCTTGAAGACTCACACGACTTCTACGTGAGGCTTGTTGGAAATGAGGCCATAGCAGACGATCTGGAAGGTTTTTCAGGTCATCCTGATTTTGAAATAGAGGAAGATTAGGTTAGGAATCAATGTAAAAGACAAAAATTATATCTTTTGTAGCATTTTTTGTGTTTTTTTTATTAAAGTCTAGGTACATTTTCGATTTAAAATAAATTCATGAAAGAAATAAAAGCATTTATCTATTTTAATTACTATTATTCAAATTTATTTAATAAGTTCATAAGGAACCAACCCACACATGAGTGTGGGTTGGTTCCCTACAAAATTAGTTTTATCAAAAAAAAACTTGTTAATATTAATGTTTTTAGTAAAATAATATTGATATAGGTAGAACTCAGTATGTTGTACAGTACTGTAAACCAACTTTTTTAAAAATGGCAGTAAATTTTTTTCTTTGCACAATTTAGACAAAAATGCCTTTATCTCAAAACTGTCATTGTGTGGATTGGTTCCGGTTTGAGTATTAGCGTCCACTTCTCATTATATCAAACGTTATCACAGCAACGTTCTTAAAAAATTAGTTTACTATATTTCATGTTTAAAATTTAACGTCGCAATTAAAAAACCCAAGACGACTATCGGAACCCGAAACGCTTCGTTAGCGCGATCTAGAGCTCGGTCACTTAAAGTAGCGACATCTAGTTATATTTAACTGAACTAAACGCATGTGTCGCCGCCGCGCGCCGCACCGGGAGAAATATCGTGTGCGTCAAGTTAGCAGCCCCGCCATGGAATTTGGTGGTTTCAACGCCCTATAATAGTGCTTCTCGGTGACTAAGTAAAATAAATAGTGCCCCAGTACTTGAGAGATATTTAGGTCTTTCACCCTTGACGTCAAGGGCAGCCAATTGACTCGACTGATTTCGGCTAAACTAAAGCGAGATAAGAATCGAACTTTGCCAAATAACTGTCCCGTACGCTACCTAATAGTTCTCCTGCGAAGCTCAATATTTAGCTCTGAAAATCTACGTACATTTTAAGTACAAACGAGTATTACACAAGGGTTTACATTACGATTACCACTTGTCGCTAGATGGCGTTTATTGCAGCTTTTTCTTTATCTTTCCTTTTACTTTACTAAAAGTATAAGAATTATAAAATATCTGTGCTTTATTTTGATATGAGTAATGTTATCGAATGAAATGACTAGATTAAGTAGTTAACATTTACAAGTTACAATAAGTCTCAAAGCTTATCAAACTCAAACTCAAACTTAAAAATGCTTTATTTCCATAAATACAATATTTTGACCTTTTCTAAGTGTAGAAAAGTTCAAATCATATTAAGGCCTAGATAGAGGTGAATCGGCGTAAATTGGGTAAAGTTAAATCCGTTTTTCTTCTTATTCTTTATAGCAAAAGGTTTGAAAAAAATATATGATAATCTATGCTATACAAGGCATTTTACCTTTAAGCCGAAAATTTGAAATTCCAATTTTAAGTATCTAAAATAATAGTGCAAAGTACCATCCATTTTTTCCGTTAAAACTCTTTTTCTCCTAAACTATCAATCACAAGATTTATTTAAAGTTATCACCATGTAGAATAAAAAGTTACGGAGACTCTCTTCCGCCCACTTTTTCAAATAAATTATCTAATAATTTTTAACGAATTTTTTACGTAATCGATACAACGTTACTCGTGAGCCGCCCCTCTGCCGGCCCTACAATCAGTGCGGGACGAGACGTTGTGCTGAACGGACCTGTGCTACTTTTAACAGCAATGTTATTTTTCGTGGCGGAACCAACATGAAATTTATTTATTTGACGATTTTTAGTATACAGCGGGTTTATTTGTTAGTTTGTTGTAGGGTAAATGTTTAGTAAGGGGTGATTATAGTTTTGTATAGGTATTATAATTATTATTCCTCTGTGGCGTGTTGGGCGACGGTCCGCCTGCGGCGCAGGAGGTTGCGGGTTCGATTCCCGCCTCGGGACAAATATGTCTACGATCTGCAGATATTTGTTCAGGGCGTTAAAGTCAAAATCATTTATTGCCAGTATGTACATTGATAGGTAGCTTAAGTTCTAATTACAGCTAAAGTTGGAACATACACCATGTTAGATTGGTATAGCAATGTCTTAGTGTCTATCATCTTACACTATATATGTCTTAGTGTCTGTAATCTTACACTATAATAATATCTTACTATATAGCAATTTATTACGAACACTTTTAACAGTTTTAAGAAAATCAGTCGTTGTAAATACTAATTTATTTTCAGTCTTCATGCTGTTATTTCCTTTATATAAATTATATAAAAATAGGTTTGCTAGTTATTAATAATTATATTTAAACAATTCTTGAGATAATTAATCCAACAATGTTAGTTTACAAGTTCATTTATATTATAATATTGTTTGCTTTGTAGCCATAGTCGTAGCTCTTTTGTAAATTTTGTCAGCGGAAGGCTTTTTATAGTTTTAGGTAATGCGTTCTGGGCGTTTTCTATGTAAAATAAAAAAATATCTATCTATGTCGTGTACTGTTTTATGCATATCAGTTATCTTGTACCCATAACACAAGCCCTGCTTAGCTTGAGGCTAGATAATGCTGTGTGGATTGCCAAACATTATTTATTTTATTTATTATTGTAAATAATTCTGTGCGCAAAAATAGGTATAATAAAAAGAATCGTAAAAAACGTAATTGAAAATAAAATACAGAATGAGAATACAAAGACTAACATGGTAAGTAGGTACTACCAATATTTTATTAATTGTCTGTGTACCCATAGGACTCAACTCACTGGTCGTTGCACAATTGTTTATACCTAAACAATTGTGCAACGACCAGTGAGTTGAGGTACTTATATTTTTCTTTTTTCCGGTTCAACTCATCATCATCATCATCAGCCTATACGAGTCCACTGCTGGACATCGGCCTATAGCGCCCTGTCTTTTTTCCGCATCCAGCATCTGCCTGCAGTATTTCGCAGATCGTCATCCCACCTGGCCAAATGGCGCCCTACACTAATTTTGCCGAGTCGCGGTCTCCACTGAAGAACTCGTTTACCCCAAAGGTTTGCCTGGTTCTTTGCGAGATATATCTCGCCATATATGGCCGGCACACTGCAACTTTAGCCGTCTGTCCGTCCGACTAGTTTCGGTTTTTGTATTGAATTACTTGAAAATGGGGTGGTCGGAAATTGGAAGTTGAAAATCATCAAAAATTTACATCTCGGCTGGGGGGGAAGAAAGTACAAATGGACACTGAATACTTATGTCTCATTCTGTTACTTATCTCGATGTTATTAGAGTATATTTTTATCGTTTTGACTAATGTCAACCGAAATAATCTAAATTTTCGTTTTCGGCCCCCATTTTACCGTGTTATTGATAGGAAATTTGGTCATCAGTTTGGGCGTGGCCGATAACGGCCACCATGTTTAGAATTATGGTTTCGTTTTCATCCAACTTTAATTTATTCGAAGAAATGATGTGGCCGGAATAGGAAAAGCCTTAAAACCCCATTTCGTTTTCGGCCAATTCGTATAAGTTAAGATATTCTCAGTAGAAATCAAATATTTTTGTAATAGACAAGAATAATTACCCTCGAGAAAAATCTAATTAAGCAAAAAGACAAAGCCAAGGCGATGGCTTAGCGCTTTTGAGGAAAATGTTATCGTATTGTGAATCGTCCAGCATTATTTATTTATTTATTGTATCCCGTATCCTATAATAGACCCACCAAGCTCGCGTAACATGCCTGTGTAGTTTTCCCGCAATGAAAAACGGAATTAAAAAGGATCTGTACCTCCTGTACAACGAGGGCTTCTCCTTAGAAATGCGCATATCATACCACTCCGATGACAAGAGTGATATAGATATAATTATACCTATACTATATTACATATACTTTTTGATTTAAAGATATATTTCACTCATTTATTAAGCTATTGCATAGCTTCTATCGCGGGCCTTGAGCGCGGGGACCGAATCCAGAAATTCCGTAACGAAAAAACCTTGACGTTTGTCTCTTTAGTTCAGCAACTCGCCTATAGATGGCATTGCAATAGCTTTACCGCGGCAGTCCCCGAATGCCACACGTCTTTTTTTTTATTATATATATTATATATTATATTATTTATTTATTTATATTTATTGAGTTGTGTAGCTCATGAACAAAAGATAAAAAAGAAAATGTAATGTCGCGTTCAACTGAGCTAGGTGGCGCTATACTGATGACGATTACTTTTAAAATAATTACATTCAAACATTTTTGCATTATTGTTACAGGTCTGAGCTTAGCCTTGCTATCTCTCTCTTTTTTTCATGTTGTATCTGACATCATGCATTTCGCTCCATCAAATCACTCGCCTTGCTCAGTCGTCTTCGTTTTAACTCATTCGCTCATTTCGCTCAGCAATGATAAGGTTCGAAAATTAATCAATGAGGTAAATGAGCGAAAGATTAATTTCGTTGAAACTAAGGTAAGCGAGAGATAGATTCGCTCAGTTGAACGGATATTATATATTTTTTATGAAAGAAAGAAAGAAAAATCATTTATTTGGAAACAATTACATAACACACATTACAGGTGTACAGTCAGTAGAAAAAAAAGAGAAGAATTACATATAATGAGACAAAGGAAAGTAGATCATAAATAAAAGAGCAGGAACATGTTAAGTGAATGTTAAGTATATAAGATGCCAAAATGGTCCCTGTCTCAGCATTATGCCGCTACAAGCCGAAGCTCTATCGGCGCTGATTTTCAGACAGGTCCTGGAGTGGTGGCACAAAATTGGAAGAGATTTTATAAAAAAACGAGAACTAGAGGTAGAAGATTATTACATAGAAAAGTAAATGATTACTACATACATACGATATTTACAACACAATAAGAAAGACGGAAGAAAAACAGTCTGTAGCCGGCCTAACACACATTTTCCGAAACTACCTTTTCTATTTTGTCTGGTAGTTTTGGACGTCAAACCAAACGTCAAAACGAAAAATACCCACCTCTACTTCTCCGGCCTTCAGAAGCTCTGAAGTATTTTAGTACTCACATTTTATGAGTGCACCTATATCGTCGTGTGTGTCACGACAACACCTAACTCCAAGGTAAGGAGCTTGTGTTATGGGTTGATTTTGATAACTGGGATAGTACGTCGGTATAGCCCTAGAATTACGATTTTCTCGTTGATATAAGGACAAGGTGCATGTGCAGCGTATAAATGGCCATAGAAGTCCTTTGTCTCAGCAAGTCTCAGCGTATACCTCGGTTTTGACAAAACGGTCCTCCGGTCGTGCGTTCTAAGGCCCGTATTATGAAAGCTTTCCCAAGCATTATTTATTCAGTCATTACTTGAGTTCTACTCAACTTAGCACTGCTTAAGTGAATTTTTATTATTAAACGAAACTCTGACGCTACTTAGCTAATTGCACTAGAAAAATCTCTACTTGAATTGTTTCCACTAACGCTTCCATCGTTATTTATATTCATGTTCTATTTGAAATGGCACCATTTGTTCGAAAGCATCCCCATCTTTTCCACGTCTATTTCTTCAAAATCAGAGTTACGTAGTCTGATTTTGTAGTAATAAATAGACTTGATAGCAGTAAACTCCAGATACCGAACAGTAAAACAGCTTTCCTACAAAAAATTGTAGTCAGTATGTCACGTAAAATTTATTATAAAATATCAAAATCATTAAAAGATCTTGATGACAATATATTTAGGTGTGAATTGAAACAAGGAGGGACATCTTCAGGGCGAGTGCGGTTCCTTGACCCTATCAACCTGACTTTCACAATATATTTTTTAACTGAATTAATATTTAGTAACCGTTCGCGAACGCATTGTTACTTTACTTGAGAGTTACATAAGTAAGTGTAGATTTTGGGAGCTCATGCCTAAGTATTGTTTTAAAATTAGTCTTTACTCAAACAAAACTATACATGAGCATCACTCAAGCATATTATCGATGATGACTGAGCATGCTTTCATAATACGGGCCTGATGATCATAACCAAACTAATGAGTGAATCGTCCCTCGGTTTCATTTATTGCCTCTTTTAAAGCGCTCTGAAGGCGTATTACCATCTTCACATCCCTTTTTTTAAGGTCTGACCCCTGTATAACAAAGGCGCTTGGGTGGTTTCTTGTCTAAATTTTCGACTTCATGCAAGTGCACTGCTTTTGGCTGGGCTTCATACCCTTGTTCCTCAGCGTTTTGACCAAATTGTGTAGGGATTTGTGAGTTTGTCTTTCAAGATCGTATCAAGTGCGATCTGCAGAGCTGGAGCAGGTTTGTTACATCACACACACTCACTAAGTGGGTTTTGGCCTCCGACACAATAGATCGACACCGTCTTCTGTCCTGCCCCGCCTCCATCCTGTCCATTGCGAAGATTTGAAATGAGCGAAGGTCCTTCTCCAATTCGTCCTTCCATCTGTATCTGGTCCGACCGACAAGTCGTCGGCCAACCGGAACTCCAAGGAAAGATTATTTTGCAGCCCCATCTTCCTCCACTTGTAGCACGTTGCAGAGCCGGCGCAGCCTGTGTGATTTTATTCGACAATGATGTTGGGTTCGGCCACTGGTTTCGCGATCTTTCAGTTCTTCCGTAACCTCCAGGATCCGACTGCTACTGGACCTAGGATCTTGCTGAGCACTTTTTTTCTGTCACTAGTAGCTTGTGTTCAATTTTCTGGCTGAGTGTCCAGGCTTCACACTATTATCAAGATCGGGTGAATGATCGTTTTGTTAATGCGGATCTTGGTTCTTCGGCAGAGGAGCCTGGGCACTAAGACTTTGTGTAGCGCATATCATATAGAGTGTTCTGGGCTCTTGCTCTAGCTCTGGTATGTTGGTTCCATTGCTACTGGTGTTAAAGTCCCTTACAATGCATCCCAGGTAATTAAATCTAGTCACTCCGTTGAAAATTGAGTAGCGGACTTCGATGTCCTCGCGTCGATGTCGAAGGTTTATATCACGTCGCATAGGGATGTACCTACTCAGTTTTTTTATCTTGAGGTCCACACTCGCCTCCTCCAAACATCGACATGATTTGTAAAATCAAATAATAAATATTATAAAAAAAATATACCTACTCTACAATTAACTTTTCTGAAAAAAAAAGAATAAAAACTTTGTTAGCATTTTATTCCATGAAAACCTTTTAAGTAAGCGGTCGAAATCGTGTTCAGGTCCGTAGGAATTTCGTGGTCGAAAACTGAAGTTTTACTCATTTCCGATTGTTTATTTTTAAAAAAAAATAACTTTATAGCATAACTATAAAACTCTTTGTGTATTTAAAACTCAGATATCTAGACTACCGATTAGTATCATTTCGAACAAGGCTGACTAGTTTGATTTTTTTTTGAGGCCTTCAAGTCTTCGCTAAATGGTCGGAATCTAGTGCAATGACCCTACAATTGACTCAAATCCACTTAAATTTTTCTTCTTATTCAACAATACGCCACTAGAGAGGGTGCAATAAAAAAGAGGGGCAGTTGATGTTTTTTTAACAGTAGGTTCTTCAATTACTTCAATTATTAATTTACTTACTTTCTACTAGTTTTGGGTAGGTACTATTCGAGACAGAGCTATGATCTATTTGTCATAAAGCTGCAAATTATGTCAACACATTCCAATAACATAAATTAAAATGCACATGCTTGGAGTCGAGATAAAGAATATAATAGATATAAGTGGACAATATTTATTGAACAAAGAATCTTAAAATCAGCAAGTACTTCCTTGATGTTATGTTCAAAAATAACAAGAAAGTTAATTTGAGGTTAAGTACTGCGGGTTTGTTTATCATTTGTGCAGGGTTTAAAAAAATCGAATATAGCTACAAAATAGGCAGCGGGAGGTGGTTATTCTCTTTATACTGAATAGTCATAATAACTAATACTCAATACTGAATCCAGTGGGGTAAAACTAAACCGACTGCAATTTTTATATACCTACATATTTGTCATGAATTTTCATGGATTCTATTGTCAGAACTGAACCAAATCAAAATGAAACCACAAGCGAAGCTCCAGCTTTCATATAAAAAAAGAATCATGAAAATCGGGACACCCAGTCAAAAAATCTGAGGTAACAAACATATTGAGCACCTACTCCTTTTTTTGAAGTCGGTTAATACATGTTATAAACAATCTGTAGAGGCCATGCGGTGGCGGCGGCGCGGCGGCGGCAGCGCACGGCTATAACTACTAGTAGGGTAGATGCGCCTGTTATGCGTCCAGGCCCTATTCACGACCTTTCGCGGCACTACTGGTTACTTTTTGTCGAAAATAGCCTTATTTGCACTCTCACACAAAGACATTAAATTATATCAACAACCTGGATGTGTAAGCTACGCATACAAGCTAACTACACATCACAAGCACCAGCAATTATAAGTAAAATAAATTAATCAATTTGTGGTCCGCCGTCAACAAGACAAAAAGTGTCTATATCAACGCGAAAAATAGCAGCGTGTCGCGAATTCAACGGTAAGTTTTACAGTGTCTTTATGCATGTCAGAGTTGATGGTTATTAGTTTGACTTCATTTTGGATTAAAAAATATGGATTTGTGTAATTCTATCTAAATTATTGTCAATAAAATTGAAATATTGCGTGGACGAGAACTGTTCCACGATATTTTAAGAAAGTCCCATTTTAGACCGGGTTGGACGCGAATTGGACATATCGTGTCAATAAGGTGATTTCTTGTATGCATTATTGTATTAAAATTTATTCAAACATTTTATTAAATTTGAACCTTATGCTCGTAAGGTATCTACAAACCTTATTTCGTCCAGGCTCGGAGCAACAAACCATAAAATACTGAGTTATGAAATTTCTTGTGGTCGCGAATCGGACAAGGTTAAATGACGTCCTGATTTCGACCTTAGCTTTATTGATTATGTAAACTTAACAATAATGTAATCGAATTTTGTATATTAAGTCATTGAGTTATCCAGTTTTGTGTATTTAACATATTTCATTCAATTTCACTTTATTTGAAATAAGCTATATGCAATTCTTTTTTTAAATATTGTGGTCGAGAACTACTCTATAAGACCAGATATCGACCATCTGCGTATAATAAAACACAGTGCCAGTCATCAGAGTCCTAAATATAGAATACTAATAAAGGTTAAATGTTTATTAGGTATTTTTGTATACTAGTAGCTAGTGATAGCCACTACTACTTTCAAAAATACCTATACAATACAATAAACCTCAATAACCAAACTGCAACGATTCCAAAGACTGGTGTGCTCAGCAATAACAGGCTGCATGAGAACTACACCGGGCGTTGCCCTGGAGGTAATCCTAGACATAGTGCCACTAGACTTATATATACAACAAGAGGAGACCTTATCGGCTTTGAGAATACAAAACATTGGATTCTGGGGGGGCATAGAAAGCCCTCACACTCAGATCTTAAACAGAGCCTTAGCCTATGAACCTCTCTAAGCCGCCCCCTGTGACAGAATGCCCAGCAAACCTATACAAGAGAAACACTACCAGATACAACTATATGAGGAGAGACACCTGAGATGAATATGAGAGGCCCACGTCCACTCCTCCCCTAGCATTCTCACAATTCCGAACATGGATAAGGCAAAAAACCAGAGGAACGCATGCCGAACGATGGACACACCTACAGGAGTGCCGCCAGGTAAGGCGGCCTCCCTTACCTCCGGCTTCATCACCAAAGCTACTGAAACTGACCAGAAGAGACCTACGCGTCCTTGTGAGAACACTCACAGGACACTGCCCACTAAACAAACACCTCCACACCATCTGAGTAACAGGAAGCCCTCTCTGCAGGGGGGTTCTCAGTGTCGAGGAATCAGCTGCCCACGTCGTCCTGGAATGCGAGGGAGTAACAGCACAGCAACACGAAATCCGTGACCATCCGAGGCCACTCCGCGAAGCCTGTGAAAATCCCAGGAAGATTCTGTGCTTCTGGATGGAGTTAGGCTGACCATCCCGAGTCTCAGAGCGGAAAAAAGAGTACACTCACCATACCATACCATACCAAGCCAACCTTAACTGCCCGCGGTGCTTCCTAATTCTTAAATCCAACCAACAAACGAGGAAATGACAAAACAACCCACTAACACGCACTGGACCAGCGTGGTGGGTCATGGCCCAAACCCTCAATTAATGATAGATAGCCAACAAAAAGGTCCAAAGTGCCCAGCGAAGCCAGCGGCTGTGCTGGCGTTGACGGGTGCCATGCCAGACCTGGGGTTAGGGGTGCTAAGAATCCTCGGGTGAAGTCCCACCGAACTTTGAGGTTTGACCATCACCTAGTGCAGTTGTAAGTGGAGTTAGAGAACATTAAATGGCATGTTATGGGGTTATGTAGAGTAGTAGTAGAGAGGGGGAGGACACCGTAACACTAGACTCGGGCCATCTTCTCTACTTTCGCGAGGGTGATAAAACATCGCAGCGTGACGTACGTAGGTGACCTCGTCAATAATGCCCTCGCTAACAACATTCAAGAAATCTCCAGTATGTTGACAGGTATTCAGGGAACAGTAAGTCAGGTCTACGCACCGACCTCGGCACAATCGGATGATGAAGTGGAGGATATTTATGAAGACATATCCAAAGCCTTACACAACATCTATAAGGCTCGTAAGTGGACGTGGCGAAGCCCCGACACTGTGACTTAAAATGAGATCAACTTCTGATCATGATGGATAGCAAGCACATATTCAGAGATGACTCAGTGATCAACAGGTTTAGTACCGGATCTGATCACCGACTGCTCCGAGGCTCTCTGGGTATCAACTTAAAGCTAGAAAGAAACCATCTGATGAAATCCACGCTCCGACCTAATCCAATCGAAATCATTGCGGGCACCGAGAAGTTCCGGCAGCTTCTCGGGAATAGGTTCGCTGCCTTGGATCCCACTGATGACGCTGACGAGACCCTACACAATCTGGTTGAAACGTTGAGGCACAAGGGCATCAAGTTCTGCCAAAAGCAGCGTACTGGCAAGCAATCCAAACTCTCTGATGAGCCTTTCGGGCTGATGGCAAAAAGACGGGACATAAGTGACTTCGTCAGACAAATCCGAACCGAGGGTACAAAGTATTCACTTAGGAGCTTGGCAGGAGCCACCTGACGAATCTTAAAATGCATGATGACAGGACATTCTATGGCAGATTATACGTTGCACATACCCCTCGTTCCCAACGACGACGAGACCACAAGACCAAGATTTCAGAACTCTGAGGCCTATATCCAGCAGAGGACTAAAACAGGCTGACGATTATGATTATTATAAGTAAGTTTCCTATTAGATATATGGTGGACGAGAACTAGGCAACATAGGGTCGCAAACTGGAATTTTTGGTCGAGAACTGGTAAAAAGGGGTTTTTCGGATTAAAATATTTTTTAAAAATTAACAGTTAAATTTAAGAAGAAAGTCTATTTTCCATGTGAAAATAGAGTATATTAGTCATGTGGTGAAATCAGTTTTATTCTTAAGAGCTCACAAAAATATATTTTTTTCGATATCTGAATTGGACAACTCCGCTAACTGGACGCAAACAGGCGCAATGACCCTACTTATTCTGTGGCGGTATCTGTTGTATTGTATGCAACATACTTATACTTATGTTGGTGCGCGCTGCGTGATATAATTCAGGTGTGGTGCGGGGAATTTTCATTGGTAACGCCTATTTGAGCAAGGTCATTGGCATAGATCGCGCTCTTAAAAAATACACTGACACGGAAATAAAGTGGTATTTTTGATTTCGATCGCTTCGCTATGTACCTAGACTAAAGTAAAGAAACGACGAAGAAACCTTTAGCCTGTTAGTTTTTATTTTTCAAGTTGGAGCAAAATCCGACCCAAGCTTTTTTATCCTCTAGATAATCTGATATTTTATGGGAAGCCTTTTTGTGATAATTTTTGCAGCTCAGTAGGGGTTTTGTTGTAAAAGCGTATACATTGCCCTTTAAAAATATCTTATCTTAATTAAGTACGAAAGTCGGCACTCGGCGCCGGCCGACATCATAAAACTAGCTGCGCCCCGCGTCGTCGCACGCATTGATCATATGGAAACGTGATTTATATCCCACGGGAGCTGATTTATGGGAGATAAAGTAGCCTATGTTTGATTTCAGGATTAGGATTAACTATATCGACGGTGGAAAGGAGAAACACTTTAAGCGACACTATGGTCGAAAATGACTTTTATTCAGTAGTTTTGGCGTGAAGAAGTACCTAAGTATACGATTTATGAGTATGAGACATTAGACTTCAAATGTACCATTTTTGGGGCAAAAAACATTAAAATGCATTGTTTTATTTAGCTCTATACAAATGCGACTTTGAATTATAAGTATGATTTGTAAAATGAACATTATTTATAGTTAGTAATATTATTTACCTATTGCGTTTAGAAATGTCATTTAAGAATACTCTAAGTTCTAAAAATATTTCTGGTATTTATAATCAATTTATTCGTTCTCCAAACACTCAAAAATAACAATTTACAAAATCTTAATTAAGGATTGTGATCACGTCGTAATATTATTTTATATAAATTTCGTAATACAACAGTTACAGCGTGGATACATAATTTCATTTGGTTTATAATTAAATTGGATATTTTATGTACCTACCTATAAGCATGAAATTTTTGTTGCGTTGACAACACTGCTCTGTCATTTCAGTACGACTAAAAGTGTTCGTTCACCAAAATGACACGACTCTTTTCTTTTTGAACAGACTCTAGCAGGATTACAAAGTTCACAAACAATAGGTTATATGCATCGATTTTTTTTATTGTTTAAATCGATTCTTTAGGTCATTATGTAACCGAGAAATGATAAGACGCTCACTGAATTTCGCATTAACAAGGTAAAAAAAACAAATCAAAACTACAATCATTATCGGGTGATTATAGTTGGGGGCGCCACTTTCGCTGCTGTATGGGCCTTAAATTTTTTGTCCACTAGCGGAAGAAGTGAAAAAGAAACAACTAGCAAGTTTATCGCATAACAACTAATACAATCTTAGAATAACTGAGTCTGTTATTTCTGACCGCGTTTGGGTTCGTTACAACGTTAGTTATTTAACGCACCGACAGAGCCACTTTGATCTTGCAGAATCAACTAAACACTGTGTGAACGCTCTGCTTACACCAAAATAAATTTTGTTTTAAAAAACTATAAACCGACTTATTTTTTTTGTTTATCATGAATTTTCATGGATGTCACTGTCAGAATTGAACAAAATTAAAAAGGGACCACATAGGCACCAGCTTTTATACAAAAATATAATCATTAAAATCGGACCACCCAGTTAAAAGTTCTAAGGTAACAAACATAAAAAAAAAACAAATAAAAAAATACAGACGAATTGAGAAATTCCTCCTTTTTTGAAGTCGGTTAAGAAAACCATCAACTTGCACTTGTTACCTGAACTTCGCAAAGTGTAAACTAGACATAAATTGCGTTATACCTAGAATTGATAATTCTATGAAACTAAATAAAAACCTTTTTATCATGTTCTTCCTCTTTACTGACTTGACTACTTCACCCACTCACTCACTAGCCGCCCGCTTGAAACATTTATTGAGAATGACTAATATGGTCCATCACCGACACGTCAGTACACTGGACGTAATAAAATTACTTTTTTCTAATAATTTTACAGCATCCAAGTCACAGGTACGGGTTTACTAAAGCTAACATTTTTTTAAGGTCTCTTCCTCATCTCACATACCAATTGGCACTTGGCACACTTCGAGATGTTCGAGAGTAGGTAAGGTACCTTCCTATTAACACCTTCATGGCCCAAGACGCAGGTGCCAGTCTCTATCTGCGTGGAGCGGCGGCGCGCCCCTGCGGGTCGCACCGCAGAACTGGGCAGTGAATACCTCTCGTATGGATGTCGATATTTCGAAAAGGTCAATCTTGT
The DNA here is from genome assembly GCA_955876795.1 of Eupithecia tripunctaria. NCBI lineage: Eukaryota > Metazoa > Arthropoda > Insecta > Lepidoptera > Geometridae > Eupithecia > Eupithecia tripunctaria. The sequence goes on from OY041607.1 coordinate 1,582,971, forward strand.
AAACTTCTCATAACAAAAACAAACGTTGTAACAGCAACGTTCTTCAAAAACAAAACATGTGTTTACCATTTTTAAAGATAATAAAAATGTATTTAATATGTAACATAAAACCCAAGACGACCATCGGAACCCGAATCGCTTCGTTAGCGCGATCTAGAGCTCGGTCACTTAAAGTAGCGACATCTAGTTATATTTAACTGAACTAAATGCAGACATGGAGATGCCCGGTGGCGCCGCGCCACCGCGCGCCGCACCGGGAGAAATATCGTGTGCGTCAAGTTGGCAGCCCCCCGCCGCCATGGAATTACACGGAATTATTATTATATTATTACTAGCTGCGCCCCACGGCTACGCACGCGTTGTTCTTATGGAAACATTAAAATGTGATTTTCATCCCACGGGAACCGATTTATGGGATAAAAAGTAGCCTATGTTTTATTCCAGGATTAGAATTATCTGTAGGTATGCAAAATTTCAAATAGATTTGTCCAGTAGTTTTGGCGTGAAGAAATAACAAACATCCATCCATGCATCCATACAAACTTTCGCCTTCATAATATTAGTGTGATTATTATTATTATTATCAAATATGCCGTTAAACGTGCCCTATAATAGTTCTTCTCGGTGACTAAGTAAAATAAATAGTTCCCCTTAGGATATATTTAGGTCTTTTACCCTTGACGTCAAGCTGGCAGCCAATTGACTCGACTGATTTCGGCTAAACGAAAGCGAGATAAGAATCGAACTATGCCAAATAACTGTCCCGTACGCTACCTAAAAGTTCTCCGGCAAAGCTCAATATTTAGCTCTGAATATCTACGTACATTTTAAAGTAACGAGTAATAGACGAGTACACAAGGGTTTACATTACGATTACCACTTGTCGCTAGATGGCGTTTATTGCAGCTATCTTTCCTTTTACATTACTAAGAGTATAATAATTATAAAATATCTGTGCTTTATTTTGATATGAGTAATGTTATCGAATGAAATGACTAGATTAAGTAGTTAACATTACAAGTTACAATAAGTTTCAAAGCTTATCTTATTTATGTACGAAAGTCGGCACTCGGCGCCGACATCTATAAAACTAGCTGCGCCCCGCGTCTTCGCACGCATTGATCATATGGAAACGTGATTTATATCCCACGGGAGCTGATTTATGGGAGATAAAAAGTAGCCTGTGTTTGATTTCAGGATTAGGATTAACTATATGCAAAATTTCAGCCTGATCCGTTCAGTAGTTTTGGCGTGAAGAAGTACCTAAGTATACTATTTATGAGTGTGAGACATTAGACTTGAAATGTAGCAGTTTTCGGTGTAGCAGTAAAGGTGATTTATATCCCACGGGAGCTTATGGGAGATAAAAAGTAGCCTATGTTTGATTTCAGGATTAATTTATTTCTAAAAATGACTTCAAAAAAGGAGGAGGTTCTCAATTAGACTATTATTATAATTTTTTGTATATTTGTTACCTCAGAACTTTTGACTGGGTGGTCCGAGTTTAATGATTCTTTCTTTTATTTTCATTTGAAAGCTGGTGCTTGTTGCCCTTGTTGTCCCATTTAAATTTGGTCCAGCTCCAGTTCTGACAATGGGTTCCATGAAAAACCTATGTAATTGAAGTCGGTTTATAGTTTTTTAAAACAAAATCAAATATCTTTGTAGGCATAGAAGCTGCGTAAGTATACGATTTAAGATTTATGAGTATGAGACATTAGACTTAATTATTATGTAAGACTGTATTGTAATATTTTGAAATGTAACATTTTTCGGGCACAAAACATTAAAATGCATTGTTTTATTTAGCTCTATAAAAATGCGACTTTGAATTATAATAATGATTTGTAAAATTAACATTATTTATAGTTAGTAATATTATTTACCTATTGCGTTTAGAAATGTCATTTAAGAATATTCTAAGTTCTTATAAATAAAAATATTTCTGGTATTTATAATCAATTTATTGGTTCTCCAAACACTCAAAAATAACACTTTACAAAATCTTAATTAAGGATTGTGATCACGTCGTAATATTATTTTATATAAATTTCGTAATACAACAGTTACCTACAGCATGGATACATAATTTCATTTGGTTTATAATTAAATTGGATATTGTATGTACTACATAAGCATGAAACATAAGCATGAAATTTTTGTTGCGTTGACAACACTGCTGAGTCATTGTAGTACGACTAAAAGTGTTCGTTCACCAAAACGACACGACTCTTCTCTTTTTGAACAGACTCTAGCAGGATTACAAAGTTCACAAACAATTGTATCCTTCCAAAACTCGTATTATAGGGTCGGTTCATTTCTGACTGAAAATGCGTCGGGCGTAACTTTGTTTTTCCACATTATTACGCGTCTATTCAGTTTCTGAATTCAGCATCTACAGAGCACACCGACAATGCGTGGACGGAAACGGAACAGACGCTGTACGCTCGACGCACTAAAGCATCGTGGGTTAAGTGTGAAAGGTTGAATGTTTTCTCATGATTGTCTGTTCTGGCGTTTTGCGACCGATAATAAACGACGCATCTTCCATCAGATGTGAACCGACCCATAAAGGCGAAAGTTCGTGCCGTTGTAAACATGTTAGGTCGAAGAAAACAACTAAACTGTTGAATGGATCGAGAGATCGAGCTGGGAACATAAAAGGCTAATTTTTAATCGAAATTGGCTCTGTAGCCTTTGAATTTGCATCACTTTAACTTTTCCGGCGGACGTCGTCGTGCAAGGCGATTGAGGGATATTCACCTGGGGCGGCAGTGCCCCCTGCATTACAATTCTACCGCCGAAGTAAGATTCCCAACCCGCATGACCAGCGTGGGGAATATTGGGATTAGCCTCCATGAGATAAAAGCCAATAAGGCACTAAGCGCTTAAGATAAAATAGGTGGTGGCAGTGATTTGTGTCCGGGTAGCAATCACCTTATATGATTTGAAAAGAATTTATCTTAATGGTGCCGTATAGTTATCCGCTCTTCTACAAACGGGTTACTATAATAACGATAACTAAAAAACTGTTTTTTAAGTTAACGCGTATCGATAACGCAAGTTCATAGCCAAAATGATAGAACACATTTTATAAAGCCAGAGCCAGAGACTTTTATTAGAAATCCAGTAAATATGAATATAGTAAATATAAACTCACAATTTCAAACAATACACAAAACGAAATATACAATTAGGTACTTATAGTATTTTATAACAAAAAACTAAATAACCTTCCCTTTGAGGTGACTGATTAAGAAATTTTACGACTTTGATGATTATTATTACTATTTACTACATAAATTTAGTTTTGCTAGCCATGAGTATAGGACGACTCTGTAACACAACAGTGATACAAAATGACTATATAATATAGAAATGTTCATATTTTAAATGTAGTAGACTGTTTCACTGTAATAATTATAGCAGTCAATAATCTTTGCTTGGTTCTAGACTCTAAGATATTTATTGTAAAAAAGGGGTTACAAATCAAAAGAATCTTGGTTATTTTTTTCGATCAACGAAGCATATCGCACTATTTTGAAACAGTATTTGCTTGAAAGTTTTCATTTGTCTCATGTCCGTTTTTTAAGTCGATAGGAACCTTTTTTGCTTCGCGTGTGCAATTATGCGTTGAACTTTGTGGTTTTAGCGATTACCTCGCTGTTGCCTTGTTTACTGTTATAGTAAATGTATTTGTGACATAAAATATATTGGAATCACAAACAGAGTGTACACCTATACATTTAACTCTAACAACATAATAACAATTGTACATAAATGTTGTTCAAAATTTAAAATTTAAAAACTCTATTTTACATACAGATGGTCACTCTACGAATTCTACTAGAGTTAGTTACAATTGTATGATGGAATACATAGTAACTAAAAGATTTTAGCACAACATCGAAAATAAGTAACATACGGAGAAAGTAAACTCTAAAAAAAGCCCGTACCCATACTTTAGTTATTCAAAAGTTGAAATAAATTTATTTTGAAGACACACAAGTTCTTGTCTGTTCGGCAGTCGATGTCATTGTGCATTTCATTCTAGCGCGCTGGTATGTCTAATAGGACAGGTGAGATAGCATATATTTTGGTTGCGCCCACTGATTAGTTTGGGCCTGACGACTAGTGTACCCATAAGACAATATTCTTCTTGCATATAATATTGGTTCTCATGCAAATAAATTTACATTCTGTGTGATGTATAACTCTTTAACCAGAGATGCGTAGAGGTAAAGTTTGACACTTCAGAATCTAGCTACAGTCACCTCGGGACAAGCTAAGATGACCTAAGTCCGGTTCTCATTGAGTTTGTCGAGCTGGTCGAGGAACCACGGCCGCCCGGTGTCGCGTTTGGTCAGTATTTCACACCCGGTTTCAGTCACCAGCAGGGTTTGTTCGAACTAGAATCAAAGGAAAACTTAAATTAGATTTGTTCGGGCAAACACCAAAAAAAACCCATTAAATCTTAATTAACAAATAAAAAAATTCGCCGCAAGCGGACCTTCACCTACCGGGCGATCGACGATCTGCAGATATTTGTTCAGGGCGTTCCGAATGTTTTCTATGTTAATCTAGTACCCATAACACGAGCTCTGCTTAGCTTGGGGCTAGATAATGCTGTGTTGTCCAACATTATTTATTTATTGTATTTATGTACTGTAGGTGAAGATCATTACCTGAGCCGATCGCGAGCCGTCAGCCGTGACTGCGGTCCAGTGGTCGGGCCACTGCTCGTCGCGCCACCCGCCCTCGTTGATCATCGGCTCTATGGTGAAGCAGTGGCCTGGCTTCATCACACCCACTGCTTTGTTCTCTGAAAGGATAGATTCAGAGTCAGAGTCAAATCGTTTATTTATTTAAAGCTCGATCACACTTTACGGTTCACCGTCGACAATTAAAAGAAAAATAGGGCGATTCCAATTTTGAGAGCACAGGCGCCTTACTCCTACTACGTTCTTGACGACCTCTGTGGCGCGGTGGGCCTAGGTCCGCCTGCGAAGCAGGAGGTTGCGGGTTCGGTTCCCGCCTCGGGACAAATGTGTGCACGATCTGCAGACATTTGTTCAGGGCGTTCTGGATGTTTTCTATGTATAATAATATCTATGTACTGTATTGTATTAGGTACCTATATTAGTTATCTAGCACCCATAACACAAGCTCTGCTTAGCTTGGGGCTAAATGATGCTGTGTGAATTGTCCAGCATTATTTATTTATTTTCCTAATACATTCGACTGCCAACTGAGTTTGGAAGGCGGCGACCGTGCAGTATAATAGGCTTTTTAGACTTACAAAATAAACACTTAGACAAGTCAATTTTTTACTATATAAACAGCTTGATAAATAATAATTACTATCAAATAAGAAATAAGTTGCAATTGACTCTAAAAAAATCTCGAAAAATTGCTTACAATTATATCTGAAACTCGACGCCAAGCAAGTGAGATTTTGTTATTTGTGTCGTATTTTGTAAACTAACATGCTCCATTCAAAATGGATAAACCATAGAAGTAAATGCACAATGATCAGTTTCCTAAATGTGATACATTTCTGCTCTCTAAGAATAACTTTAAGAAACAACCGTATCTCTTCAGTTAATTTTGTGTAGTATTCATGCTTGACTTGTCTTTCTTTGTATAAGCTCCAGATAAGCACCTGTAACGTTGTTATTATTTTATTCTAAATAACGTCTATTAATGGAATCTTGATTGGTGTATACTATTTATACTGTTAATTTTAAGAAAATTGTATACCTTCTGTTTGTGCCCTAATAAACGAATAATAAAATACAACAGATATCAAGATCAACTCACTAGCATAATGCGGCACATTGGGCGCCGTGTGGAACAGCCTGTGAATGCCGTGCCCGCAGTAGGAGCGCACCACACTGAAGCCGTTAGCTTGAGCATGCTTCTGGATAATGTTCCCTATTTCCCGGTACTTCTCGCCGGGTTTCACGATTTCTATCGCTTTCATCAAGCACTCGTAAGTGACCTGGAATTGCAAGGTAAATTTTAAAGCTGGAATTCCGGTTTTATATTGAACTTTTTAGATGAAGCTTATAGTATAGAGCCAATGGGTTAGTGAAAAGACCTTGTAACAAGAGTTGACCGGAGGACTGGAGCGTTGTTTAAGGGAGGCCTGTTTACCAGCAGACAGCTTGTGATGAATGTGATGATGAAGTTTCAGTTGTTGTGTCATCAGTAACAAGTTTTGGTACTGACGTAACATCAGCAATGTCACACAGATAACATAAAAAACAATCGAAATATTATCAGAAACAGTGTTCATTGACTTGTTTGACCAACAACATTGTAGTCTTTTTGTTATTTTAGTGCGTAAGCCCTCAAACTTTGGGTAATTTCTAGCATTGTAGTGGTCACAAGGATTCAATGATTGGAGATGACACAGAACCTCTATTAGTATATGGGGAACGCTATAAAAAAATCTTACTATAAAATATTAGATTCAGATTATAAGATATACTAGAGGAAAAAGAGCTGGGGACAGATCTTACTCTATCTCGAAAAATAACAACTAACAGGCTAAAGGTTTCTTCGTCGTTTCTTTACTTTAGTCTACATACCGAAGTGACTGAAATCAAAAATACCACTTTATTTCCGTGTCAGTGTAATTCTTTAATATAATATGATAACCGCGATAGTTTGTATGAATGTATGGATGTATGTTTATTACTCTTTCACACAAAAAAGTACTGAACGGATCGGGCTGAAACATTTGTATACCGTAATTCTAATCCTGGAATCAAACATAGGCTATTTTTTATCCCATATATTAGTTCTCGTGGGATATAATCATAATTTGACCTTTTCTAAGTGTACATTTATTGTATTTAGGGAAATATGAATTTTTGACTTTGACTTTTGACCTAAATATAAGGATGAAGATATTTAGTACCAATTACGCGAAAGAAACCTTCTGCTATAAAATCTAACAAATTATAAGTACATTTTTACACAAAATGAAAGAAAATTTATCAAAGCAAGTCGTCAACTAGTTTCGTCTCTCCACGAGACATCATCAAGACACCACACCACTCGATCTTAACACTGAGAGCGCCAAACAACAGCAGAGTCCCACCAGAGATGTTGCCGCGCCAAGTCAGAGTAATGATGACTTACTTTGATAAATGTTCTTTCATTTTGTATAAATGTATAATTTGTTAGATTTTATTGCAGAAGATTTTTTTTCGCGGAATTGTAACTAAATATTTTTATCCTTATATTTACAATGGATTTCTGCAAAGACGCCTGAATCTAATATGTATTTTGACCTAAGTCTAGCAGAACCTAACCTTAGTTAAGCAAATAGTTGTAAAAAAGGTACCTGCACAAGTTTGCGAGAGCTTTCAGGCACATCTCCAACAAAGAATGTTTCATTGAGGTCTCCATGGAAGTCGCGGTGGAACACCGTCACATCCACATTGCAAAGGTCACCATCCTGGAAACAGATAATTAGTGTTAAATCATTTTCAAAATTAAGCTATCTGAACTTGAGTATTATCAGTATGTCTGTATTCAACAGGTTTACACACTGTCAGTGTACTCTACACTCTGGGGCTACCACCTCTGCTGATAATTTTAAATAGTGTAGCACTTCGCTATTTAAAATTATCAGGCAAATTTTATTAATTGTTGTTGTGTATAAATATATTAGTAATCTACTAAGAAAGTGAGTATTGTCTGCAAGTAGAATTGTAGACTTTCACAACTGGATTAAGCATTTAGAAGTGGGCATTCCATAGTATTTTAAATTCATTATTTATGTTCCTGATATAACTCAAGAGGAAATAAATAATTTTTGATAATGATTTACTAAGCTGGTTTTGAACCGAACTGCGGATCCGAAGGCACGTATCAAGGGGAGGCCTCCAAATAGTAGTGGACCGGTACAGGCTGTTGAGGTATTTGTATAAAATCGGATTTAAAAAAATACCTTATTTATTAAAAATACCTTTTGACTTGACAGAGAAGTAGGTAATAGGGTAATTTAGGGCATAAAATCTTACTTCTAATGGACGGGTATCTGGTATACCATGGCAGATAACCTCATTCACGGATGTACAGCAGCTATTAGGGAAGTTGTGGTAGTTGAGAGGACTCGGGTAGCATTCTAGCTCGATACAAGCCTCATGGACAGCTCTATCAATTTCATCTGTGGTCACTCCGACCCCACACACTCTGAAATATGGAAATTGTATACATTTTAAAAATGACTATAAAATCATATTATCATAGGTACTTATTTTGTTTCAAGCTTAACTTAAGCATGAGTGTTCTATAAGGTCTGATCATAGGTATTTGTTTATTTGATTTACTTAATTAGTACACAAAACAAGAAAGTCAGAGAAATTTATTAGGGGAAGCATTTTTTGCTGGATTTTCATGGATCTCATTGTTGGTGGGAAGCACCTTCTTTCATATAAAAAGGAATATGGATGTTGGACCACCCAGTAAAAAAAGTTCTCGAGGTCCCAAACATAAAAAACATACAGTCGAATTGAGAAACTCCTCCTTTTTTGAAGTCGGTTAAAAATAATAGAAATGTGAATGTTAACTATAAATCATTAAATAAGCAACTCATTCTTATAACAGGATTGTAATTAGAGAATTATTTTTGTAAATGCGAGCGAAAGTATTTATGTCTGGTTGTTCTGATTTATATTTATGTTAAAAGGAGAATCAATATAAGCGTGATTATTGATTATTGATTATTAAATAATTTTTTATAGATGAACTAGATGATATTTTTGACATTATTCTAGAGGACAAAATATTTTTTTGAAGTTTTTCTGTATAGCCAGGCAAACTTCTTTTGCTTATGCCTTGGCTATTACATAGTATATTTACCAATTTCTTCTGAACATTCTCAATGTGACTTGTGTGAATTTTATAAAAGGGAGACCAGAATATGTCATTGAATTCCAAAACACTATGAACGAATATTTGTTATATTCCAGCCCCCATAATCATAGCTCAGACCAACAAAAACAATCTTAATGGTCTGCTAACTAAAAACAGCTGCTAAGTAGTGTTATTTTCAGTCTGACTTATGTCAATAGAAGAAGCCAGAGCGAGATTTAGCAGTGAGCGAGATATAGCAGTGTGCTAAGTTAGCAGACTGTTATGAATAATGTAATGGGGTAAGAGTTTGCTTGCTAAGATCTCATAAATAAAAAGAAACAAAGGAGACTCACCTGCCAGCTTCATTCAAGACTTGCCTCCCGAGGCGACAGGCAACGCGCATACCCTCAATCTCTTCATCATCCAGCACTTTGATGTGTCCGGATCCTTTAGCGGCATGTTCCGAAGCCGGGAACCCGGTCGGGTGATCGGCGTAGTCGGGCCGCCCGATATGCGGCGGTACTGACCGCTTGGGCCCGGCGGGGAACGGCCTCAGCTTGCCAGAGAAACTGTACGAAGGCCACGGGTTATATTCCGCGTTCGTCCCATCAGTACTCTCACCCTCTACAACAAATATTGCATTATCACTCTTGTAACTCAACACCAATGTCGAAACATAACCTCAATCAAACCCTTGGCACTTACTCGCCAACGAGTGGATAATTTTGTGAGTTTTCCACGATTTCTTGAAACACTCTTGTGTGCAGAAAAAAGAGCCTTGAACACCGAGTTTTATGCACTGTGGGCATTGTAACTGAGCAATTGATTTGCAATTGGGAGTTTCACACATTCCAATTCCAATCGCTGCCATTTTTGTTTGATAAAATAAAACTGGCCGACAGTGACAGTAGTACAAGGACCATAAGTAAGTTTTGTCAGTGTCAATTTTACTTATGTCACTGTCAATTTTTTTTTTATGTAGGAAGGAAGGTAGTCCATTCCAACTGGACGGGAAGGAAGGAAAGACCAGACCCTTAAGGCCTTGATTACGGAGACGCGGGCGTGCAGCGGCACCTGCAGCTGCGTGGTTTGTACCGCCACTCTTCATGACTCTTCACGCCCCGCCTATCCATAAACATCACCATCATCGACCCATAATTTGTCCATTCTGTGGCACTCTGTATTTTAGAAAAACACTAGACTTACGCGTGCGATTACGGGGCCGCTGCTTGCACGGGCGGCCGGCGACGGAGTGTCCGTAAACAGAGCAAAACGCCCTACGAGCAGTCCAACCAAGTCCAACGACCGACGCACCGCTGCACGCCCCGTGTCTCCGTAAACAAGGCCATTTTATATGGGAATCGTAGGAATCAGTATTTTGAACAGACCTAACTACTACGCCTTCCCATGGGCCATGGTATAATAATATTAACATAATACCGCCCTACTGTGAATGTTGGAAAAAAAACAAATTACCTACCACCTAATTTAGGGCTACACAATATCGGCATATCCACTTCAAACATCATAGCTGCGTCTCAATTCTTTTAATTCTGTAAAATTATGGCATTATTATAACAATGACCTCGGAAAAGCTAAATATTGTGGGACTTACGGTATAATTTTCGAATGCCGAACAGCCAACCCTCTGGTCGGTCTAAAGATCTTACTACAGCATTTCGACATTGAAGATAGAGAAAGTTAATCGATGAAACACATTCAGAAATATCCATTGCACTCACAATAAAATATTATTTCGAGCCTATTTCCTATTTCAAACAATAAAATAAGTAGGTAGGTATTCTACTTACCATATTAGGTATAGGTACCTACCTATGTTATCGTTTGAAATAGTTTAGGTACTTTTAATACAAGGTACATGGACAAAGAAGAATTTCCTACCTATATCTTTACTAAACGCGCTTGTAGAGATTTTACACGAATTTTTCATTTGATTCTGATGATTTTGCTCAAAAATAACTTGTTTGGTAAAATAATAAAAAATAAAAACTTTGTTATCTACATACTCTTTGGTTGATGAAATGTCAAAAATGAAAACCGCGAAGAAAAGTGCGCCGTGAAAAGCGAGGATATCAAAAACTCTTTGGTTTAGGTCAATGGAGGTTCTCTAGAAGGATTTAAGGGAGGTTCACACTCACGCACGCACGGGTCTGTTCTGTGAACATCGAGTTATGTTAAGGAAGTAGGTACCAGCAAAGGTTTTAATCGTTAGATAGGCCCTCGGCGTTTGCTGCCAAGCCAAGTGAGCTCACTCATTTGGATTCAGTGTGTTTTTGTGGTGTGCTTGTTCACAAAAGTTCGTGTAATGTGATTGCATAATAAATGGCAATAATAAGTTAAGCTTATTGACAAAAACACTAATTTTATCTTCTCATATAGTGCTGGTGCTGGGTAGCTGTGTGGTGCTGGCTTAGAATTTGAACCACCCCAATTCTTCCCGTGGGTGTCGTAAGAGGCGGCTAAGGGATATCCATCGGGGGGCGGGCGCCCACTGCAGAACAAATCGTCTACCAAAATGCGATCCCCAATCCGCATGCCCAGCGTGGGGATTATGGGCATTAACCCATAGGCATTTATCAGGAGGAGGCCTGTGTCCAGCAGTGGACCGATATAGGCTGTTGAGGTTGAGGCGTGCGGTCGGCATTTTGTTAGCGCACGCATTCAAAGACAATACTATGCCACAGTTTTTGGGCGTAAGTGCGTATGTAACGATTTAAATCTTTGGTACCTACAGTTTATGCCGAGCGTCGTCTTCAGCTCCAGTCCATCCAGATGATTTCAACAAAGAAAATAAATCACTCTGTGTTCTGCAGCTTTTTATTCATTTTTAAAGACAATAATATTTATAATTTATTTTAAGCTATTGCATAGCTTCTATCGCGGGCTTTGAGCGTGGAGACCGAATCCAGAAATTCCGTAACGAAAATAACCTAACACCCCCCACTCCGACCGGCACAGCGGTGATACTTTTTTGATGATGAATAGTAGAACTTGACTGACTTTTTGAAATATGCCGTTTGTCTCTTTAGTTCAGCAACTCGCCTCTAGGTGGCATTGCAATAGCTTTACCGCGGCAGTCCCCGAGTGCCACACGTCTTTTTTTTATTTTTAAAGACAATAGTTAATTCATTTTTTTTGAAAAACTATATTATACCGACTTAATTTTTTATAGTTTTTTCATGGATTTTCATAGATAACATTGCCAGAATTAGACCAAATTAAAATCAAACCACACGTTAAAAACCAACTTTTATATAAAAAAAGAATCGTGAAAATAGGATTACCCACTCAAAAGTAACTAACAAAAAAAAACAAACAAACCGTCGAATAGAGAACCTACTCCTTATTTTCAAGTTAAAAAGGCGTTTATTACTAAAGTTATTTACAACGGAATATTTACCATGATTTGAGTTTTATGTAGGATTTCTGCAGGATTTTTGCAACGTTATCCGTCACTCCTTTTATGTAAAGCAAGAATGCTGGTTTGCGTTCCCCCTTCTTCTTCTTTTTTTTTAATTTACGTTGTAAATAACTTAAGTATTAACCATGATGGATTTAAAAGTTTTAAGGCGTTTTTGTTGAAAAGAAAAATTAGTAAGTTATACAGGTTACTTGACGTGGTTCCCGCACTAGGTTAATTTCATAACCTGACTTACCAACCGGCATTCGCTATGAAGCGAATCGAAAACAATTGAAAGATTCGTAGAGAAACATTTCACAACAGTTTTCAAAACAGATCACGTGACATACCTATTTAAGGCATATGTGAAACCCATTGATTTACCCTTTCGGGTAAAGGCCTCCTCCAGTTCTTTCCAGTGTTTGCGGTCTTTCGCGACGTCTGTCCAGTTTTGTGTTTTTAGGTATTTCCTAATTTCGTCTGACCATCTTGCTAGGGGTCTACCAGTTCGTCTTTTGCCGTTAGGACCTTTCCATGAGGTCACTAAGGTAGCCCGAAAGGCCCATGAAAGGTTCATTTGGCATTCTTGCGACGTGTCCGGCCCATCCCCACTTCATTTTAAGAGCATGTTGTAGAGCGTCTATGAATTTTGTTTTAGATCTGGTTTCTTTGCGTCGTACCTTGTCTTTCAACCTTATTTTCATTATGTTTCGTTCGATTGCTCTTTGACATTTTATGATTTTGTCTTTTGCCTCGCGCGTATAGGTCCATGTCTGGCTGCCGTACGTGAGCGTTGACGCAAACACATACGCTCACAGATAGATTTCCAGTCCTGTGCAATACAAAGAATAACAAAGACGGAAAGACGTTCCTAAGACCGAAGTGAGACCGAGACAACAATTTTTTTTTATTTTTTTTATTAGAAATGGACCTTTGTTTGACCGCAATCTCACATGATGGAAAGCGAAGATGCGGCCGACGATGTATCACGAAGGTCTAGAAGATGGCTACTCCGGACCACATTCCGAAACACAACTGAGTTGCTTCACGGACTGGCCCAGTCCGGAGGGTGGTGACAAGCCACGGCCGAAGCCTACCACCAGAGGGTACCGCTCTTAGCACCACCCAGAGGACACGTGTAGGGTATCAGAGGGTCAACACCTACGGACGTGAGCGATACTGTCCCCCATTTCTCGCTAGTACGACCGCCCATGCCGCCGGTCAGACGGTGACTGAGGTGGGAGTGTGCCACTTTCGAGAAACCAGTACCTCATCTTCCCTTTTTAATAAATCAATGGTCAAACCCATACATATTTGAACTTTTCTACTATCGCTTTCGACATCGATTGTTACATTGTCTAGGCTCTCAGAGGGCCTAGCCAACCGGCACTAACTTTGAAGCGAATCGAAAAAAATTGAATGATTCGTAGGGAAAAAGTCGAAACAGTTCCTGGTTAGGCATATGCCTTAGGTAAAATAAAACTGGCTGACAGTGACAGTAGTACAAGGACCTTGTAGGTACGATGCATAGAGTTTATATAGTACGTACGATGTATGTAATGTATGTTTCTTGCTCTTTAATCACGCAAAAACTACTGAACGGATTCGGCTGAGATATTGCATGCAGGTAGTTCTAGGCCTGGAATAAAACATAGGCTACTTTTTATCCCACAAATCAGTTCCCGTGTGATAGGCGTGCGAAGCCGCGGGGCGCAACTAGTACCGCTAAAAACAAATAATAGATTATTTTAATCACATTTTTCATCGATAAAATTTGTACACCGCATGCCGACTCAGTCTGAAGAAGAGATGGCCTAATCCAGCCTAAAGGTCTGAATCCAAAGCCAACGCAAAAAGCCCACGGCTTTTTAATCCACGGATAAGCATTATTTATTGTCCACTTTCTTATTTGCAAAGCCCAACATTTTCGTACGCAAGGATTCTTAGCGGATTTTATAATAATTGCTGGGATAATCTTAAATGCAGAGATTTACTTCCAAATGAGTAGAGACTCTTTTCAAATCATGAAAAAAATCAATCAACAGCATAAGGTTTAAGTGATTAGGTTTACATTGGCTAAAAGTTTTTTGTGTGGATAGAAAAGTTTTATTTACCTACATAGATCCAACCTTAATTTATTACAACCGATTACAGAAGATATTCTGTCTGCGTTCAATGTTGGTACCTCTAAAAATCTAAATGATATTTTAATATCTAGGTTTCATATCAAGACTTAATCGGTAGTTAGGCAACGTAGGTTCATGTACCTACTATAAGATAAATAAAGAAAATAATAATGCTGGACAACCCTAACAGCATGATCTAGCTCCAAGCTAAGCAGAGCTTGTGTTTATGGTACAAGATAACTGATATACGTAATACAATAGAATACTTTTTTTAACACTTATCCAAGTGCCTAGCTGACTTCGAAGCAGCCCTCCAAACTACTTGCCTTCCCATCAACCTATGTAGGCGCTTGCAGTGCGGCCATTGTCTTAATATCCAAAATCAATTAATTTCATAAAATAATACGACGATTTACCAAATTTAGTCATAGCAATTAACGGCGTAGCAAGTAAGGTGCAACAAAGCTACGCCGTAGACACCTACGCCGTAGGGAACTAATAATCGTAGCAAGCTACGGCGTAGTAAACTCAAGCGTAGCAGGTTAATGCGTAGCATGCTACGCCGTAGCAATGTTGTTGTAAGTAACGAAAGAGTTCTTAGGTATATGTAAACCTACATAATTACTTATGTACAGGTACAAAAATAAAAAAGGACAACAATAGTCACGGTCACGAAGTACAACGAATAAATTCACAAAGTCAGTAAATACCTACTTATTCCGTAATCAATGTATAAAAATCGCGATAAGCCGAGCAATAATAACTGAAAGTGGTCTACTGCATCGGAACCGGAGCGTACGCAGCATAAACGGCGTCGGTATTTACAATATGACGATCGGGTACCACTGCTTTTGGATTTTGAATCGGAAATATAGGTATTTTCAAAGCACTTGTGTTTGCCGATGATGTCACCTACAACAATGTCACTACGAGGATATTGTTGCGGATGACGTCAGCGGTAGAAATACCGGTCTGTGGCATCGGTATTGGCAGATATGCCGATCCGGTGCGGACTATGGAAATCAATAAAAAGAAACAAAACCCAGCGTATGCACCGATCCTTTGGATGGGAGCTTATACTGTAAAATATAATGACCAACTACGATTCAGTACTTACAGAATCCCAGTGTACCTATAAAACGATATTGTAAAGACATTTCCATCGGCGTAACAAGCCGATCACAATGGGGAACTCTGAAAACAATTTCTAAAGGCCAGGGCTGGAAAAGTGAGGACTCACACCTCCTACCTTGGGCTTGTTCTTATTAGCGCCTTTAAGCTGTTCAGTGGGTATGCTTAGGAATTATGAAGCCGGTTTCCACCGCGAGCGGAGCGTACCTATAAAATTCAGAAAACTATAAATTTCGCAATGCTGGGACTAACCCTTTTAACTTGCAAGAGTAAACTCCAACAAGTAGTCGAGTGGAAAGGACTTGTAATTAGGTAAAAACTGTTTTGGCGCATAGAAAATTCGGTGCACGCCTCTGCTCTGTACTTCTCACTCGCGAGAAAACCTTATCTTGTCATCCTGCTCGAAGTCCATCTCGTAGCGGCGTTATTGCACTCTTAAATATCTAGGAATCTGACTGGCTGATTGAGGAAGCCTGACTGCCCAGCGTGGACTAATATAGGCTGATGATGATGAACTTATAAGTATTTGTATTGTATTGACTGCTATGTCCTGCTATATACTTAGGAGAAACCTGCGGTCGATGTATTAAGATTATAAATAATTATTTTATAATGTATTGTTTCTTACTTTACGTTTACATAATAAGTACTTGTTTGTTTATCTAGTTCGTTTCGTGTAATGTGCTCTGGGTTTAATTTTATTTTCTTACATTTTTTCAAATTTATGTATTGTAATATTTTGGGTTCGCTTAGGACTAAGCCCGCCATAATGACTGCCATTTCAATAGAAGAGCCTTTTTCCTGGAACAGAGGCGACAGTTGTTTATTTTTATTCAGGCCCCATCCTCATGATAGGGGGAGGAAGAAAAATGAACGATCAACGCGTTTTGTGAAGGACCCGCGTTTTATTTTATAGGAAGGTGATTTTTATATTTATTTTCATGAAGAGACAATGAAGTTTTTGTGTTTTTTGTTGAATAGGTATACTCGCCCCGGATTCCACTAAAGTCGTCATCATTATCAGCCTTTAATAGTGGACTGCACTGTCGACGGGTCGCTATAGCGCTCAGTAGGGAACTGTAGGCTCATTCTATAAACTCATTTCGAACCTCACTCAGCTGAATCCGCGGTGAGATATTAGTTTTGTATTCTGTAAAACTCGATAATGCTTGTAGCGCCTCAGTGACGAGCGTGGTAATGAAATGAACTAAGTTGAGTGAGATTTTGACATTTGTAGACTTCGACATTTTATTGACATAATATTACGAAATACAATAATTTTCTTTCGTTTTATTGTATAAAACCCAAAAAAATATAAATCGATTTGTCGATTATAGCTGTAACGCGTAGGTTCAATCCCTAACTCATTTCGATATATTCTTCACATCACTTGTTCATCTAAATATACACAGAATACCATTTCAAGGTGATTTGATTTTGCGTTCGAAGTGAGTTCGGTCACTTCAGTGAATTCGAGTTCGAAGTCGAGATTTTTACAGAATGAGTCTACTAAGCGCTATAGAACCCCGTCCACAGCTTGACTCATCCAGCATCTGCCTGCAGTCTTTCGCAGATCATCTTCTATGCACAAAAATATATTTAAAAAAATCCTTTCACCTCACTCCCTTTTGGAGATCTCATTGAGCTAAGAAAAAGGGGGTAAGAGGGGGGTGATTTTTATTCTTCCAATTCATGATTAAACCCTCTATTTTTATGTATTTATTTAATACAGAGGCAAAATGTGTAGATTCTACAAATAGAATCTCAAGTACTTTTATTAATAATGTAAGCGGGTCAACTACGAACCTGGTTTGTGTTGGAAGAAGACCAAAGTTTCATCCCTTAGCGTCGGAATTCATCAGGGATACTAATTATGTAGGTGTACCTTTTTCGCAATTGTACATAATTATGTAGCTGTGTGGTGCTGGCCTAGAATTTGCACCACCACATCTCTTCCCGTCGCGCATCGGTGTCGCGAGAGGCAACTACGGGATACCCACCAGGACCAGCCAGCAGCGCCCCCTGCAGAACAATTCTACCACCAAACTGCGATCCCCAACCTTCATGCCCAGTGTGGGGATTATGGGTATTACCCCCCAT
Organism: Eupithecia tripunctaria; assembly: GCA_955876795.1. NCBI lineage: Eukaryota > Metazoa > Arthropoda > Insecta > Lepidoptera > Geometridae > Eupithecia > Eupithecia tripunctaria. The sequence goes on from OY041607.1 coordinate 1,600,620, forward strand.
TAGATAAACGCCAACAAGGCGCTTATCAGGGGGAGGCCTGCGTCCAGCAGTGGACCAATACAGGCTGTTGAGGAGGTTGAGGTAGATAAATGGTGTCTATTCAGATGTTTCCAAAACTACACTTAACTAATCTGATAGTGATAGGACTAAACTGACATTTTTAGTACTGTCAAATTAGTTAAGTTTTGGCGACATCTAAATAGACATCAATGTGGGTAAGTGAAAGGATTTTAGGTATACTCTATTAATCAATAGCCCTTCACTTCGCTCGCTGATATTTATATTGAATTAATTTCTATAAACAATTTTCTCATTCGCCGTGGATTCTCCTAAATATTCAGAGCTCGCTCAGATGTTTTTGTAAGAATATTTTTCTTCGAGATATTATAATGTTAGCATTATCTAAATAGATGCTCTATAACTATTGTAATTTTATCAAATCTTAGCTTCCCAGAACCCCAGAAACAATGTCGTCAACCAAAAGATTGTAAATTGCTATCTAGCATTCCAGACGCATCTAACCACAAACGCCTAGGTCACAGAATATACATCATCTCCTTCGCTCAGGGCGGGCGGGCGCCATAACGTGGTAGGCGGCCGAGCGGGCGCCCGTGTCGCTATCTGCCCGCCCAACACCCGCGATCTAAGTTCGAGAGTGGTTGTTCTAAGTCCCGATTGGTAAGTATTTGTACTTATTATTATTTTCTCTCTTGAGTTTTTTTTTGTTTTGTGGATGCGAATTGTAATTAAAATTACAAACCAAAAAGAAAGGTTTCTCTTCATGAAAACCTTAATCTCCCCTCTAAATAGCCCCTTAATATTCCAATAGCTCTTCGAAGATTTTTTTTTAATAATTCGAAACTTAACCTCAATCTTAAATCGCCCCAAAAAAGCTGATATGAATTTCAGTAAGATTTCCCTTGAAACTCGATTATTTTTCCATCGGGAAATCCCAACAAACAATCCCCAATAACGAGGCCCTTTAATCCGGCGCGGTCTCAAGTTCTCTCACAAAAATTAATAAACTGAACTAAATGCGTTTACGTTTTTCGGCACGACAGATGCGACTATAAAAATGTTGGTATATGTTGTTTGTAATTCGTATACTTCACCACCTACCATTCTACAAATTATTCTATAATCTATTAGTTTTATTGATAGATGTAAATAAAATTTTGTTGATTTCTCTTAAAGTTGTAAGGTACCTATGTACTCCCAGCGCTAACTAAACAAATTACCTGAGTTGTGTTACAGCTAAACGCAGACGCTCTATTTACCATCTTTTGCTACCTAATGAATAAAAAATATGGAAAGACTTTTATAGACCAAAGTACACGTCTTTCCATAATGGTCGGACCAGTTCTAGGGATTTTTGTAATTTTTACGTCATCCATGGTCATGGGTGTTCTTCCAACTTAAACTAAGTTTGTAATTAACCCGTTTACTAATAATAAGGAATTCGTCAAACTACAAAAGTTTTTATAGATTGAACTTTATGAAATCGCATTTCTTCATTTAAATGAATGAACACTTTATCGTATTAGTTACCTATTTATACAGATATAAGACTTTTATGTATTATAAAAGAAATAAACGTAATACAAAAGGTCTTATCGCTGAGAGCGATCTCTCCCAGGCAACCTTGGAAGAACCTTATCAGAATAAAGTGTTTTCTAGTCGAGGGACAGTGAAAATTCTTTAGTAAATAGCCTATAACGGATGATATCTGAAAGTAACCTACACGAGCAAAAAGAGGGTGCACAAATAAATTAGTTTTCGTACCGAGGCGATGATTCGGGCTTAGCGGACCGCCACCAAGCTTAGCACTTATCTTTTTACGACCTGTTTGAGATATTCGACGATGCTAAGTATACTTCGTGGAGATATCTATAAGCACAAATTACAGATTATGTTGGGCGTATGTGTAGTTCCTTTACGCCTTTTTAACCGACGAAAAAACGGAGGATGTTCTCAAGTCGACGCGTATGGGCTGCATATGACCACGCATAACTATTTCCGGAGTAGATTTTTTAATCATTTTAAATCTTGATTAGAGCTTCGTTTGACTACAATCTCACCTGATGATAAGTGTAAGTGACTGACGATGCATTATAATAACGAAGGTCTAGAATTCACCTTTAGGCGTAGCACGGGGATTGTTGTCTAGGGTAGAATAGAAAAAAAATATGTAACTTTGTCATCGAATGCGTAAAATGTTTGAAAAGCATTCCTCCAACTTCAATAAATTACGCAATGTATGACGATGCGATCTCTATTCTACCAGACAACAATTACCGTGCTAGGCCGGCTGGTCCCTCTTCTCTTGAAGAAACCCAGGTAGTGGACCGGAGAAATAAGAAGCAGGCATCGAGTTCCAAGCCTTAGGTTTTGTTTACACGGGCTACACGTCTCAAATAGTTAAGTCTCACGTTGCCGACTGCAAAGCTCAACTGTAGGCGATTGCAGGCGATGACTGCCGTCGCCTGCAGTTGACCGGCAAATGCCGTTAATTTATTTAACCCCAGAATACTCAAACGCAACTCAGATTTAAGAACGTCTCAAATGATGAATGTTTGACAGCATTTTCATAGAATACTGTCAAAAAATCGCAACTTTGAGTATTCGGACGTGAGCCGCGCAGTCTGTGTAAACGAGCGCTTAGCGGCATATGGCAAGAAACAAGGTATGGCAAGATATGTACATAGAGTCAAAGTCAAATCGTTTATATCTTTAGACTTACAAAATAAGCACTTAGACAAGTCAAATTATTACTATAAAACAGCTTGATAAATAGTAATTACTATCAAATTAAAAATAAGATGCAATGTATTCTAATTCATTTCAATTTTTCTGTCCCTAGCGGAAGAAGTTAAAAAGTTTATCGCCTATCAACTAATGCAATCTTTGTATATCTAAGTCTAACACAACTATTTTTTATGTTCTTACATACTATTGTCGTCGTGTAACTGGGTGACATCCGGCCAAGCATTATTAACATCATTAATGTAATCATCTATGGAGTAGGTAATAGGCTTTCTATGCTCTCATAGTATGGCAAGATACATGGTATGGTATGGCAACCAGATACTTAGTTTTCATCGTAACATGCCTGACTTAGGGTCACTAAACAATAAAATGTAGGTACATAAATACCTTGTTTAATCCCTGGGGCTGTCTATAGTCACCACTGCGTAATCAAAAAACTGATCCTATCCGAGATTCAATTTCGAAGTCCCTCTGAGAATAATCTCTTATAATCCTCCCTCTCGCTCGCTTTGAAGATTTTTACGAAATATTTGGAGTAAATTAGTTTCGCCGTTTGATTGTGATAAAAGTTTTGAGATCTTGTCAATAATCTAACTTGAGTTGGGAACACTTTGTGGTGAGATTATTTACTTGTCAGGTGATCAAAGGGCTTCCGGGAACTCTTCCAATATTACGTTGATGTGAGAATATCAGTATTCTAAAATGGAATTGGTACAGTACCTACTAAGGTACAGTTTACCACGTGCTCATTATCTGATATTACATTATTTTTAACCGACTTCCAAAAAAGGAGGAGGTTCTCAATTCAAATGTTTTTTTTATATTTTTTACCTCTGAACTTTTGACTGGGTGGTCCGATTTTAATAAAAAAAAATTATATGAAAGTTCAGATCCATGATTTGATGAAAAAACTATAAAAATTGAAGTCGGTTAAGTATAGTTTTTTAAAACAAAATTAATTATTGTTGATGCGTCCGTCAGTACCCGAAAAGTTTCAGTCTGGTTTGACACAATTATAATCATTTATTATTTTGTATACATGTTGTTAGGTTACATACCTAGGTCTTAAATATAGTCTTAAACATGAACAACCTTGGGGCGCTACAAAATAACGTTATACTAGTAAAAACAAAGTAGTTTAATAGGTGTCAGGCACAGATTACCCCCAATAGATTCCGCATGAAAGACGACGACCGCGCACCACGCATCAATGCAAATGCACAGATGGGGTAATCTGTGGTGTCAGGGCACAGACCTATTTAGGGAAGCAGCTAGTACTTACTAGTTAGTTACTTTTATTGTCTCTAAACTTAAGTCTAGTTCTAATCTTCTAGTTATTCTTTTATTCTATGTTTGTTTGTATACCTACCTATTTTCAATCTATCCTGTGCTGTCTTTGTGTGCTAAATAAAAACTTATATCTATCTATCTATCTAGTATTATGCCGGTGTGTGAGGACCTTTATTCACACACTTAGTTTGCGTCATTAAAATCTGTAGCTTCCACAGTGATTCGTACAATACCGACGACCGGTGAAAACATGTGTTCGGTTCAACGTTTACCATAATTATGAAAACTGGGAGTAAGTGAAACCAAGTGCAATATACAAATGCAAGCTTGGTAGCTTTTTTAACCCTCAAAAGTCACCTTGCTATTTTTAAGAACTTTTTTAGGTAAGTATTCGATTCTCGATTATAATAATATATACGCATATAATATGCGATATTTGAACAAGTTATTACCCTAAATATTTAAAAAAATACCAAATGGAATACCCTGAAAATTACGATTGCTTAATATCATAATAAGGATGTATGTACCTAGGTTAAAGTTTGGTATAACTATTTTCAAAGGGTAGGTAGGCGTTGGTAAAACCAAGTGCAATAGTACGATGGCATTTTTAACCCTCAACAGCATCAATTTTTTAAAAGATTTTCCGTTTGAGCCCTAATCCCGTAGGTATGAAATATAATGTTCGGGCTAACTATTCAGTATTTGCAGCCCACACACTATCACATCCATCTGAAGATGCATAAACGCCAAGCGAAAAATAGCTACTACAAATTGAATCTCTTAAAATGTTGATCGAGCAACATATTAACTCAAAGACGAGTACAAGAGTTGAACGAAAATGAGATCACAGGATTCGCAAGACATTAAAAAGTTTTTTTTGTTATCAGCCTCGCTTTGGACGTAAAGCGCTTTCTGGCTGTATAAAGCGCTGGATCTCAGTCAAATCGAGTGTTTTGTTCAGTTGGGTGGCCAGAGTAATTCAATTTCAGTGAACTGCGGAGTTTATGGTAGCCTTTGAGTCAATGATTGTAAAGGCGATAATCACAAATCAAACTCCGTGACAGAAATGTTTACGTGATTCGTCTTTTTGTCAAATGGACCTGACCGACTTCAGAAGCGGAGAAGGTTCTCAATTCAACTGGTTTTTTGTTATATTTCTTACCTCAGTACTTTTCACTGGGTCATCCAATTGTCATGATTCTATTTTTATTTGAAAGCTGGTGCTTCCTATGTGGTCCCATTTTAATTTGGTTTCAGCAGGGGCTCTTTAATTTATTTGATTCGTTTCCGTCAGTTCGATTCGTTCTGAGATCCATGAAAAAACTATATTATTGAAGTCGGTTAGTAGTTTTTAAAACAAAATCAATTATTAAAATGCCTATTATATTATGTAGGCATACAAAAATGGTTTTAAGTTTTAGGCCTTCTAGGCAGATTCACAAAAAAAATTCGTAATTCAGTTTCATCATCCTCATTATAAGACTCTACCACACTGACCACTACTGGACATAGGACTCCATTAATGAGCGCCATAACGCCCTGCCTTCATCTTGAATTCAGATTACTAGAAGGTAAGCCTCAAAATAGAAACAAAATCATGAATAGGCACTAATGAGGACATTGTCACAAGTTTCCAATAACCACCCTCTGTACAATTTACCGACAACTTTCATTGAACCCTAGTTTCTCGATATATATCACATCACGCTAATATTATAAAGGCGAAAGTTTGTATGGATGTATGGATGGATGGATGGATGGATGTTTGTTACTTCTTCACGCCAAAACTACTAGACGGATCTGGCTGAAATTTTGCATATAGGTAATTCTAATCCTGGAATCAAACATAAACTTTTTATCCCATAAATCAGTTCCCGTGGGATGAAAATCACCTTTTAATGTTTCCACAGGAACAACGCGTGCAAAGCTGCGGGGCGCAGCTAGTCTTATTATATCTTAAAGGTAGTGTTCATCACAACCTTTACTTCTTTAGTCTATTATAATATAACTAATGAATAACTTACGAGTTTTTGAAACGGCGAAAATAGCTTACCTACCAGAATCCATTAGAAAAGCTGTATCTTTACCAGTTTTTAAAATTTGTGTCAACGAGTTTCTTCTGTCAGAAAACTGAATGTTGGTACTATGTTTGTTATGATTATGAATCTATGTAGTATATAATATTTATTTTTATTTATGTTTTATTATTATGTTTTATATAATATTTATTTTTATTAATGTATTGTTTAAAATGTTATTTATAGTCTGATATTTATTTTATATATTTAGTTGCTCCTGTTCTTATCTAAGATTTATTTGGTACGCCCCTGCCTTTCTAAAATTCACAAAATACTATCCATCCCAAGGTTGCCTGGAAGAATCGCTACTAAGCGATAAGGCTGCCCATTGTACGTTGTTATATGTAATTTCTTTTATACTGTATTTTTGTTGGTGTACATTAAAGTATTTTTGTATTGTATTATATTGTATTACCTACAAAGATGTAAAATTCTGTATATATGTTACGTTATCCAGTACTAAATCAATAACTGGCCTGTGTTTTCTTACAACTATATACACTCGAGAGCAATGAATCCGGGTCACTTAAAGAATGTTAAAAATCTCGGAAACTAAAAATGATAGGTTAATGCAATAAATTGTATTTAATGGACAATGTAATACTCCTTAAATATAAGTAAAAAAATATGAGTCACCATACATTTTATTAACACAAAATTACATAAAGAAAAAAACTGCTGATCTCTCCTTAAAACAAAAATAGGAAACATGAAATTTTTGAACTTTATTACGATTTTCTTGAATTTTAATACTTCGTATTGCCTCCTCGTGCTTCCATTACTGCGTTTACGCGGTTTGGCATGCTGTACACCAAGTTCCTTATACGATTTTGGGGAATATTCTCCCATTCCTCTGTGAGAGCAATTTTGAGCTCACGAAGCGTGATTGGGGGAGGGTTTCGTTGTTTTACGCATCTGCCTAGCTCGTCCCAAGCATGCTCGATCGGGTTGATATCCGGGCTGCGCGCTGGCCACTCCATACGAGTAATGTTCATCTCTTGAAGGTAGTCATTCACAATCCTACCTGTATGAGGTCGGGCATTGTCATGCATAAATATAGCATCCTCACCTAAATTGACCATAAATGGACCAACGTGATCATTGAGGATTTCTTCCACATATCTTACGCTAGTTAAAGAGCCGTTTTCTATGATCACCAGCTCTGTGCGGCTTTCAGAAGAAATTCCGGCCCACACAAGTACAGACCCACCACCGTAGGCTACTTTTTCTTCGATGCATGCTTGCTTGAATCTTTCCCCTGGTCTTCGATACACTCTGTGTCTTCCATCGTGCTTGTAGAGCATAAATTTTGATTCGTCGGAGAACATAACTTTTGACCAATCTTCAATACTCCAATTTACGATTTTTAGGATTCTTTAAGTGACCCGGATTCATTGCTCTCGAGTGTAGTTGACGCAAAGACGATAGAAGATAGAAGAGATGTTTTTTTCCATTATTTTGCAATATACCTACTTATGAACAACATAAATGGAAAGATAGACTGAAGTGTGACCGAGACTACAATTAGCACGCGAAAAACGACCGCCAGCGTCGCCGCCGTTCCGACTATCACTGAGGTGGGACGACGCAATTGAACACAATTTGAGGCTGCCACTTTCATTATTATCCACCGGGGGGCAAGCAACAGTGCCCCCTGCAGAATAATTATACCAACAAACTGCGATCCCCTACCCGCATTCCCAGTGTGGGGATTATGGGCACTACCCTCCATGAGATAAAAGCCAATAAGACGCTTATCAGGGGGAGGCCTGCGTCCAGCAGTGGACCGATACAGGCTGTTGAGGTTGAGGTTGAGGAGAAAGTGGTTACTGTTGATGATGATGTTATCTAGCTAGAACCTATAGCTATGCACACAAAGGCACTTGAGTTAGGTTTCCAATACCCTGTATCTTGCGATGACACTTGGACAAACATAATTTGTATGCACACGGCCATTGTCTATGGTGGCTTTGTACATAATGTACGAACACACATCAGTAGGCTTGTGTAGTTAATTACAGCTGTTTCTGTGGTTATAGGCTTATGGACTAGAATATAATAGAACAGAATAGAATAGAATAGACACTTATGGGGCTAATCAAACTGGTTTGGTTAGCGAGTTAGGTTTAGATCTCAGTGCTCAACATGGTATGTACATGTTATTATTTATTCTTAAGTAGTACCATAATAATTACATGCACACAGACCTTACCCCATGTATATCCGACGTTTCTATCCATACCAGGTTGTCTGGCAGAGATCGCAATAAGACCGCCAATTGTCACTTAGTTTTAATTATTTAATTTGTAAATTGTTTCTTAGTTTTAATTGTGCAATAAAAGTATTTTCTACCTATTTTCTATCTCAATCCGTGGTAAAATAATATCCCTCACCTCAACATCTTTTATTGGTCCACTGCTGGAGACAGATATACTCTAATGGAGGTAATGTCCATAATCCGCACGCTGGGAATGTAGATTGGGGATCGCTTGGTGGTAGAATTATTCTGCAGGAAGCGCTGCTGCCCGCCTCCAGTTGTCCCTTAGTCTTACGACACCCACGGGAAGAGTTGGGGTTGTGCAAATTCTAAGCCGGCACCACACGGCACACTTTAATTACCTAAAACTTCTTTATTTCCTGAATATGGAAACCCAATTGAGAAATGAAATAACGATACATAAAAACATTTGCATATAATTTAACCGAGATATAAGGAACCCTTCAGGCTATTGAAATATGTTTTGATTTGTAGTAGTTATTGTATTTCTAATAATTTGGTTTCTTGGAACAGTTTCTTGAAAAGTTATGATTTCAAAAAAGGGCGCAATCGGTGTTATGACCATCTTCCATATTCGCATCTTTAAACTTCTTTGATTATTATTTTAGTTTTTCACTATGGGTAATTTCTACGGATTATTTCAGTTTTACTCCTTGAAATTTCCCTTAAGGGAAATGATCCTGAATTCCAGTTTTCCCCCTTGACAATCCCCTTTTAACTGGTAGGTATAATTAGTTTTGCAATTACAGTTTCCCCCCCTAGACCTTATTAATATAGTTAGGTTTAGGTTTATAGAAACTTTATTCTCAAAAGAATTACATAGGTATTCACTTATATGAGAACACAAAAGTTATACATAATACATATTACGTACAGCTAAACATTAAAGTATATTCTAAACAATTTTTTAACAAACATAGATGTGGGTAGTTTATCATTAAATGACAAAAGAAAGTTGACATGGCATCGATACATTCTTCGGCACTGTTAATTTGACAATCTGAAATGTAATCTTACGTCTAACATCAGAAGGGTGAAATTTGTTCGTTCGTCAATCTCAACAAAGCCATGTCCGAGTGGTAGCACCAAGGATTACGAAAAATAAACCAAGCAAATTTGGTTATATTATTACGAACCAAATTAGAGGAAACAAATACTACGTCCACAGGTATAAAAGTCCCAGAGATTTATGACTCCGCACCCGACTTCGTTGTGTAGTGGTTACCACTTCACGTACTGAGTTGAGGACGCGGATTCGAGTCCAGTCAAAGTCGTCTTTTTCGGGATATGATTTGATCCCTTTGATTATGTACAATCGCTTGAACGAATTCGTTTATGCCTCTTCATAAGATTTGAACAAAGGAACCTCCACGAAGCTACGGTTCTCGTAGTTAGTGTAGCAGCTGCCAATGGACATAAATCACTGGTAGCTGTATTCTAGAACCTTCCAAACGATTCATCATTTATAAGCTTAGCTAGGGATCTAAGTGACAATTAGGTGGAGTTTATAGGGAAAAGTAAACCTGGATTAACTTAAGAAACGGAGTTTATTTCCGTTTCGATATTCATCAAAAGAAAAGATTAAAAAATATACCTTCTACTTTCCTAATTCATTATAATGTTTGACATTTTCGATGTAATTCTGAAAGTTAACTTTGAATAAATAAATAAATACCTTTGCAGTTATTGTTTTCTTATTTCATTTCCATCAATTCCAAAAGTATACGATAAAAAATGACTAATACGTATGCAGTGCCAGGTGTTTTCTTATAAATCGAGGGCATGACTCCTCTTAAGACTTCTCTACTCTTTAACTACTCTACTCTTTAATTCGCGAGATTTTGGACGTAGCTCTCACCGCCCGTATCTAAAATCACACATGGAAACTGATTTACATGATAAAATATTTAAAACAATACAGTTTTCCCCCTATAAGTTTTTTCTCAAGGGGAAAAACTAGACTTCAGTAAAATTAATTTCAGTTTTGGGGGCAAAATGGAATAACCCATAAAAAGAAGCCTGTATTTACTCGAAGCATGGAACGAATTAAAAAAATCTGTAGTATTGGCGTGAAACTACCAGTTTGACTTTTAAGTAGAACTACTGACAGGGAGGCAAACAATCTTACATCAAAACATCCGAACCTTCGCATTTATAATATTAGTGTGATGTGATTTATAATCACATCACACTAATATTATAAATGCGAAGGACCGCGACCAAAATGTTAAATAAATTTAGCACGCATGCATAGCCTTTTTTTAACATTTTCGTTTAAAAACTTAATAGAAAACTGTGTTATTACATCGATAATGGTGATTTGCTACATTAGTTCTCACACGTTTCGCATCGGGTTTGGCTGGAGTATGGATATCAATAGTATAGCCTTCAAACGTTTATTTTTTGTCTCCGCTAGTTTGATTTCTTCTAATTAAATTCTTGCTTTTAATCATAAGTTATAATAAGGTACCTATTGTTTCTGCTTATGTCTTCTACGTTTCTTGTCAATCTAAAACTTTATAAAGTTATATTTGTTGCTGCTTTGTGTAAAATGCAAGAATTTAGCTAATGCAATTGCCAAACATAATAGCTCAATAGATAGACCTATTATTATATTTAGACTTGGACTACTACCTACCATATTTATTATGCAAGCGGTGTTTACCTACAAGCGGTTTGTGCACATAGCAATAATTTAAAGTTACCTATAATGTCCCTATTTTGTAACTACATTTTTATCCATGTTAGTATTTTGTATAAGATTTATAGATGTAAGAACCTGTGTATAAAACTATTGGTAAACCTAATAAAGAAAATTAAATTAAATTAAATAATCCAGCTGTGATAATTAACGAGTAACGCCGTGAGCAGACACTAGTGCTAAACAAAGGCTCGAGGTAAAAACCAGGGTTACCACAAACAACCTACCTGCCCAATTTACATAAACCTCTGAAGCTCCTAAAAAGGTAATAAATCCAAGACAACGTAGACCACTAAAATGCCCCCAGCTATTAGCCCATACAAACAGGTCGCAAAATACTTATGGTACTCAGGTAAAATGGTGAAATTAGGCAAAATGGTAAATTAGGGTAAACAATTTACCGTGCCTATGAAAGGTTGAAACCATCATAAGGAGCACCTACACACATATACTACACACAAACACACTTACACACTACACACACAGTACGTTTCTTTTAACAGCAACATTGGAAGGAAATGGAACCCACGTTTGGAAGAAAAGTCCTTATAGGATAGAAAATAATTGCACACCGAAATCAAACACAAAAAAGCAACTTAGAGAAGAGAAGTATAAATTGTCTCAATTTATTTACTAATGTTTTTGTTACTATAGTGCGTAAGCCACACACTCACAGTCTGTGTATTTTTTTTTACATTATTTTAGGAAACCTTAAGAATAGTTATTTACATAATACATGCCGGTACAGACCAGCGAATGTGTGCTGAAGGCCAATTATAAATTTCCGCAGATATTTACTAATTAGGATAATAAATTACACAGTGAAAGTAGACGACTTGAGGAAAAGTATATAAAAGGATAAAAAGCTACACAAAGTAAATTAGAAATTTGTTATCTTAAAAATTCATCGCTACAAGCAAGCGTTTGTATCTGGATTATAATGTACATAGGTATTTGGTAGGTAGTATGGAGGTACATTTCTACGTAAGTATTTTAAAAATATGATCAACTCGTTACTTAAACTTAAATACTTTTTTCGTTAACTTAAACTTATAAAAATCTCGTTCAAAAATAGTTTACAAACTAAGTGTCCTAGTGGTTTTTTGCTTATACATCGAAACAACCAGAGTTTTAAAATCAGAAATTAAATTATTTAAAAACAGAGAGCTAAAAGACACATAAAAAGGAATAACTGACAAAATAACAAAAATAATAATATGAAGACTTATCCAGAGTGGACTGTGTCCAGTCCACTCTGGATAAGTCTTCATATTATTCTTTCTTTGTGTGATAGTGTTGATGAACTTTTGAAGATGACGAGACTCATTTAATTTTTAACGATTACCGTCTACAGCTGTGCAAGAAGCTCCTTATACCTACTCACCTTTAATAAAGTGATTTTAATTTCCTGTTACAGGAACTTTTATCGTCACGAAATAGGTCTTGTACCGATTTCCTAAATGACCGTCAATCAATCAACTTAGCTAATGCTTCAGGGTCTTAAGAATATTGAAGATTTTGGCTCTTATATTTTTTTTTCAGAATCTCAACGCCGATAAAAATTAGATAATATCTGTAGGAGACACTAAAAACAATTCGGTTTCTGAGAAATTTACATGAGAAAGAAAATATGTTTCATCTGTGAATATATCAGAAACCTGACGGTATTTTTTTTATGAGACATTTATTATTTCAAACCTACATTCCTATTTAGCAGGGCCGGTTTCACCCGCGTAGTTCCCGTTCCCTGAGGAATTCCGGGATAAAATAGCCTTGCCTTGCCTATGTCACTCCCTGAAAAGCAAGCTTTTTAATGATGAAAGATTTTTTTTAATCGGTCGAGTAGTTTCGTAGTCTATTAAATATAGACAAACAAATAAATCTATTTATAATTATAATAATAGTAACTATAGATGTACAATATACAACATTAACCTCAATCTCAACAGCCTGTATTGGTCCACAACCGGACGCAGGCCTCTCCCTGATAAGCGCCTGATTGGCGTTTATCTCATGGAGAGTGATCCATAACTCCCACGCTGGGCATGCGGGTTGGGGATCGCAGTTTGGTGGTATAATTGTTTTGCAGGGGGCACTGCTGCCCGCCCCCTGTGGATATCCCTTAGTCGCCTCTTACGACACCCGCGGGGAGAGTTGAGGTGGTGCAAATTCTAAGCCAGCACCACACAGCTCACAATATACGGGAAGCACCAACTTTTATGTCTATTAGAAAAGTATCATGAGAATCGGACCACCCAGTCAAAAGTTCTGAGGTAACAAACATAAAAAAATGCAGTCGAATTGAGAACCTCCTCCTTTTTTTTAAGTCAGTTAAAAATAAGGGTAAAGGCGAGCATAGCCCTAAAAACAGTTATATTCTTCTATTCCAGCCACTCTAACCTATAGCTCCTCTAGGTATATATCTCATCCGCTGGCGCAACTTTCAAACACATAATAGCTTTTCTAGGTAGAAATTGAGATAACAACACACCATGGGAAGGGGAAATAGAAAACAATCTATTTTACTAGCGGAGTCTCCTGTTTCTGCGACTAATCCAGGATTAATTAAAAATTTCCACTTTGATGGAGTTTTCATAGCTGCTGCGAAAACTGCTGGGTCTCACTATTGAAATTAAAAAGTTTGTTTAACACAACACGGTCTCGCGTAAATTTACAGCAGTTTTAAGCATTTACCTACATTATTAATGTAACAACGAAACTTTTTTGTGTTGAAGGACACTAGAGCGTTTCGTGTCCCTGCGTGTAATTAATTAAAACTACGACAGTTATCCTATTAATAAATAGGATAACTGTCGTAGTTTGATTTCGAAATTTTATACTCAAATATAGGAAGAAATACAATAGTATATATTCCTATATTTGAGTCTAAAATTTGAATTTACTCGAATGATTTTAAAGATTCTAAAACGATGATTTCCCTGGAAGGGATAGTAACGCACTATTTCGATTTGTGGCAGCTTTCGATACGCTGTCACGAAATGCTGGAATGATATTCCACCCCCCTTAAATATTCAAATTTATTTCATAGTTTTAAAACTAATCTAAAACATTTATTTTAAAAGTTCAATGTGATTCGCTCTAATAGTTTGGTTTGGTTTTTTGTTTGTTTTATTTCCTTATTTCTTGTTTACCTACTGTGTTTGTTTGTATTACTTTACTATTTTAATTTGTGACATTCCAAAAACGTGTACTGTGTGCATAACGATTGTGTTTATAACCAGTGACACGCTCTACGCTAGGTCCCGGAAGACCAGCGCTGCATTGGCTCCATGATCTGGATCAAATGCAGCGCTGGTCTTCCATGAGCTTCTTCCTACACACGCTGAGTGGAAACTTTTTGGTCTCATACTGTATTTTGTTATGGTATATTTTCTTCTTTTTATCATTGTACTTTCTTGTTTTGAGGCAATAAAAAATATCTTATCTTATCTTATTTCTAAGTAGGTACCTCGTGTGTTTTAAGGCCCTCGGCTATGCCTTGGGACTCAAATGACACACGCTACAGGAATTGGGATGTGTTATATTTTTTGAATTGCAGCTAGAATCTAAAATATAATTTTCCAGGCCCAGGAAGATAGGCCAGTCAGATCATTGTAGACAAGCCTAGCCACTGACAATAATGGTCAAAGACAAGGTTCCCAGCTGATCGACCACAGCTGTGGTTGCGGTGCAGCCTAGACGAGGGTGCGCCGCCACGCTATGTTATTGCCACTCCCTTGATTTATTGCTGAACTAATTGGACTCCTACCCACATTTTATTCTTGTCATTTTACAAAAGTTTCACACCACAAAGATATTTTAAAGTGATATAGGTAAGGTAAATTGGAAGGTGATTTGAAAAGGGTTGAAGTTTGAAGTCGGTGTGATGTGATTGGATAAATTTGAACTTGAGCTACGAAAAATATCTAAATACATAGGTATACTTACTCAAGTTATCGCCATCCTACTAATATTATAAACGCGAAAGTTTGTAAACATGTATATATGTTTGTTGCTCTTTCACACAAAAACTACTGACCGTATCAAGCTTAAATTTGCATACAGGTAGTTATTAGGCCTGGAATAACACATATGCTACTTTTGATCCCATAAATCAGTTCCTGTGGGATAGGCGTGCGAAGCCGCGGGGCACAGCTATTTGTAATAGATTCTAGCTTGTACAAAATATCTCCTAACACATATAGTCAGCAAAAATTGCGCCTTAACACCACTAGGGTGATTTTCTGTGAAGTGAATTGTTGCCAACCCCGGCATGCTCGATATCTTTTGTTTTTATCCCAAAGCAAAATAGTTTTAAATTACGTTTGGCGATGGTACATAAGTATCCTTTATGTAGTTACTCAAGAGTCGCAACTTTTCTAATAATAGATATCCAATGTTTTAGACTTCGTAAATTTTAAACCCTCTAAAATACATGAGATTACATTTGTGTAGGCAAGTATATCTATAGGGTCCTTAAGGTAGGTAGCGTCCGTCACGTCAACCTTAACCCTTGACAAATAGGGGTGTTTTTGGCACCTGTTCCCAAATTGAAGAACCTTGCAAATAATCTTGGAATCCCATCACTCAACAAAAGAGCAATTTTGAAGTTCCAGCGATGAATTCGATAAGTGACGTGATTACGCTTCTGAGATGAAAAAGGTGTTGGTACCTCATCATAAATAATGACTGAGGTACCAACACTTTTTTATTTTATTTTAAATTCTTATTTATAAGGGACTAACTGCGCCCCGCGGCTTCGTACGCGTTGTTCCTATGGAAACATTAAAAGGTGATTTTCATCCCACGGGAACAGATTTATGGGATATAAAGTAGCCGTTGTTTTATTCCAGGATTAGAATTACCTGTATGCAAAATTTCAGCCAGATCCGTTCAGTAGTTTTGGCGTGAAGATGTAACAAACATCCATCCATCCATCCATCCATCCATCCATCCATCCATCCATCCATCCATACAAACTTTCGCCTTTATAATTATTATATAGTAGAGTGACTTTGAGTCATTGCTGACTATGTAAGTCCCGTATTTTAACAAACTAACTACTTAACTACTACTTATAATTGAGTTTGTTTTAACGAAAACTATAAACCGACTCCAAATTTACGTTTTTCTGATGGATGCCATTGCCAGTACTGAACCAAATTGAAGTTGGACCGTACTGGAAGCACCAACTTTCAAATAAAAAATCGTGATCATCGAGAATCATCAAAATCGGATCACCCAGTCAAAAGTTCTGAGGTAAAAAAAACATTTAGAAATATGGCTCGAATTGAGAACCACCTGCCTATTATGGAGTTAGTTAAAAAATAAATTATCTCATCTCCTAAAAACTTAATAGAAAGATAAGAGTTAAAATTGTTAGGTTACCCACTTACATTTTCGAGTAAGGAAAAAATGTCTTACACCTATACATATTCTTAGCTGTTTCCTCTCAGCATTTTCTCGACTCAACTCAACGTCACTCCAACAACATCCTTTTCTCAGTTGACAAATGACCATCACTTGAGATTTTTTTCGGCTCACCTCAGTAACGTAAGGTACTTCATACGCAACCTTGAAACTCCCTCAAGAAGACGATTAACGATTGTTTTTTGTTTGTTGTCAATATCAAAAGATTGACGGAACAATTTGATATTTCTTTACCTACTGTTGACCAACATGAAATAAATTGTCCGCGAAACACTGACGTCACACCTTTCCTGATCTTGAGTATGTGCCATAGTAATGGTATGTCTATGTATACCGATTTCAAGGTTACTTTCGAGGAAATCTTTGAACCTCCTCAATATAGCTTGATTAAAGGAATATTTTAAGGAAACGAGTAAGGATATGGTTGTAAGACTGTCGAATTTGACTACCTAAGAGTGCACATAGATTAAATAACATATGATAATAGCATAAGATAAGTAACCCGTCCACAGTACGAAACATATAATTTTTTAAGCTGTTCGTTGTATTGTTTCTTTCAATAAGTGTGCAATAAAGAATCTATATATATATGTATTTATATATATATATAGCATATTTTGTTACGTAACCTAGACGCTCCTTAAGAGGGACACACAAATTTACACGATTACACTTAACAAATCCAGACACTTGAAACCTGATGATGAGAAACCTTGAGTAAGTACCTAGTTACAATAGGTACCCATAATAGAGCCTGTCAACTTTTGTTGCGTTGACAACACTGATCTGTCATTCCAGTACGACTAAAAGTGTTAGTTCACCGTAACGAGTCTTCTCTTTTTGAACAGACTCTACCTAACTTAAAATATTCCACCGAAATGTAAAGTGTCAGTTACTGTTTCAAGTCCAATTTGTCAACATAACAGTTTCAATTTAATTAGCTGAAACGTCAGCGGCACACGTCATCAAGCTCGCGTTGATAAGACGTAGGCATTTTCATTACGTCTCGTTTTACGCGTGCGTGAGACGTGTCACCTCGAGAGGTGAACAAAGTGTTATGTATTTTCCAAATTGAATTCGTTTCGGGTTTTGTTTGGTACAACATAGGAGCTATTTTTTATTGAATATATTTTTTTCTTAATTAATTATACTTGTTAATCCACACAGCATCCTCTAGCTAGCAGAACTTGGGGCATAAGAATAGATTCTTATGCTTGCGGCTATAGATTTAGTTTTCTAGCAGGTAGGTACAGCGAATATAATTTTCAGACAAAATGGTTAAAAATCTGTTATTTTATATTCGGTAGTTCGTAGATGATTTTTCTTTGCTGGCATAAACACTGACTTTTTTTTCTATCCTTGATTCGAATAAAATGCAATAATTGTCGATGATGATACAAAAAAAAACAATTATAGCAATAAAAACACAAATGTCAAATAAAATAAACAATTCTATTCAGAAAATGAGAAGTAGCTTTATACAAAAAGGACTCGCTCAGACGCCAAAGGCTTCTTTAACTTTTCGAGATATAAGAAACACAATCGCACCCTTTTATTAGAATCCCGGAAAGGGTGGGATGACTCATGCCGTGGGTGCCTCGCTTTACGAGAAGGCGAACTACTAAATTTACATTTTTATTATATTTGTTTTCTTAAATTGCTCGCTCGCTGACGAAATCTCGACAGGTAGTAAAGAGACTTGGTAACTTTTTCACTCAAAAGTCTGTGTCGTGAAACTGTGATTCATGATAGAGCTTTGGGAGATTTTATTAACTCTGTTTACGTTTTATTTTGAGAGCCATAGCTCAAAGTTAGATCTCTACGGAACTTAAAATTATCTTTTAAGATGAAGTTATGCATGAGCGTGAAAATATTTTGTATCAATCCTACAATATAAATGTATCAATAAAATTATAAACGCGAAAACTACTGAACGGATCAGGCATACAGTTAGTTCTAGGCAAGGAACTACACATAGGCTACTTTTTATGCCATAAACCAGTTTTCTTGGGATACAAAATAACCATAAAACTTTCCCACAAAAACAACGCGGGCGAAGCAAACTTATAAACGCTGGTATAGACATTTCTAGATGGATGGTTAGCCTTAGCAAAATGGAACTTGTGATATGTTCATTACGGATGTAAGATTGTGATATGTGTACAATAATATATAATTTATAACTATACCTGATATAAATACCTAGGTACGTGACATACATATTTTTTTGTATAACAAGTATACCTACTAGTTTTTTTGCTATCAAAAAAAACTGTTCCTGTGACCGAACTTACGTAAGAAAGAGAGTCATATTCTATACATATACGTACGTAAGAAAGTAATGTTCTATTTTGAAAATTCATTGTGACACCTTTTTACGTCGTCCACTGTTAGTAAAGCTAAATACTATTTGAACTGTTTTTTACATAATTATTATTGGCCACCTCTGTAGCGCGGCTGGCGAAGGTCCGCCTGCGACGTAGGAGGTTGCGGGGTCGATTCCCGCCTCGGGACAAATGTGTGCACGATCTGCAGATATTTGTTTAGGGCGTTCTGGATGTTTTCTATGCATAAAAAAAATCTATCTTCATATGTAGTTTGTATAAAGTATATCAGTTATCTAGTATCCATAACACAAGCTCTAGCATTATCTAGCTCTATCAAGCTAGATAATGCTGTGTGAAATTGTCCAGCATTTTTAAATTCTGCCACTTTTAAATTATGAAACGTGTGTTTTATGTGACAAATAAATGATATAAATGTTTTATGTGACAGATAACTTAATAACAGCATTATTATTATTTGTTTATTATTATTAACGACATTGAAGTTTAGCGTAAACGTAAACAAACGTAAATACAATTTTCATACTGCCTCCGACATGTCCAATTACGAGGCGAGTTCGGATCAAAGCTATCTATCGTGTCTTATCTCCCAAATCTCTGGATATATCACGTATCGCGGCGTATGCTGATCCCGATTTTTTAATAGGTTTCCTTATCGGGTATGTTTTGTTTGATAGACTTTAGGATTTACGAAACTCGTTTTAACAAACAAAATACTATAATCACACTAATATTAAAAATACGAAAGTTTGTATGGATGTACGGTTTGTACGGACGACGCCAAAACTACTGAACGGATCTGGCTGAAATTTTTCAAACAGGTAATTCTAATCCCTAAGGAATCATAGGCTAGTTTTTATCCCATTAAACAGTTCCCGTGGGATAAATGTGATTTATTTAAATGTTTCCATGGGCACAACGTTTCCATGAGAACAACGCGTGCGAAACCGCGGGGCGACATAATGAAGTCAATGTGTTGTTAAAGCTCGGATAAAATTAACAATTCTCAATATAATTTATCTTAATTGTAACAAGTTTTTTCTTTTTTGTTGGTAACACCTTTATAAAAATCACTTTACTTTATTAAAACCAAAAATCTACTCTAGAGATGATGGACGTATCGATAAAGAATTCTAAGAATTGCAGTATTGTACAAATTAGATGACCGCACTATTCTTCCACTGAAAAAACTTGTCTATTTATAGCTATGTTAAGTTCTTACTATGTTAAATAATTGAATTTGTTAAAAAAAACTACTAACCGACTTCAATTACATGGATCCCACTAACAGAACTGGACCAAATTAAAATGGGACTGCACAAAGAGCATCAACTTTCATATAAAAAAGAATCATGTAAATCGGACTACCCAGACAAAAGTTCTGAGTTAACAAACATTTACAAAAATACAGTCCAATTGAACACTTCCTCTTTTTTTGAAATAGGTTAAAAATGGAATTTTACTGTTGTGAATTCAAGTCAATTTAAATTATTTTGCCTGCGCCAGTAAAATTGCCAGTTTGAGGGGTGTCACGGTGAATGTCGACGCGGCGCGGCGGCACTCCATTAATTTTACAATCAGGTGCATTTGATGGGTGACAGCCATGTCAAAGAGGCTCGCACAGTTTCCTGCACAAAATGTTACCAAAAATTCAATTTACACCCTGTTGCAACCAACTGAAAATATCATCCTGTATTTAACAGCTTTTTCTTTTATGATGATTTTCAACTTTGGCGGTGTTGAAATTTTACTGTTATTTTTACGCATCGTATAATTTTACGTGTCCGTTTTTACGTGCAGCAAGAGCGCTGTAAAATTGTGTCACCGGTCTTTGTTCTGACCACAACAGGATGGAAGATTTTACTCAATTTGTTAGAAAGTGAGTGCTTATCCGTAATATCAACGTTTCATCGAACGATTAGAAGTCGCGATGCGATCAATCGTTTATCATTTCGCGGTGAAGGTAGAGACAACTTTTTGTGAGAACATCATCATCAACATCGATCTATATTAGTCCACAGCCCTCCTCTAATGAGCCCTGTCTTGCCATAGTAGCAGTTAGCCGAATCCAGCATCTGTCTGCAAATATTTGTTCTGGGTATTACATCACACTAAAATTATAAAGGCGAAAGTTAGTATGGATGTATGGATGCATGGATGGATGGATGTTTGTTACTTCTTCACGTCAGTCGTCATGAAATTTTAGATACAGGTAATTCTAATCCTGGAATCAAACATAAGTTACTTTTTATCCCATAAATCAGTTCCCGTGGGATGAAAATCACCATTTATTGTTTCCATAAGAAAAACGCGTGCAAAGCCGTGGGGCGCAGCTAGTTTTGTATATGTATAAGTCATAAAATAAATATTTATCTAATTCATTGTATTCTTATTAGTTATATCAGTCATCCACTCCGCCGTTGTCGGTCCCAAGCCCAAATGGAAAAGGAGGAGGTTGGGCTTGGAGCAGCGCGTGGTTGTTAATTAGTCTACTCTCTCCGTGATAACTTGCGGAATAGCATCCAGTGGGCTTAACCCTTAAGCCCGCTGTCCTAGATATGGGCCATATAAATCACTTCTAAAATACTGATATGGAAGGATACGGGAACCCACTACATTACTTGCCCAATAAAACCTCGTGATGAAAGCAAGTAATAATTATGAAACAACCGAGCTTACCTGCGATGTTTTGATTCCAATTATACGAAGATCTCGACCAAAGACGATACACTGCAAGTAAGAAACATCGTCTTTGGTCGAGATCTGAAGTATAATTATGAATCAAACGAGCTTACCTGCGATGTTTTGATTCCAATTAT
Organism: Eupithecia tripunctaria; assembly: GCA_955876795.1. NCBI lineage: Eukaryota > Metazoa > Arthropoda > Insecta > Lepidoptera > Geometridae > Eupithecia > Eupithecia tripunctaria. The sequence goes on from OY041607.1 coordinate 1,622,330, forward strand.
ACGAAGATCTCGACCAATGACGATGTTTCTTACTTGCAGTGTATCGTCTTTGGTCGAGATCTGAAGTATGTATAATAATGTACTGGTATGTCATGCGATCCGACTGACGCTCGGTGCTTATTGGTAGCCGGGCCGGTAGGTGGGAAACTGGTTACCGATAAAGGTGCGAATGTATCGATGTCAGATAGAAAGCAACTTTCAGCACAGTACTCAATGAGCCCTGTGAAAACTTCCATTCATAGTCAAGGCCGCATACGTGAGATTAAGTGAGATTGAGTGCTGTGGGGTCAGGTGGAGTTGGTGCCGTAAATGGAAACTCCACCGTTCCATTTTTCGCAGGTCTTCCTCTTGATGTGCTGTCCATAAATGTTGAATAGGACAGGAGACAGTATACATCCTTGGCGGACTTCTTTGCCAAACGCAAAAGGATACGAAGTCACTTTTGCAATCCTAACTGTTCCTTGGCTGGTCATGTAAAATCTCTATTGTAGTCCAATAAGATGTTTAGGGACTCCGATCTCCTGGAGGATCATCCAGCAGTTTGGCAGGTTCTAGGAGCCCTCTCACGTTCCACGTGCCTATGTGGTTACGTGACTACGGATGGAAGTTTTCATGGGGTTCATTGAGTACTGTGCTGAAAGTCGCTTTCTATCTGATATCGATACATAATGAAGATTTCTTCTTTTAGACGACCTCTGTGGCGTGGTGGGCGAAGGTCTGCCTGCGACGTAGAAGGTTGCGGGTTCGATTCTCGCCTCAGAACAAATGTGTGTACGATCTGCAGATATTTGTTCAGGCCCTTCTGGATGTTATGTATGTATAATAAAAAATATCTATCTATGTAGTGTGTTGTATTATGTATATCAGTTACCTAGTACCCATAACACAAGCTCTGCTTAGCTTGGGGCTAGATAATGTGCTGTGTGAATCACCGTAAATATTTATCTATGTATTCAATATGTCATAATATGTATGTGTATTGGTTGCAAAGAAACGTATTTTTACTTACTTTTACTATTTTACTAAGTATCTGGCTCCACAGTACGAACTTTCAATTTAAAAAGCTATTATTTTTCTGTGTAGAGTGCAAAGTTTGCGAGACAAGTGGACAAGTCTCGGAAGTTCGCAACTTTGCCCCTTTTCTCTCTACTGTGTCGCCATTTTTACTGTCTGCACTCTTGAGTTTTATTATTAGAAGAATCGCCTTAAAAATGGTTTATTCATTTGCGAGAAGGTCCTAAGATAAGTCATCCTGCGACTACAAAACCAAATGGACTGAAAGAAATGTCCGAAGAGATAAAATTCTATGGCTTTTGGAAGACACACTAATATTTAAATGTGGAACAGGGTTTGTTTGTAACAAAATCTGAAGAATTATGATTGAAAAAACTTCACTAATTTGAATAAAAAATACTTTACTGTAATGTAGAGGGTCACTATCAAAAACAATTTATTGATAAATCCCATTCGGTACCTACTTTACTCTTTTGAAAAATGAGAGCGCAATGTAAAATGTAGCTAAAACTAAATGTAGCTAATTTTTAGTATTGTGAGTATTTTGTCCGTAACGCCAACAAGTGGCTCTGCCGGAAGACCAGCGTTGGATGGTAGCTTGCCAGCCATTCAACTCATGCTGAGTCAGAGCCAATTTTGTAGACGGACCTTAGTACACTTTATTTTTTTCCATGCTCTAAAATGTATTCCCACTTATGTTCTGTCTATAAAATAAATATATTTTATTCTTATTCTTCTTTTATTCTAAAACAGTAATTATAATTATATAGGTAGAGGATGAGAAGAGAATTTGGATTTGGATTAATCTAAATTTAATCATCGGTCTGCCGTGCCGATGCTTCGAGAACGGTTTAGAAAATAACCACAGAAATAATAAGAAAGTTTTTAAGAGAGATAACCTCCGAAACAAAACGCCCCCACGGGTACAAACTTGCAGTTGGTAACATTCGTTTTAATTTGATATTCAACACAGACCGTTTCGGCCACGGAGACTTAACTTTTGTACTAGAAGAGCTTAATGAAATCAATAGTAACAAATATTTGATTTCATAGAAATTACCCCGACTGGTAGCTTACGCACTAATACAAAATAACTTTGTTCATGTTATTATATTGTACTCTGTGTTCTGTCAATTTAACACGTGTGCGAATTGTGTCCGAGAGCTGTTCTGCATCTATAGGGAGCATCCATTCTGCATCCATATCTGCTTAAGGAGAAGAAAACAGTGGTCAGTGCACTACTTTGGATGTCGGGTACAAGTAGGAACAAGTAGGAAAACGAGCAAGAATTTTCCTGAAATTCCACAAATGAAATAAATAAATAGAAAATAAGTCATTAGACATTATAATCTAAATTAATTGACGTTTTTTAGTCTTACAAAAACTCAAGAACAAGTGGATGGATTTGGCTGATTTTGGTTTTGAAATATTTTGTTTAAATATAAAAGACGAAGTTCGCCGGGTCAGCTAGTGTGTAGGTACTTATTAGAAATAATTGTTTTTGTTTTAAAAAACTATAAACTGAATTCAATTATAGAGTTTTTTCATGGATCCTATGCAATATCAGAACTAGACCTAAATAAAATAGTCCCACATGGGAAGCACCAGCTATCAAATAAAAAAAGAATAGTGAAAATCGGACCACCCAGTGAAAAGTTCTGAAGCCACAAACATAAAAAAATATACAGTCGAATTGAGAACCTCCTCTTTTTTTGAAGTCGGTCAAAAAATAAAGACAAATCTAAAGGCAAAAATACCTACTATTCTAAGGAAATACCTACTATTCTAAGGAAATACCTACTATTCTAAGGAAATACCTACTATTCTAAAGGTACCTTAGAAATAGTACCTAGTTATTTTTGCCTGTATATTTTTTATGTTTGTGACTTCAGAACTTTTTACTGGGTGGTCCGATTTTCACTATTCTTTTATTATTCGAAAGCTGGTCTTGCACGTCTCAAATACACGGACGGCAAGTGGCCGACTGCAGATGAGACGGTAATCGGCGGCAGTTGGCAGATGCCGTGCCTTCGCCCTTAGTTGGCCTCAGCCCACGGTACAGAATCATTTTCTCTCTAAACTGCCTTCACTGAATAAACTTTTATCTTGGAACGTAAAAAATTAATAGCTTTTCAGTGTAGCCGATCCGTTTCACCCCAAGTGGAAACTAACGAGTTTTACAGATTAAGGTTAATCTATGCATTAGAAAACCCTTGGGTCTAATTTTCTACATTCCTAAACGTTTTATGGAGTGTTTACTAACCGATATGCGATGTCTATCAATACTTTTTCAGAGACTGTAAATGTTTTTTAAATGCTAGTCAGCTCAAAATAATATAAAGATCAAAATAGAATTAGTAATGCAAGACAGTTATTTAAAACCCTGCATAAATATAGGTAAATTTTATGTAGATTTAAAAAACAAGACAACGTTACACAACACCAGATAGATTTGTCTTTTTTTTACAATAAATTAAATATTATAATAATTGTTGCAATATTGCACTGCTTTTACGCAAACCAAAACTTTAGGTACCTAACCTTATTGTGTTTATTTATCCTAGTTACCCCGTGTGACCACAATCGCTGTGGCGCGGTAGAAACGTAGGGGAAATAAAAACAAAAAGGTGAGCGATAAATACCCGACAAATAATCATTATTTATGTTATCGAAATGCAAAAATTTAAAAAGTTTTAAAAATAGTTGTCAATAAGGATACCTTGAAATAGGTACTGTAAGTCGCAGAAGGACAAATCAAAATCAAAACTAAAATTAGCAAACGTAATCATAATCATATTTTAAACCCAACCGAAAAACAAATTGTAGTACCACGAAAATTCCTTAGCAAAGACGTGCGTTCACTTACCTGGTGACAATGGCTTTCTTTAAAAACAGTCCTTACCTAATCTCTTACGTGAACAAAGGTCTGAGTGCCCGACATTAGCAACAATAAACCCGTTGGCTGTTACCGACAGACCATTAATTTGAACCGATTATGTATCGATGTATCGGGCATAAGTATCGGCATGTTATACTAGCATGAGGCCCGACTTTGACTGCAGATTGAGAATTTTACTCAATTATAAATATGAAAACAATCGTAAAGATAGACAAGTTAATTTTTCCAATTGTTTTTATAAGACAAATTTTTATTGATTAGTTTCATCAGATCGCCACATCACTTAATGCACTCACTGCCCACACGCCACTACATGGGGGCGGATTTGGGCACCTGCGTTTTGGGCTATGAATGTGTTAGTATATCGCATTTACTTCCCAGGTGTGACCCAGGTGTTGAAGAAAGATCAGAGGCCATTGTCTACTATTGATAAAAGCATGCAGGGTTGGGGTTTCATTAAAAAAAGCTCACATCACAGCTCCTCCGCTACGAAACAAATGACTCGAGCTAGAATCCGATTTCAGGGTTTCCCGCTCTCCGCAATAATCAGTCAGCCTCGCATAAAGCATAACGATTTTATATATTTAGTTGTATCGATATATCGAATGTGAACCGCACTCAGCAGGCCTGTGCCTGACAGTTGATATTTTATTGCCTACCCTTGCTCAGTTGACCGGGAAACTGTACTTTATGCTTTTATATCCAAAGTTTGTTGTTGCTCGCAAAAAACTTTGGTATAGCTGATAGGCTAGGTACTACGCAATTGTTCATTTCCCTAAGGGTTTCTGGGAAAATTTGTAGAAAACGAACTGAAAACAACTTTTGGGAACAGGAAATTTTGAGGCTATTGGAAAAGTTGGTAGATCTAGCAATAGATACTCTAAAACTAGGAATTAATTTTCATGTTTAAATATTTGTGGATGTGGTTTAAGTATACATATATTATTATATTTATTTGTAGTTTTATTCTTCCACTAGCGGACAAAAAAAAATAAGTGCAAATAAAATCAACTGGCATCTCATATTTCTTATTTGATAATAATTAATTTGACTAACATAAGACAGCATATTTTGTAAGCCTGATGGAATAATTTTTTCTAAACGTAAATATAAGAATAAAAAAATATCTAATAACATTTCCGCGAAAAAACCTACTACGATAAAATCTAACAAATTTTATACAAAATGTATTTTTTTTCTAAATGTTAATTGAATGTCCTGTTCTCAAAACTTCGGAAATGGATTCTTAATAAGATATCGTCTCATGACTTTAAATAACGAATGGACTCGACATTTGATAGCCAAAAAAGACAAAGCATTATCAGTAAGTGATGAATGTACGGGAGAGAGTATACATTCTGGAAATAATCCTGAAATTCCGTACGTCAACACGTGTGAGAGAGTTTTATTGGAGTTTTGAATGACAGCGCCTTGGGGGAGGAGTACTCGATATAAAATTATCTGAGAGATACATCGTGAAATGGAAATACTTTACATTTTTATACACAAATTCGTAGTTGTAATGGTTTAAAATAGATATATATGCATAAGGTATTTGTGTCACCGATAGTTATAAATTTGTAATTTGTTGTTCCGTTTTTTTTGTTTTATAAGAAATACACCAATACATTGACATTATTTCAATTACAGATATTTTATTTTTAATTATAATTAATATAGTCCAAATAATAAATCAATTAATTGGTATTTATTCTCGTCGAAGCGACATGACCCAAGAGCTGGTGAGTATCTGGCGCAGTGCATCAGTATATACCCAGTAAGTACCATACAGCAGCGGGTCAATGCAGCCAGCGTCTTGGATAGGTACGCTTGCGACTCGTATTGATATGAATTAGTTGAGCAACCCGTAGATTGTTTCCAACAGTATGCAGTTAGCTTAATTGTTTCTATTGTAAATACTAGTTCTATATTTTTTTTTTGTTTGGTTGTTATTATCTTTTTGAATGAAGTAATTTACTTACAATAGAAACAATTAAGCTAACTGCATACTGTTGGTGAAAAACGAACTGAATCAACAATAAAACAACTGATTCAATAAACAATAACGCCATCGAATAATATCCAAAATGTCTAAATATCCAAAGGCCCCAGTCAGCAGCAATTAGAGCAACCCTAAAGTCGCACGATACAGAATACACCTCTGCGAGTTTTCATGTCCGATTTAACATGACGAGGGTTGGCCATTATTCAGCATTATCGGTCGCAGCGGGCAACACTACCGCCTAAATTGTTTATGATTTAAAGTTAATGGAGGTGTTGTTGTGTACATTATGTCGCTTCATCGTTAAAAGGACAGCTCATTGTGTGTGGTTAAAAAAAATGATCGTTTTTGAAATGTGCTACCTGCTCTACATTTCAATGCAAACCTTTGTTTTTTACGCAACTTACGAATTTATACTTTTAATCGAGTTTGTAACCTACCTAAAGTTTTATATCGCAATATAAAATTTCATATTAAAATGTATCTTTCTTTGTCCATCCAAACGGATGGGTGTTTGTTATCTCTTCACGCCAAAACTACTCAACGGATCGGGCTAATTAAGCATACAGGTAATCCTAATCCTGGCAAAAGTTTGTATTTTACTCAAAAACTTCTGAACGGATAGATCTGAAATTTTTAGCTAGGAGGGCATTATTATTACCTCACAGGTACATAATAACCTTACCTATGTTCCTTGAAATATGCTCTACATCAGATAATGTGAACGCGGCTCTACATTCAAGCCCTGCCACTCGACACGAAATCAATTCTCAATAGCAAGTATAAAAAGCTATTGACAGTCGCTTCGCACTTGCCTTTTCCTTCGGGATTTTGTGACAGTTTGGGACGTATTTTATTCACCATCCGTTCGCGTTTAACAACAAGCTTTTTGAGACGTGTAGGCACATCGTAGGCATTTTAGATTGTTGATATTTTAATTATTATTTACCAATGCCTAGGATCAGTTACTTTCAGGTTTATTAGTAACGTGCCTACTATTCTCATTATTATTAAAACGATAGCGATAGAGATAAAATGTTTATATCAGAACATAGGTAAGTTGCAATAACATGGGTTCTCTTTTAAGCATAAATATGCCCGTATTAGAGAAACCCACCAAAAATATAATTTCAAATAAAATAACCAACGAGAAATATTTTTTACCGTGATTAACGTCTATCAAATCGATGAACATGGGTAGCAGTAGCATGTTCAAAAAAGTGTCACGTTGTTCATTATATTGTCATGACGACTGAAAGCACTGAAGATTACAAGTTCTAATTTCGTCTAATATATAGCGTTGATAGTTAGCTAACACCAGAATGGCAAAAACAGTATATGAACTAAGATTAAGGTAAGATTTTCAATGTGACGTTTCACGTACAATTATCGTTCTTAAACAGACTTTAGAGACAACCACTTTTTTTTAATTGACTGATATCACCAGATTCAGTCATTCAGTCTTTGGACTGGTAGGTTTGAAATAAGTCGTTTACATAAAGGATTTTGTAAAAGTCATAAATCTAGAATCTTAATTACCAGAGAGAATACAATAACTACGTAATTGATTACAGTGACTCGCGGGGGCCGATCGTACCACAATATTTTATTTAAAAAATACATAAACGTTTTTATAAATATAACAATGGATATTCTATGGTTTCAATGGCATGAAATTCAATATACATGTATGTATATATAAAGCAGTTTGCAGATTAACGCTGTTTTAGATTCGCAGCCAAAACTATCCGAGCAGAGATTCCTGAATCCCGTTCGCAATAGAACTCGTAATACAAGTAGATACAGATGTTACTGAGCTATCACTCAGTTGCCCACGGGACCGCACCGAGCGTGACCGCCCGCTGACAGCGCCTCTGTATCGAGTTACAAAGTGAGTTCTAATCGAAGATCGAGTTTCATGTGACAGTGGTTCGAGTGAGTGTGTAGTAACAAGTGGTAGTGGTTGGCGATGCGCTTTTCACCGTGACTGTACTTTTAGTGTGTTTACGTTTGTTTTTATGGAGTAAGTGTTTTTTTTAATTTTAAATGTGAAATCTAAATTTTTTTTTGAATATCATTGTCAAAAAACTGGACCATTTTTCAAAAAATAGTACACTAGTCTTGTTCATAACCAATCATTTTTATGACCTTAAATAAAAAAAAAACAAATAACTTAATCGTTTCTTAATAAACTTAGCGACGCGTGACCCAAGAGCTGGTGAGTATCTGGCGCAGCGCATCAGCATTGCCATACAGCGGGGGAATACAGCCAGCATCTTGAGTACGCTTCCGACTTGTATTTATATGAATCAGTTGAGCTATCTGTAGATTGTTTGCAACAGTCTGCAGGTAGGTCAATCATGTCAATGGTAAATACTAGTTCTAATTTTCTATCTTTTCAATATTTTTTTCTTTGTTTATAAATTTATTATCAATTCACTCACCAACCTGAAGAGTATCTATCTAATATCGAATTTGCATAAATATTTATATACATTAGCCAAACCTGATGTTGCGAAGTTTTGCGCTGTAATGTGAAAACCACAGATTATCAGAAACTGGTGAAAACATTATTCAAGAATTAAATTATATAAGAATTTAAAATACATCCTACAGAAGCATAATCGTGTCCCTAGTAACTAGGTATACTAAAATAAAGGTCCAGAGGTCATTGTATAAACAAAATAATATAACTTCGGTAATAAATAACGTCTATCAGTTTTCAGTCCCGTGTCTGAACCCGCACCTCGCGAGCAAAGATTAAATATAAATTATGACATAGCCTCGACTCGAGACCAATTAATCAAAATTGGAACCAGATCCTACTAATATTATAAACGCGAAAGTTTGTAAACATGTGTGTTTGTTACTCTTTCACGCAAAAAATACTGAACGGATCGGGCTGAAGCTTTGCGTACTGGTAGTTCTAGGCCTGGAATAATACATAGGCTACTTCTTATCCCATAAATCAGTTCCCGTGGGATTGGCGTGCGAAGCCGCAGGGCGAAAGTAAATAAATAATTGAGTTAAACGTCAATTTTCTCTCACAAATGCGACTTAATTATTAATTATAATAATGCTGGACAATCCACACATCTTTGACGACCTCTGTGACGCGGTGGGCGAAAGTCCGCCTGCGACGCAGGAGGTTGCGGGTTCGATTCCCGCCTCTCGGGACAAATGTTTGTACAATCTGCAGATATTTGTTCAGGGCGTTCTGGATGTTTCCTTTATAATAAAAAATATCTATGTAGTGATTCCTATCCTTCAAAGAGACTCCGAGCATAGTTCTTTCTAAAATTCACTGAGCGACTTTGAACTGGTGGACCAGCCCTACCGTCAGTGTCCACGGCTCGACTCCGTAGGACATGACGACTTACTTAGATAGCATGTTTGTATACAGGTGGATTTTTTCTATGGTGTGAGTAACGGAAACTTTGTAGTAAGTTACTGCAGACAGATACTGGATGCCGCAAGCTTAAGACAGGGCGCTGTGGCGCTTATATAAGGAAGGCATAATAAGCCCCATTCACACCTGCGATTCACTGATGACATAGTCTTAATGGCGGAGTCGCTGTAGGAGCTGAACCTGATGCTGGATAGCCTAGGTTCAGCCTCGCGACGCATCGGTCTCGGCATGAATTTGGATAAAACCAAAGTCATGATCAATGGCCTCATTGATCGTCGTATGTCCTCGGTCGTACATGGTCACCCTCTCGAAATTGTTTCCGAGTACACTTACCTTGGACAAAATCTGCAGTTGGGTAAAAACAATTTTGAGAAGGAGGCCAAGAGGAGGATCCAGCTATGCTGGGCAGCGTTTGGAAAAGTACATCGAGTCTTCTCGTCATCCATACCGCAATGCTTGAAATCAAAAGTTTTCAATCAATGCGTCCTACCCGTCATGACCTACGGAGCTGAGACGTGGGCGCTCACGATAGGGTTGGTCCACCAGCTCAAAGTTGTTCAGCGAGCTATGGAAAGAGTGCTGCTCGGAGTCTTTCTGAAAGATAGGATTCGTAACGAATACATCCGATAGAGAACCAAAGTTATCGACATAGCTCAAAGAATTAGCAAGCTGAAGTAGCAGTGGGCCGGCCAGGTCATATCTCCCAAAGAACCGACAACCGCTGGGGTAAACGTGTTCTTGTAACGTAGTGTAGGACGCCCTCGGACCAGGTGGGATGACGATCTGCAAATGACTGCGGGCAGATGCTGGATGCGGCAAGCTGAAGACAGGGTGCTATTCCGCTTATTAGGGGAGGATAAGCCCCATATTATGATGATGATGTAAGAAAGGCAATATGTACATATTACCGTACTTAAATTGATTTGATGACTATGGCTTCTCTTCAATTTAAGTACAATCACACACACAAATGTTGACAAGTCCTTAATTAGTTGAAAACAAACAGTCTGAACAATAACGCCCGCGTTCGCAGTAATTTCAATTTCGGTACCAAAATAGTTATTTCCAAATTACGTGTTAATCACGTTATTAAGTTATGCGGTTTCGTTGGTAAATTTAACGTTATTTGTAAAGTAAACAAACAATTAAATTGTATGAAGCACCACATTACTGATTCAAAAGGATACGTATGTACTTATATAAATAAATAGATCCATGATAATTAGACAATTTCTGTATGTATATGAAAATTTCACGTATTGTTCAATCAATTAATGCAATTTCTTTGTAATATTTGAAGTAAGTATAATAGTTTTTTTTTAAACCAAATCGTTTTTATTCTGTCCTGTGTTTCTGTTTTATTTGGTGTTCAATAAAGAGTATTTGTATTGTATTCTATTTATTTCTTAAAGATATGAGATAAGATAAAGATATAGGTACCAAATCGAAGAAAGATCTAGTCTTGTCTAGGGAATTTATGAAAATAGGTAGATAAGTATTATAATCTGAGAGCACAGAAATAGATCCTAGGCTATCATTACATTACACAGGTCAACGCTAAATGTGCTACCTACTTAGGAATATGGTGTGTACGTACATACTAAACATAAACACACATGTGTTTATGCTGATTGTCATGTTTCTAATTCAATTTCTTTTTTTGTTCTTAAATATCATGTTTTATTATAGAAAGAAACTTCGATATTTGATGAATTCATTATAAACCTTGTTTGTATAGGAAGAACACCCATCTTCAGGCAAATGCGGTTATTCCTTCGAGCACTGATAGTAGATTCGTTGGTGTTCTTTCAACATAAACAAGTTAACCCGCTTATATTCGTAAAATTGCTTATTGTTGTCATATTATTTTGCAGTAAAATAACTGTTGAACGTGATCGGTTCCTTTATTAGAGGTTTTACTCTGAAAAATAGTTAAATAAACGCGCTAAATACCGGTGAATATTTAATATAAAAATATAAATCGAAAATACCTTTATTTACAATTGATTTTTTATTATTGTCAAGGTTAAGTTAATGATTAACATAATAGTGTCATTATTGTCTATTATAGAATTGGATAATGAGAAGGTAATTTTGTTTTTTTTTTAAACACAAAAACTAGTGGCTTTGCACATGTGGACTTTAAATTTTGGAACATATAGCGATATTTATAATATCGCCTTTTTTGGTCAAAGATAATGTAGCCTCCTAAAAGTGAAATAATTTTTGAAATCTATCTAGTAGTTTTTTAATTTTAATCCTTACAAACATACAAAACCTCCCCATCTCCGAACATCCGTGAGGGCCGCCGCCGTCTTGGGGACGCTTCCGACTAGTATTGATATGAGTCAGTTGAGCTACCTGTAGATTCTTTGCAACAGCCTGCAGTTAGCTCAAGTGTTTCAATTGTAAACATTTGTTTCTATTACCTACCTATTTCATTGTAATTATCTTTGTAAAAGAATGGCTTCATTATTATGACACATTTTTATACATCATATTTATTATTATAATGGATAGGATGCCTTTTTTTATAAAAATCCTCCATTTGATACTAAGTTTCATTTGCTTCTATTATTTTACTGTAATTTGGTAATAACGGCACAAAATTTTTGTTTCATTTTAAAAGGTTACAATGAGGTTACAATGAATTTCCTACAAAACCCTCCATCCTCTACAACCATAGACAAAAGAGCTCTATGAATACAAACTGGTTAGGTAGGTATTAAGAGACCGCATTAGTGGGACAATCCTTGAAACTCCTGGCAGCTGTTTAACCTCCAAACTCGGATAATCAGGATGCGCTGACCCTAAATGACTGTGCGTTTGTGGATCCAGTTTCAATGGCGTTGGAAGTAGGGCAAGTCTAGCGTAGATTATAATTCTGCCAAATTTAATGTGAAATGTGTGTAAGTAAATTACAAAAACTCGTGGGCTTAGCCTAGAGTTTCACGATTCAAATAATTATCACACTAATATTATAAATACGAAAGTTTGTATGGATGGATGTTTGTTACTTCTTCACGCCAAAACTACTAGACGGATCTGGCTGAAATTTTGCATACAAGTAATTCTAATCCTGGAATCAAACATAGGCTACTTTTTATCCCAATAATCAGTTCCCGTGGGATGAGAATCACCTTTTAACGTTTCCATAGGAACAACGCGTGCGAAGTCGCGGGGCGCAGCTAGTATAAAATAAAACAAATAAATATTAACATTTCACGTTGATTTTGGCTTGAGTATTCAAAATTAAAACATGTCATACAATTTAAATATATCGAAAAACTCTGACAAAATTAAAAATCTATTTTGTCTGAGTCAAAAAATAAGTAGGAAATAAGAGTGTAAGAGATAGAATTATTTATTAATTTAAATTTGAGATCTCCCTATGAATATGAGCGTAGAGCTCGTTTTTTATAGAAGTAGACTAAAATAACAAAATAACATAGTGTGTTTGTGTACCTACTGTGAGTATGCGAAAGCTTATGTCCAGCAGTGGACTAGCTGCTAAAAGCTTTTGAATGTGATAAATGAGACATCATTTACAAGACTCTGACCATAAATCATTTAAACAAATAAAAAATGACAGTTCACACAGCATTATCTAGCCTAGCTAAGCATCACTTGTGTTATGGGTACTAGATAACTGATATACATAATTCAATACACTACATAGACAGATATATTTTATTATACATAGAAAACACACAGAACGCCCTGAACAAATATCTGCAGATCGTACAAATGTGTCGGGACACATTTGTACGACCTTGAGGCTGACCTGATCATACATACACATTTTGACATTATGTTTCATCTCATTTTCGCAATAGAAGCATGTCTACACCTAGATTCTCGGTCCACGTGAATAACCATATAAATAGAGTCAGAGTTAAATCGTTTATTTCTTTAGACTTACAAAATAAGTACTTAGACAAGTCAAATTTTTACTTTATAAACAGCTTGATAAATAGTTATTACTATCAAACAAGAAATAAGGTGCAATTGACTCTAATTCACTTCAATTTTTTGTCCACTAGCAGAAGAAGTGAAAAAGAAACCACTAGCAAGTTTATCGCTTATCAACTAATACAATCTTAGGATAACTAAGTCTAAATGGTCTTACATACTATTGTCTGTGTGGAACTGGGCGACATCCGGCCAAGCATTAACATCATTGACGTAGTCATCTACGGAGTAATAGGCTTTCTTGATAAGATTTCGTTTTATGTACAGTTTAAATTTACGAATAGGGAGTTCAGTTGCTTCAGATGGAAGCTTATTATAGAATCTTACGCTTACTTAGAAATAAGGTGCAATTGACTCTAATTCACTTCAATTTTTTGTCCACTAGCAGAAGAAGTGAAAAAGAAACCACTAGCAAGTTTATCGCTTATCAACTAATACAATCTTAGGATAACTAAGTCTAAATGGTCTTACATACTATTGTCTGTGTGGAACTGGGCGACATCCGGCCAAGCATTAACATCATTGACGTAGTCATCTACGGAGTAATAGGCTTTCTTGATAAGATTTCGTTTTATGTACAGTTTAAATTTACGAATAGGGAGTTCAGTTGCTTCAGATGGAAGCTTATTATAGAATCTTACGCAATTACTGAATGTGTCTTTTTATGACTGTCATAATTAAAGATATTATGACTATCTATTTAACCGACTTCCAAAAAAGGAAGAGGATTATTACCCAGTATTTGTTTATTTTCGTTTTTATTTTAGTTACCTCAGAACTTTTGACTGGGTCATTCGATTGAGATGATTCTTTTGTTATTTGAAAGCTGGTGCTTCCCGTGCCATTTCAATGCGGTCCAGTTCTGACCATGGCTTTCCATAAAATTGTAGTCGGTGTATAGTTTTTTAAAATAAACTAGATATTTTTTTTTATCTTATTAGTTAGATAATTTTCTAATGCGCCCCATTTCTCAATCTAATTGATTAAGTTAACTTTATTAATATAGAAAATTAAGGTCGAACAAAATTACCAAAGTACTCAGAAAAAAATATTTATTTCATTTGATTCGGGTTGTATGCCCACAAATGATTTCCCTACCTTTCGTAATCTAATATTATGGGAATAACCGACGTGAATATTAGGTAAGCCAACACCGGCACAATTTACGACGTGGCAACATGAGTGACGTGTAATGATTACTTCAACGTCACGTCACTTCTGCCACTCTACGTCTGATTCAATCTGCTATAGCCGTTTTGGTAGAAGTAACGTCGATAAAAAATAATAACAAATATTTTTGTACATCTACTTTTGTACTTACCCCCTTATTCATAATAGTCTGCTAACTTAGCACACAGCTAAATCTCGCTCTGTCTTCTTCTATGTAACCTTAATGCCCAGTTAATTCTAAAGTTCCCCGGAAGAGATCACTCACAGCGATACGGCCGCCCTTTATACTTTTATTTTAAACATTTTGTTTGTATTTTTTCCTGTCTTTGTGTGGTATGATAGATTTTGTATGTATCTAATGATGGTCCTTTCTAAATAATTATTCATCAATCTGATTCGCACTAATAGATTATTAACTAAGGAATACATATATTATTGTAAATTAAATGAAATTAAAGAAAATTATATTTATTCTGATCGGTACAAACTTAGATATAATGTCTAATATCTTACGTAACAGTTGCTTGTATATTCTAAATGTAACTCACGAGCGGAGCGAGCGCTGTCGAGGTGATGTGAGTGAACACATATTTGTATATTACGTTACAAAGCTGGAAGCTACGTTTTTTACTGAATGTGTCTTTTTATGACTGTCATAATTAAAGATATTATGACTATCTATTTAACCGACTTCCAAAAAAGGAAGAGGATTATGACCCAGTATTTGTTTATTTTCGTTTTTATTTTAGTTACCTCAGAACTTTTGACTGGGTCATTCGATTGAGATGATTCTTTTGTTATTTGAAAGCTGGTGCTTCCCGTGCCATTTCAATGCGGTCCAGTTCTGACCATGGCTTTCCATAAAATTGTAGTCGGTGTATAGTTTTTTAAAATAAACTAGATATTTTTTTTATCTTATTAGTTAGATAATTTTCTAATGCGCCCAATTTCTCAATCTAATTGATTAAGTTAACTTTATTAATATAGAAAATTAAGGTCGAACAAAATTACCAAAGTACTCAGAAAAAAATATTTATTTCATTTGATTCGGGTTGTATGTTGAAGGGTTAATGGTAAGAGCGGGTCTCCCAACATAATCTAATTTTGCCTAACTTAATAACTATACAAACAGGTTCAGGAGTCATCCTGAACCTGTTTGTATAGTTATTAAGTAATTGCAATAAATATTTATTACATATGTTTTTTTATTTGTTTTATTAAAATGTCCCCGGAAGTGACAAATACCAAAAAGACAAACTCTAACTCCCTGAGGACATGCCATCAAAACCTCAACGGCCTCAAGTGTGGATTGAAATTAATTTTGGCAGTGCGTAAATTGAACTGTCATGTTAACGTTAAATAAACGCTTGGATGCTCGTTATTTTATTGTAACATGAACGCTCTTTTGTTTTCGAGCTTTACGGAATATAACGCTACATTTACGAGTACGATGATTTTCTGTGATTTTTGTGTACTTTTAATATTAATTTTGTATAAACAATGAATGTCCATTTTAGAAAGAAAACTCGCGTAACTTTCTTCTGTTTTCAACAACAAAATTATTCTCTCTATTTTCTCAACCTCAACAGCCTGTATTGGTCCACTGCTGGACGCAGGCCTCCCCCAGAGAAGCGCCTTGTTGGCGTTTATGTCATGCATGGAGCCCATAATCCCCGCTGGGCATGCGGGCTGGGGATCGCAGTTCGGTTTTAAAATTGTTCTGCAGGAGCGCTGCTGCCCGCCCTCCGGTGAATATCCCTTAGTCGCCTCTTACGACACCCACGGGAAGAGTTGCGGTGGTGCAAATTCTAAGCCAGCACTACACAGCTATCGGTCTAAGCCCTAGACAATTTAACCCGCAGTGTACCTACATCGGATTCGTACCACTTAGTGCAATGGAATAAATAGGAGGGTGGGCTACTGATAATAAATATAACTTTTTATTGGCTGCTTTTTTTAAAATTAATAGTAACAGTATTTATATCCAGTCATTTACTCATTTATTTAATTATTAATAAGAACGGCTAAGTGAGTAAAATATCTAAAAAACTACAACATAAAAACTTTCAATGTTTTTATAGTACCTAATATGTACACAGTATAGCCACGGTAAAGTTATCTTTAGTATAGCGTTAGTTGCCAAAAGCTTCAAAACACAATACTAACTATAATAATGATGAATTAACGAAGCGGTATCTAACAATTTATGAGATCGAGGTGTTTATTTATTTATTTTTAAGCGGTATAATAAGTAGGTAAATACATAACCTTTAATACTAGATCTTATACTAGATAATATGTTGTCCAATCCATTGTCTGAAGAAGCCCGAAAAATTTACGATCTTGCTTTGAGTTTTTTTTCTCTAGAGATTAGTTTTTAGTTTTCATTTATATATGTTATAAATATTGATAATAATCAAAGTCAAAGTCAGAGTCAAATCGTTTATTTCTTTAGACTTACAAAATAAGTACTTAGACAAGTCAAATTTTGACTATATAAACAGCTTGATAAATAGTTATTACTATCAACAAGAAATAAGGTGCAATTGACTTTAATTCACTTCAATTTTTTGTCCAATGTACCAATTAGGCGATGTGGTCGCTCTGCGACAAAGCCTTTTGTTGTGTGGTGTAATAAAAAAAAATACTTTGACACGCTTTATTTTTGAATTTTTTGTTTAATTTCTAAATATGTCTACAATATCTTCTGATTATCTTACTGACGTACATAATAAAACTTTTTTTTACCAAGTACACTACCGTAGCACAAATAGGAAGTTACTCTACCAACCAAAGTTCCATATAACACGCGGGTACAAAGAAAGCGAGAATATTATTGGAATGTACCTACCCCTTATCACTTCTGATAACGCTGACCACTGACTCGCATCCTACCACATACCAAAACGTCATATATCAACAAAACTGCAAAGTAAACTAACCTCTATTCCGCCAGTTCTTAGTGCTAAACTTATTTGTGGTGGGTAGAGAAGTTGTTGTAGGAAAAATGAGATGAAGAGGTCAAAGAACATTGTCTGATTAGGCGCGATGATTGCAAGTACTTAGTACGAACGTTTTGAGGTTATAATGCACTCGTTAGGTTGATTGCTCTGCGATTTCTGCTAAATGGCGAAAACCTTAGTATTTACGTCAATATTTACCAAGTGAGTTTATGGTGCCTCATCTTTCGGCCTCCCCCAAACGACTTCATGAATCTATCTATCATTATGGTGCATCAACCTCAACAGCCTGTATTGGTCCACTGCTGGACGCGGGCCTCCCCCAGATAAGCACCATGTTGGCGTTTATCTAATGCGGGTTCGGGATCTCAGTTCTGTGGTAGAATTGTTCTGCAGTGGGCGCAGCTGCCCGCGGATATCCCTTAGTCGCCTCTTACGACACCCACGGGAAGAGATGGGAGGGTGTAAATTCTAAGCCAGCACCACACGGTTATGGTGCCTATGGTGGTATATTTCTCCCGAACGAGCGTATAGGCATCCAGGAGGTACCACAGGTTTAGGCACAGTTCAGTTCAGTTCAGTTCATTTATATAAAAATGGAATGTGCATTACAGGTCATATCATTATACAATGTTACATTTACAAGTACCTACATATTACATAATTTTGTCACTTTTAGGCTTGTGAGCTCGTTCAAGGTGTAGAATGTCTGTACGACAAGTCAGCGTTTTAGTTTGGAGTTTGGAGTTAAGGCCTTTTAAAGCTTATTCATATTTTTATTTTTACTTTCCGTTTATTCGTAATGAAAAGCACAGTGTTTACCTTGGGTGAAAGTAACATTGAATCCCTCGAACTATTAGCGCCAAACCCCGTCTCGGGACTAAATAAGTTACTATCATCCTTTGGGTAACAATGTACTATAAATCCAATCATCCGCCATTTTAAAGAAATGGCGCCAGACTCAGCACCTTTCGTCCGTGAAACACATAACTCAGGCATAAATTAAATTAAAATAAAGATGGCGGAGAAATGGCGGCTCTGGGAACAGTCTACACAAGGCTGCGCACATATCCGCCATTTAAAAACTGTTCTAAAAATGTTATGTTGTGATATCGATTGCGTATAAGTATCACAACGCTGCTGATGAACTGACGCGTTACGTACACATAGTTATAAAAGCATAAAAAGATCCAGCTATGTCAATATGAATTGATCGGGCCTGATCCAAGCCACCAAGTCAATTCACCGAATTCAGGGGACTTGACAAGCACAGTAAGGTCAGTCGGTCAGTCAACACGATAGCTGCCGGTCATTGTCACAGGAAAATAATAAATTATTACTTTATAAGGATATCTTTATCATGCCCGTGACCCTGTCTTATCAAAGTTCAAACACGTTTTTCGTTCGGGAATTTCGTTGAAGGAGATTGCTTGGAATTTTTCTGGGTATTACATCTGTTGTTCTGAAGATCTTGGGTTTTGTTTTTACCCCACAGTTGCACTGTAGGTGTGTTTGAGTAAACAGATAGACAGATAAACATGTATTTGCTTCTGCAACACACAGTACTTAAGTGGCACTCGTATAATTACCTATAGGTAAACATATGATCATAATTAATTATACACATTCGGCAAATAGAAATATAATATTAATTAATTTTGTTTTAAAAAAATATAAACCGACTGTAATTTTTACAGTTTTTTCATGGAAAAATTAAAATGGGACCACAAGGAAAGCACCAGCTTTCATTATAAAAAAAGAATCATGCAAATCGGACCCCCAGTCAAAAGTTCTGAGGTAACAAACAAAAAAAAAATACAGACGAATTGAGAACCTCCTCCTTTTTTTGAAGTCGGTTAAAAATAGCTAACAAGGAACAAAGAATAATAGATGTAACAATAGGTACCTACAGCTTATAAAAATAGGTTGCACATATTAAAAGAGTTTAGGTACAAATAGGCATAGTGTGTGCTGCAGCCCAGCAATAACGCATGTTTCTATGGTGTTTTTATGATAGCTAGAGCTGCGCCGTTCTTACGGAAACGTTTAAAGGTGATTTCTATCTCACGGGAACTGATTTTTGAAATAAAAAGTAGCCTATGTTTGATTCCAAGATTAGACTTACCTGTTTGCAATGTTTTTTGTATGTAATAATTTTCAGCCCGATCCGTTCAGTGGTTTTGGCGTGAAGATGTAACAAACATCCATCCATCTATCTATTCATACATCCATACAAACTTTTTTTTAATATTTATAATATTAGTGTGATAGTGTGATAATATTTGAAGCACATGGTAGTGGAATTTTGCTGGATTGTATCTCCTTATAGATTACTTCAACTTCTAGATAGGAGATTTCTTGGAATTTTTCTGGGTATTCATCAAACATTCTGTTGTTCTGAGGATCTTCTTGGGTTTTGTTTTCACCCCACAGCTGTGCTATAGATGTGTTTCTATGATTAATGTTGATTGAAGCCCATGGTAGTGGAATTTTGGTGGATTTTAGCTCTTCAAACGTTACTCAACTTCAACTTGACCGAAAGTAAAGTACTAGGTAGTACCTACTAAGTAAAGTAGATAGAAGACTTTTGAGATTTCTCATATATGTATGTAACGATAATTGGAAAGCTCAAAGTTAAATCATGGTAAAAATCCCGTTATAAATAACTTTAGTTAGTACCTACCTAACTCAAGTCTTTGGTTATTAGTTTAACACGAGAAATTGCTTTAAGGCAATTTCTGAGAAATCCAATGATATCCCAAAAATTCATACGCCAGGAATAAGAGTGTAATAATTTAGTGTTAATAACCATGATGGATTTAAAATTCTTGACTGATGGCTCTGGTTTCACTCCTCACACAACTATAATTTTTCTATGGAAAATCATTATTCCTAGTTTCGATTAATTCAAAAATCGGTATATTTATATAAACTTTAAAGTAAACAATGCATTACATATTTTTTATTGACGACCCCTGTGGCGCGGTGGGCGCAAGTCCGCCTGCTACGCAGGAGGTTGCGGGTTCGATTCCCGCCTCGGGACAAATGTGTGTACGATCTGCAGATATTTGTTCAGGGCGTTCTGGATGTTTTCTATGTATAATAAAAAATATCTATCTATGTAGTGTATTGTATTATGTATATCAGTTATCTAGTACCCATAACATAAGCTCTGCTTAGCTTGGGGCTAGATAATGCTGTGTGAATTGTCCAACCTTTTTTTTTATTTTACAAAGAAGGATGTGCAAAGTTCCATAAATCTGCTGACCCAACTTTTTTGGCGACGAGCATATTGTTTATTTTATAAGGCCGGGGTGCCTTATAAAATAAACAATACGTACCTAAAGGATTCAGAAATCAATAGAATAAACCTTTTACAAGTTGGGAGAAAAAAGTTATTTTAGGTTACATGACTGCTAAGCTGCATTTTCATCCGCCAAAGAATGCCTTCTAACACGAGATACCCGAAGCCGACAATTAATACATCGCAAAGACATCTTTAGATCTTCAGTCAGTCCAATCGTAACGTAATCTAATTAATTTATCCAGGAGAATGCCGTGGTATCAATTTGTAAGATTTTCGTCGAAAAAAAGTTGGTAGACAGCAAATCCATCTACTCGCCGGTGTCTATTCAGATGTTGCCAAAACTAGACTAAACTAATCTGACAGGACTAAAAATGATGCCATCCTTATTATTTTTATCGTTATGACAGGGACAGCGACATTTTTAGAACTGTCAAATTAGTTTAGTTAAGTTTTGCGACATCTGAATAGACATCAATGTCGTTGTTTCAATTTGTGTTACTTGATTTACGATGACATTGACAGTCACAAAAGAAGTCACGTTCTAAGCTTTATGTCGGCTAACTAGCGTTTCTTTGTCGCACAAAATAAAAATAAAAATATATTTTGACTCCCAACAGCTAAAAATGTAAATGATGGTTAGAAAAATCTTTAAAAAAAATATTTATCCGTCATTAGTTATTTATTACATGTCTGCACAGCCCTTGTTTGTTTTTATTCGTGCAGGGGCGGGTGTTGCCATCCTTCTTTCTCCTAGCTGATGTACAATCCATTTCTGAAAGTTTTACGCGGGCGAAGCCACGAGTCGCAGCTAGTGTTTGATAGTTTGGCAGCCTCACTTTACCACCTCTTGTTGAGACAATTGATTGCCTTTCAAAAGCTGCTAAATTAAAGATGGCCGACCACGGAGTGTGGCTGAATGTACGAAATCAGTGCCTGGAAACTTCGGGAGCAATAAAATGATGCAATTTTCGCCTTTTGGGCTTCTTTGAAATGCTTCGTTCTTATTTTCAATGTTATTGCGCTTTAACCGACTGAGCGAAAAGGGTGGTTGTGTGTTTTAAGTTACGGTGAATCGTTTTTTTAAGATATTCGTAAAGTTGTACGACTTAACCAACCAGCTAGTTATATCTGACCAAGAGCGATATAGATTTCCACGGAAATCTCGGATGATAAATTTATGCACACAACTAACCAGAGACGAATGATTATTATTTTTCTGTATGTGTGTGTGTAATATTTTTGTTTCCTATTCCATTGAACTCAGTTAAAATATTTTTTTTAAGTTGAATGTAAACATAGCAAACGTACCTAGTGTTATAAAAAGGTGAAAAATATGTGCGAAGTGTGCGTTTAAAACGGGATTTAATCTAAACGCGGTTGAATCAGACCGATGCAATTAAATCAGATTTACGGTGAAACCAACCACTTCGTTAGCACGGAACAAACGTACCTTGAACCAAAGTTAATAGACTAGGAATATTTTAATACTACCAGCAACAATAAGGCTTTATCCAAGGTCTGTCGTCATGATTGGTGGTCGGGTAAATTGAGAGAGAAGTTCTAGTTTGTAAACTTTCAGGATAGTAGTTGTTCGATAGTGATGTTCAGAATATGGTAAGAATTTCTTCTTAGAGCTGTTTATTTATTTTATTTAACGGAAATGGAGCTGCAACCTCAACATCAACAGCCTATATATTGGCCCACTGCTAGACACAGGCCTTCCTATGAGAAATGCTTTCATGGCTTTTATCTCATAGGGGGTAACCGTAATCCCCGCGTTGGGCATACTTGCTGGTTATCGCAGTTCGGTGGAAGAATTGTTTTACAGGAGGCGCTGCTGCCCGCCTCCCAGTGGATATCCCTTAGTTGCCTTTTACGACACCAGCGGGAAAAGTTGGGGCTTCATTTTTTAAATAGATCATTGGGGAAATAGAGTTTCGTATGATCACTACCTCGCCTGATGGTAAATGACGGTGTATCGAAGGTCTAGAAGACACTTGTTCACTCTTGTATTGACGAGACCCAAGTTGTAGTCCGCCGGGAAAACAAAAGCAGCTGCTCTTACTGATGATTCCTACTCTAAATATACCTAATGTATGTTGCCTAAGAAAAAAGCTAAAATTGCCGTTCGTGTATTTGAGTCTTGCAGTCAGTTTAAATGAGCCTTCAGAGTCATTGGACCATTTAGATTGAGAATAAACTATTCTAAAATGAACTGTTTAAGGTTGAGTTGATACTGGTCAAAAGTTGGTTATATAAAGTTAATTGTGAGTTTCAGGAGTAAGGTATTTTCTATTTGTATTTCCATATTTACTCCTGCTTGACATAGATATAAATACGCCGTGTCTTTATTGATTATTTTAACAGACATATATCAAATGAAGGAATAATTTTGATGATGTCTGTATTGATTGAGGTTCACCGTGACCAATACCCAAAATTCATTATGTAAGCATATGTAAGCGGGTTAACTACGAACCATGTTTGTATTGGAAGAACACCAACGTTTCATCTCTTAACGAGGAATAATAATGAATTCAAACTACGAAAGTTTCTACAATAAAATACCTAAAATAGTTATTAGGTTTTAATTTATATTTCAAATGTTCGTTGTCTCATTTTATGACGACTTGTTCGTAAGATTCCATTTTCCGAGAATTAAATATATTTAGAATGCTTCTTTGTAAATAACTTTTATTTTACTGAAATAATAAAAAATAAATTATAAAGCGATTTATTCCATATCAAATTTTAAACAATAGTAATAATACCTTTCTAGTAATTAAAAAGGTCATGCACATTATAATTTTTGAGTCTTTATCAGGTGAATCCACAGAAATAATACGTTATTCAAAAACAAAATCAATATCAAATAATACTATTGGTAATATAGCTGTTAATAAATAAGATAATTATGCCAAAGATATGAATCTTTTTGTATAAGCGGTCACATCCCTAATCTACATGTAACTCAATGAAATTGTTTCTGCAGTTTGGAGAACGTTTCATATAAATTGATTATTAAGTTTTAACTAAAACCGGAACAACGATTCTGTATCGAGATTTTAATTTAGGTTAGCTGTACTGTAAATAAGCTGTTCAAATATCCACACATATCTTTTACAATAATTTAGATACCTACTTAGATTAACATTTTATTTAATGGAGTCAATAACATTGCGATAGGATTTTTTATATACATTCATCAACATTTCTCACATAATCCACTTATGACTACATGAGTATCAAAATTTTAGACGATTTGTGCAGCAGGGTTGTCGTGAAGATGTAACAAAATGTGTGCAGTTTTTAGTTTTTTTTATATACCTACTGCTACACTTTCTGCAATTTTTCAAATATTATGTATAAAATTGTGAAATGAGTGAATAAATTAATAATGAACGCAACGTATTCTGTTATTTGTTGAAACTTGAAACGGTACAAAACAATCAGTCCATGTCCATTGAAAACGGAAGAAAAGTTTACTCAAAAGAAAGTTTTCAAATTAGGCAGTTCTTATTCCACTTTATTAGGCAAGCCAGTTCTTGGTCCGTTTCAGTATAAAGACTTTGTTTTGAATAAGATGATTGAACAATTAGTAATTGGTAGGTACCTACTTGTTTTTAATTGACCAAACAACAAAACCATTAATAGACGCAATCTAAAGGTCGAACGGCTATTATTAAATTATTTCCAGGGATTTATTTTTGCGTTGTTCTTTTAATAGTCTTTATCAAATGTAGAGCTAATTTGCAAGTAACAAACACAATAATGGTTTAAATGATTGACTGATTATTTAGTTCGACTTATACCACTTGTTTAATAAGTTAGATCACATTTAACCTACAAGTCCAAGTATATATAGTAGAGTCTCTACTATACCAAGCAGTGTGTGTAGTCGAACTGTGAATGATGATCCTGCAATTTTAAAACAAATAATAACCATTTTATTTCTTTGTTTCAGATATACCAACACTTAAACTATGTAACAGTGTTCGTGCGTGATTAAAATGAAGATGTGTGAGCGTGCGTCGTGGACGATGGTCGGCGCGCGAATGATGTTGTTAGTGTGTGTAATTGTTGAGGTAGCCTCTGCTGAGGGGAGGGGAGAGTCGCACAAGTATACAATAGAGGATCTTCTATCTTTGTACGTGGAGCCCAAAGACTCAGGAGATCTCGGATTGGATCCATGTAAAGCAAGTAAGTTTCAATTTCATTTATTTATTTGCATTAACTTAGCCTACATATTCAGCGGTTTTGCTCTCATGGATAAGTTTACAGGATTGTTGCATCATTGAATTAGTATGTCAACGAATTATGCTAACACTTAATTACAAGAAGGTAGGAAGGAAAGGTATAGGAAGGAATTTATGTAATGTTTGTTTGTATCTAATAGGTAAGATACAAAAATAGTGGGTAGGTTAACAAACATTACATAAAATTAAATAATTAGGTATTTATTAAATTTATTCAACTTTTTAGATTTGTAGCTTAAATCCGTTCCGGCCGCTTTGGCAACTATGTTTCACAACCAGCTGTTTAAAAATAAGTACCTACCTATATTGCTGAGCAACCGGTTACCCCAAAAATATTTTCTATTCAAATTTCGCATCAAGGACATTTTAAAACCAAGTTCTATCTACCGAAATTCAAGGAGCCTGAATTCAATTCATATCCAATACAAATTCAAACCACTTCAGTACCTTCTTATCAGTTTAAAACCTTTTTTCCACAAGCCCAATAAATTGACTTAGAGTCGCATAATAACTGTTCTGGAAGTTGGGATCTTCATAGCAATAAGAGCGATTTTCCAAAGCAGTTCATTGTGCTGTGAAAATCTACGCACCCGTAAAAAGGGCAATATGGCGCGTGGCGGAAGGGATTTCGACACCTTATGATGACCGTTGATTGCTTCCATTATGGACTTAATAGCCTTCTGGGCAATGACTGGTCGAACAAAAAACAGAATAAAATTTAAGAATAAAGATACGGCGAGTGCTCAAAGCATTGCATAGAAGGCAGAGGTGGCTGTCAACCGGCCATATCTCAAGAAGAACCGATCCCCACTAAGGCAAACGTGTTCTTGTGCGAGTTTTTTTTATCAGAAATAGACTTTCGTTTGACCGCAATCTCACCTGATGGAAAACGAAGATGCGGCCAACGATGTATCACGAAGGTCGAGCTGATAGCTACTCCGGACCACATTCTGAAACACAACAGAGTTGCTTCACGGACTGGCTTAGTCCGGAGGGTGGAGACAAGCTACGGCTGAAGACTACCACCAGAGGGTACCGCTCTTAGCACCACCCAGAGGACACGTGTAGGGTAAATGAGGGTCAACACCTACGGACGTGAGCGATACTGTCCCCCACCACACAGGATCCTTAATTCTGCTCTACTTTCATATTATCCACAGCCAGAGAATAGAATGAACTTCCTGCGTCTATTTTCCCATTAGAGTACAATCTTGGAGTCTTCAAATGTAGGGTAAATAAGTTCCTTCTGGAAAAACGTGCTCCATTTTAGGCTACATCTTCGCTTTCTTGAAGTGAGTTGGTAGCCAAACACTTGGTCATCATCAATACAAAAAGACAGAGGAGACCATTACTCGGCAAACGTAGTGTAGGACGCCTTCCACGCGTGAACAATATAGGTGATGTAGAATATTTTTTTCTACACAGAGAGAGTTCCAATAGACCTGGACTATTACCTACCTACCTACTTATGTCGGTGTCATATGCATAATTAACGAACTGAATACATTTTTCTTCACATAAAGTTGCTTTTGTGAAGCTTAAGATCAGCACATTGTAGATGCAAACTTAATGCGAGAAAGATAAGATTCTGTTAACTTTCTTTGAAGAGTCTGCTTCTTTGTGAAAAACCTATCATTAGTCGAGAAATGTGTCAGTTTCCTGGTTCTTTAAGAATTTTCTTATATTCGCAGTAGATGTGTTTTTTGCCTCATAAGCTAAAAGCTGAGAAAGAAACTACCTAGATAAGTATATTCTTTAATTTTCTTTGTTATTAAAAAAATGTGCACAATAGGTTTGTGCTTTTTGCACTTTATGGAATTATTTCCGTAAAGTGGTTAATTTGGTAGTTTTATATATACTAATAATAATAAAATAATAAATAATTCAGGACAATTCACACAGCTTTATCTAGTCCCAAGCTAAGCAGAGCTTAGTTATGGATACTGCATAATTCTGCCGGCCAAAAGGGTAACTGTCAAATTAAGTGATTTGACCGTTACCTTTGAGCTAGCAGAGCAGATAAGATAGATATTATATCCTATGGTTAAAAATGTAAGCAAGTGAGTTAAGGCGCATACCCGAGCCAATATGACAGCGCCACCTATTTTATCACATTATTACGTTTAACACAGGAAATTTTAAAAATCCATCGTACAGTTTATGGTATCTATTATAAGCTATTTTTTAATACCTCTGTAATAGTTGTATCTAATATAGTTTAGGAAGAGATGCGAAAATAGTGTTTGGTGGCTAAAAAGCGAAACTTCGTATCTCTGCCTAAGCTTTACAAAATGAAACTATTACAGAGGCATTAATAAATAACTTATAATAGATACCACAAACTTTACGAGCGATTTTTAAAACTTCCTGTCCCTGTCCTCTAACGTTATAATAAGATAAAATAGGTAGGGGCGCCACTTTTACTCGTGTATATATTTATATATATTTGAATAAAATGTTGATATCAGTTATTTAAAATTAAAAGGCTGTGTACCTTGTGCATTGCAAAGCATGAATACTCGCCGATGATGGCCAGATGGGATGACGACCGCGACCTGTGAAAGGTTGCAGGCAGATGCTGGATGTGGCAAGCTGAAGGCCAGCTGTGGACTAAAAGAAATCAAATAAATTGCCAAAAATTCCCGTCGATGCCGAAATTTTTTAGGATTTTATGTAATTTATTCTATTTTCTATTTTTTTATATAATTTAAATTATTCTATAATTTATAATTTTAAAATTTAAATTATTGTATAATTTAAATCTATTTTCTATTTTTTATATATTTTCTATTTTTTTTTTATATAATTTATTCATGGAAATTACCCAAAGTATAAAACTATAATAACCAACAAAAAAATAAAATATTGGTTGATGATGATCATTACTCCTAGATGAGTCAACAAGTATGTACGTTATGTACATTCCTAACCTCAACCTCAATCTCATAAGCCCTGTATTGGTCCACTGCTGGACGCAGGCCTTTCCCTGATAAGCGCCTTGTTGGTGTATATCTAATGGGGAGTAATAACCATAATCCCCACGCGTGATACATTATTCTGCAGGGGGCGCTACTGGATATCCCCCCGGTGAATATCCCTTAGTCTTACGACACCCATGGAAAGAAAAGAATTGAATTGGTGGTGAAAATTCTAAGCCAGCACCACACAGCGAACATTACTAAACAAGAGCGTAAATTAAAATCCGCTACTCCATAAAGGTTTACTCGCACAGTCAATAAATTCCTCCCTATTCCATCGTACCGCAACTAAATACCTGTAAGTATACCTACAACCAGTTTAATCCACTCTGCAGATATTTCACGATTTATTTTTGGCAGTACCATTTTGGTACAATGAATGTAGGTTTTTTTGTTAGCTGATACAAATATAACAAGCATTTTTGTAATGGTATATTTTTTCGTAAATATGATCTAAAATACTCCGAACAAAAAATCTTTACGTGTTAAGCTTTTAGCTTTTAAAACTCGGGTCACAATTTTTTTTTTCTTTGATTGAATATTGAATTTTGTTGGTAATTGAGAAAAATATCAAACGAATTGGTTATTTTAAGAACTTGCCACATTCTATTAAAATGACTCCAACTTCGTAGAGGATCTACGAAATTTGTAGAACCTCAAAAACCTTCGTAGCAATATTTTAGCGTTCTACGTCGTTGTCTAACTAACCATTGAGTAAATGTCCTACGACCTTATAGTGTGTTCTTCAGAGGAATAAATCATTTAACTCACTTATTTTCTACTTCTGAGTGCTTTTACGTAATTTTCCCTAATCAAAGTGAATTTGTTGCCTAGGTTATACAATTCGTCGATGCGAATTCGTCGGTGGGCGCCGCGCCGTTTGTATGCTCATCTGACATATCTAGTAGACATACCCGCCCGCTA
This sequence comes from Eupithecia tripunctaria, assembly GCA_955876795.1. Lineage (NCBI taxonomy): Eukaryota > Metazoa > Arthropoda > Insecta > Lepidoptera > Geometridae > Eupithecia > Eupithecia tripunctaria. The sequence continues at coordinate 1,651,221 of OY041607.1, forward strand.
CGATTAAATGCACAATCATTAATTCGCAATTTAATTCGCGCCTTATGCTTAAGAAAATTGAGCCACCAGTCGCGGCCACTAGTCGCGGCCAATAGACGCGACCACAAGCTGCGGATGAGTTTCTTTCATACATTTTAGTACTAGACTTAATAATATTATGTACACAAATATTTCATAAGGCCAGACCGAACGTCCGAGTGCCGTGCTTGAGCCACAAGCTGCGGGAGTCGCCCGAGCTCGCTACTTGTGGCCGCGTTTTGTTGCTCTGGCTTGTGGCGGTGACTGGTGGCCGCCACTAGTGGCTGCGATTGGTGGCTGTGTCTCTAGTGGCTTGACTAAGCCACTTTAATGGCCGGAACTAGTGGCTCTATGTGCGGTTAGACTTAAAGTGTGTGATTCAGACGAATAAATCATTTAAATCACTTATTCTCTACGTCTGAGTGCTTTTACGTAATTTTCCCAAATCAAAGTGAATTTGTAACCTTAACGAGAAATCGATCACCGCAAATTCAAAACTTTTGAAAGTAAAAGCCTGTAGCTATTAATTATGGGCCGTGTTTGCGATCGAAGGTTTTTTAAACCTTAATCGCGTAACGCCACGCCTCGCATTAATATACGGCCTACCTTTCATGGGCCACCTTTTATAGCCCACCCATGGACCACCTCTCGGTTTTTGTCGTAGGAAGTAACATAAATTGAATAATTAAAGGACTAACGTCCATTCTAAGTTGAGTATCGATCATCAATCTGAAATCGGGCGCGGTACTCTAATGGATGACCGCGTCTTTGTTTTGTTTTCAATCCTTAAAAACACTTTTAAAGAAATAGTTTTGTAGGATGGTACGGAGTCACACAGAGATGTGGGAGTCGACTCACATTTGCCCTGTTTTATTTATTGAGTTTATTGACTAAAGTTAAATTATGTAGTAAGACTGTAGTCAACATACTTTTAAAACTAAGACTGTATTGGTTTAGTCGGCTAACTTTTAATTAATATATTGCATTGGTTGAGCGACAGTCTAATCCTTCGTGGTACATCTTCGGCCACGTCGTCACTGACCATCTGATGAGATTGTGGTCAAACGTCAAACGAACGAACGTATTGTCTACAAAAAGATATAAAAATAGTTCTAGAATACGACCCTCGATCTTAAAGCCTACATACCTTAAGATCGACATACCTAAAGGTTCGCGTACATGCTCTATCTACCATCTACAATGTATTCCCTTAATAAGCTGGGGATAGTAAAGACTGCGTAGGTGAACGAACGGGGATTTATGCCTACGGTCTTAATGGACTGTTTTCTAATAAATATTAATAAGACAAGAATATACATAGCTTTTAGTTAGGCTCAATTCACACCGAGATTTCAGCGGCCCCATAGGCAAGTCCTCGCAGTATCACATAATTTTAAATTATATTTAAATAATTTAAATTTATTATCCTCTCTAACAATTTTATCTCATATAGTTTAGGAGGAGATACGAAAAATAGAGTTTGGTGGCCAAAAAGCGCAACTTCGTATCTCTGCCTAAGCTTTACAAAATGAAACTATTACAGAGACATTTATAAATAGCTTATAATAGATACCACAAACTGAACGTAGGATTTTTAAAAATTCCTGCGTTCGATTATAAAAGAGGTATTCAAAATAGCTTATAATAGATACCACAAACTGAACGTAGGATTTTTAAACATTCCTATGATAAACGTAAAAATATGATAAAATAGGAATTGCTGTCAGATTGGCTCGGGTATGCGCCTTAACTATAAGTATAGATTCCGTTATTTCGAGATAAAAATTAGCCTATGTATTTTTAGTATTTTTAGTATTAGTATTTATTTAAAAACATTACATCTATCTTTACAGGTAAGACCTAATACAATAGAGTAGTCATCCAACAACTGTTTAAGTAATTCAACATGCAAAATAATAATAATAAAATACTTGAGCACAATAATTGAGTACAATAATAAAAAGGCAAACAATCAAATACATATGTCAAAAATCAAAATAATTAAGTAAAATAATAATAATGTGTTCATAAAGGTGTAGAACTACTATTACAATTCTGTTATTTTTGCGTGAAGAGGTAACAATTCAACCATCGTAACATCCATACTTTCTAAAACTATTAACAACGGAATATTTACCATGATATGAATTTTGAGCTTTGCAATATTTCGGCTCAGTGTCCAGCTGGTTTCCAACTATCCGGAACCCTGTTGTGAAAATGTGCAAACCGGGAGTGTTGTGTGACGTGATCGAGTTGCGTTCGATAATGAAACCGGTGGTAGTAGTAACATTCGTAGCAAAAGACAAAAAATGAGGGTAGATCGTTATATCTGCCAATAAAAACTCACTCGCAGTGCCTTCACTTTTGCTTCAGTTATTCCGTGATCATGGCGCATGAAACCGTGCCAAAATATTGGAAAGCTCAAAATTCAAATCATGGTAAATATCCCGTTGTAAATAACTTTAGTATTAAAAGCCATAATGGATTTAAAAGTTTTATCCATAGTTTCGCATTTAAGTGTGATGCACAGATTCGTGATGTGATCTTATATCGTACACATGGGCAGATGCATGATAAAATAAAAGTCAAGTCGTCATCATTATGCATTGACAAATTTTGTTTCGTAACTTGAACTTTTGTTACCTACCAACTACAAACGAAGGAGGGTTATGAGGTTGGCATGGCACCTTTTTGTTTGTATATTATGTAGCCGATTTTTATGTTCCCACATAGCTCTGAAACTATAGCGATTTCAATAAATAAGGTATCGATTGATTCGTCATAATTCCCCGGTGGTTATATGGTATAAGACATCAGACGATATTAGATAGCAAGGTCTAAGTAAGAGTCAAAAATTTCATTGTAAAAATAATAAGAATAATCGGTAAAAGCCGCCGTAGAGTCTGTTCAAAAAGAGAAGAGTCGAAGTGAGGGCGCTTGTGTGCCAATTTGACAAATTTTGTTGCGTTGACAACACTGCTATGTGATTTTAGTACGACTATTTATAAATTAAATCCACGTGACTCGTTGAGGGAATTATTTAAAGAAATAAATATTTTAACAGTAATATCGCAATACATCTATGAAAATCTAATGTATACACACAAAAACAGAGATAACTTTATGAAAAGGTGTGATGTTATGTTTAGTTTTGATTCGTTTTAGAAACAAAATGACCCTGAGTGAAATGTTTCCTCAAAGTAAACACAACCCATTCATCAGTTGGGTAGAAATAAATCACAAGCCCAAATGCATACGTATACATACATACTACAAACATGTACATAATGTTGAAAAAAAGCGTACAAACAGGACGACCCTTCCTTTACATGTCGAGATGACTGTTTAGCATTTTTTCTCTGAAATGCGGAGTGCGAGACACATAGCTGCAAAGGTTCTGAAATAATACAGTAACGGTTTCATTACGGATGTAAGCCTTATTTGTGTTGTGTCGCGCGTCTAGAACCGCACTCGCCCTGCAGATGTCCCTCGATAAGGGATAAAACGTTGGTGTTCTTCCAACACAAATATAAGGTGCGTAGTTAACCCGCTTATATCCGCAATGAATTCATCAAACAACGATAGTTTTTATAATAAAACAGTAACGGTTTTACGATTTTAGATATTTTTATTCTCTAAAGAATTTACAAAATTCGCTAACTGAGAACTTAAAACATAAACAAAGTCTAATTATTGTGCCCTAATGCGTAGTGTGATTAAAATTAAAATGAATCTAAGAAACAGTTCCTATCTAAATCATAAAAAACTGACTTTTTGTCATACCTTCTCACCTCAACAGCCTGTATTGGTCTACTGCTGGTCAGGTCTGTGTCTCCTCCTGACAAGCGCTTTATTGACTTTTATCTCATGGAGGGTAATGCCCAAAATCTCCACGCTGGGTGTGTCGGTTGGGGATCGCAGTGTGGTGGTAGAATTGCTCTGCAGGAAGTGCTACTGCCTGCTATCTGCTCGACTCTTACGACACCTGCGGGAAGAGTTAGGGTAGTGCAAATTCTATGCCCACAAAACATAAAACGTGGACGCCCGTCGAACGGATGGGATGCTGGGTGTAGTAAGCTGAAGACACGAAGTTATGTCGTTCATTAGGGAAGCCTTATGAATAGTGGAATAGCATATAATAATAATCAATGCTTGAACCATTGTTAAATCAAACACGATTGTATAACACACCTTAACCTCAACCTCAACAGCCTGAATTGCCCCTGATAAGCGCCTTATTGGCGTTTGCCTTATGGAGGGTAATGCCCATAATCCCCACGCAGTATACGGGTTGGGGATCGCAGTTTGGTGGTATGATTGTTCTGCAAGGGGCGCTGCTGCCCGTTCCTCGGTGGATATCCCTTAGTCGCCTCTAAAGACACCCGCGGAAAGATTTGGGGTGGTGTAAATTCTAAGCCAGCACCACACTAAGCCATCACGCCAGCTTATAACATATATTTATCTACAATAAAAAGTAAAGTAAAATAAAAAGTGCTTTGAAAACAAATAGCTCTACAATTTACCAGCCAGTGTGTCCTATTTGACACGTGCAAGAAGCTCATTTTCTGGGAGTCTACTCTTCAAATCAATTGCGATACGATATAGTTGTTAATTTATCAAATGCAAACTTTATTTCTAGATATTCTAGATATTACCAATTTTGAAAGTCGTCGATAGAATTACCTAACCATTTTACGAGACGACCTCTGTGGCGCGGTGGGCGAAGGTCCGCCTGCGACGCAGGAGGTTGCGGGTTCGATTCCCGCCTCGGGACAAATATTTGTACGATCTGCAGGTATTTGTTCAGGGCGTTCTGGATGTTTTCTATATATAATAAATAATATCTATCTATGTAGTGTGTTGTATTATATATATCAGTTATCTAGTACCCATAACACAAGCTCTGCTTAGCTTGGGGCTAGATAATGCTGTGTGAATAGTCCAGCATTATTATTATTATTATTATTATTTTGGGTAGGTACTTCACATTAGTGCCAATTTAAATGTATTTGGTTTAGTTAACATCTGTGGATAACAGACAATACAATACAATAAACTTATTGCACACCAAAAAAAATGTAAAACAAACAGTAAAAGAGGGAGTTGCACAATGGGCGGCCTCATCGCTAAAAGCGATCTCTTCCAGATTGGGATGGACATGAAGCCCTTGTACACGTATAGACGAACAGACGTACCTACCGTACTTGAGGCTTCCTCTGCCGACCTAGGCTTTGCACACAAATGTTATAGATGCGGAAGTTTGCATGTATGTAACCACTTCACGTCAGAAACAGAGTCAAATCGTTTATTTCTTTAGACTAACAAAATAAGCACTTAGACAAGTCATATTTTTACTATATAAACAGCTTGATGAAATAGTAATTACTATCGTATAATTTTTTTTACTCTAATTTACTTTAAATTTTACGTCAAAACTACAGAACGGATCGGTCTGATATTGTTCCAGGCTGGAAAATACTAGCTTCGCATTTTTTTCTGAGATAAAAAGTAGCATAATATGCTACTTTTTATCTTTTTTAGGTAACATACCGGAGAAGGACTATATATTATATAGTCCTTCTCCGGTATGTTACCCATCCCCTTCGGCTTAGTACACCCTTTCCATTGCACCCTGTATAGTATAAACTTGACTGCCCGTTGTTCTAGCGGTCAGCATGTTAAACCGCTGATTATAAGGGCCTGGGTTCAAATCCCGGGTCGAGCCAGTAGTTGCTATTGGGGTTTTTCTAGCAAGAAAAAATCACAGTAGCAGCCTGGAGTCAGGAAGTTGACGGTGTTACACCCCCGTGCCTCGGAAAGCACGTAAAGCTGTTGGTCCTGCGCCTAACCTCTCCCGCCTAACCAACACAAAATGAAACCTCGATAAGGCATGTGATAAACCTCAAGGCTTTTACGACTGAGGCTTACATCCCCCTTTGTGTAGTGAAATGTAATTTTTGAACTTTATGGTCGCTGCTCAACAATTTCTGGACGTAAAATGTGATGATGTTTTTATGATCGTAAAACAAGTAGCGATACCATTATGGTGAAGATAAAAATGTAAATAAGGATTTAGGATGTTTTGAAATTATAATTCGGTGGCTGGATCTACATGACTAGTTACATAACAGTTCTGTCGGTGGAAAAAAATCCACCCAAGTGGTTTTCCCGTGTACAATTGTTTCCACGTAGACAACCAGTAGTTGTCTAGTTTGGTTGTCTGGACAACAAATCGAGATAAATCTCTTCAAATAACGCATATTTTTACGACACAACTGTTTGTTTTTCACAAACTTCTTGAGGTCAAGTCTGAATCAGATTAGGTACTGAATCTTTGTTTTTGTTTTAGAAGTGGACCGAAAACTAAGGTCTATGTACCTTAGTTTTTGGTGATACTTATATCGACCTACCTTAGTTTTCGGTTATACTAGATACTGGTGTCAATTCAGTGGCTGCCAAAACTAAACTAAACTCATTTGACAGAACTAAAAATGTGGCCGTCCCTGTCATAACGATCCAAAGAATAAGAATGGCATCAGTTTTAGTCCTGTCAAATTAGTTTAGTCTAGTTTTGACAACATCTGAATAGACACCACTATTCTTAGATACCTAACAAAAACGTTTAAAAAGAATGGAACAGTTTATTTAGTTTTTTTTTAAATCTTCCACGAACCATTTCTTAGATTTTCCTTCCCATGAACTGTAACCTCAAGCCGCGGAACTACAAAGATTTCACTTGATTAGTGGGGTCATTTGTAACACCCTTGACCCTGGAACCATTCTTGATAAATGACAGAACATTTTGCTATTTGGTTTAGCAATAGTTTTGTGTTCGGTACACTTGCTAGGTGAAACATGGGGGAATCGTTTGTTTGGGATTATGAAAGCGAAAGATGTGTTTTGCATGCAACTCTTTCGTTGCCCAAATTGAGAGAGCGCTATAGGGGCCTGCTATCTGATTTTTTATACGTTTTTGAAATGTATAACTTTATGCTATAGGTACGTATAGACAGACTTACCCGACAACCTCTGTGGTGCAACGGGCGAAGGTCCGTCTGGTTGCGAGTGATTCCCGCCACGGGACAAATATTTGAACGATCTGCAGATATTTCATCATCATCATCTTCATCAGCGTAGATATTTGTTCAGCAGCATTACTTATTTATTTAAATTTTACATGTTTTTTCGTTGTTCGCTACTGTGGATTACTGTATCGCGTCAATCGAGAAGATTTACAAAGATTAAGTTTAACTTAAAAAAATATACAATTGACTCTTTTTTAAAAATTCGAATTAATTATGTAAATCAAAGTTAATAATACTCACCTAGTTTATTTAAGAAAAGAAGAGTATACAATTAATAGTTGATTTAAGAAAAATAAATAAACGAATCCCTGCGTGAGTAATTAAAGCCTTGGTACAACAAACAGTGAACCACAAACAAAATAAATAAAACAGTCAACTAATCTCCCTGCAAACAGCGAACGGACGCAATTTATACGAAATAGGATTCGACACGGCCGTGATCCTTAAATAGCTGACTGGACAAACGAAGGACCTGTTTTGATACTTCAGCCCCAAGTTCCCTTAGACAAATGGCAAAGCCGTCGAATAGGCTAGTGTCCTAAACAAGTATAATTCGTTTATTTAACGTTGGTGTTCTTCCAACACAAATAAGGTTCGTAGTTTACCCGCTTACATCCGTAATGAAGTCTAATTAGTCCGTCAGTTATCTGAAGATATGGGAAACGTATTTTTTCTTTAGTCGGTTTAACAAAAAATTATGAAGATTATAGCTTGTTAAAATTCCGCATTAGACCTGGCAACACTGTTTAGGTATGTCGTCTCACGTCACTAGCCCCCACTTCCTTTATTGACGCACTTTGTTTTTGTGTTTTTTTGTTTAATTGATAAAGAAAAAATGTGTGTCAAATATCGCAATGACGAAAAAAATAGGTACTGCGAGTACTATTCAAAATAGGGTATGGTGTCATACGTCGCATAATTCGTCGGCTTTGTCATTCCATGATGGCTGTATTGTTTGGGTTTACAGCAGGGGATTGCGCTCACTTGTGTGAAATCTCTTTGTATTGGACGTCTGATAAAACTATAAATCGACGAATAGGATAAAAGTGATGAATTGTAGAATTCTTTTGGGAAATAATATTATGGTGGTTTGATGATTATTATGTATTTTATTTTAAGTTGAAATACAATATTATGACAAATTACAAAACTAGATACTTACATACGTTTTTACTATAAAAACTATCGTAGATTAACGAATGTCGGAGATGACAAAGGTATAAAAAAATAGCTTATATTAGATACCACAAACTGTACGATGAATTTTTAAAATTTCCTATGTTAAACGTAATAATATGATAAAATAGGTGGCGCTGTCATAATGGCTCAGGTGATGATGCGCCTTAGGGATGAAACGTTGGTGTTCTTCCAACACAAATAAGGTTCCTAGTTAACCCGCTAACATCCATAATAGATACATACTGCTTTTGGAGATACCTAGTACTGTCTATATAACCCTATAAAGAGTATCTCCTCTATTCCAAATTTTCGATTATACATGTATGGGCCCAGTATAGTGAGTGTGGACTGCCATACTATTTACTAAAAGTTTGGGTTACTCTATTTTCTATGGGAATTTGAAAGTTATGTAAACTTCCCGCTTGGAGTGCTGCCATATTTCCATAGGTCGATTTAACGATTGACGACTTCTGTGGCGCGGTGGGGAAGATCCGCCTGCGATCAGGAGGTTGTGGGTTCGAAGACAAATGTGTGTACAATCTGCAGATATTTGTTCAGGGCGTTCTGGATGTTTTCTATGTTTAATAAAAAAATATGTATTTATGTAGAATATTGTATTATGTATATCAGTTATCTAGTACTCATAACACAAGCTCTGCTTAGCTTGGGATTAGATAATGCTGTGTAAATTGCCCAACATTAGTTATATATTTATTTATTTATACGAAATAAAGTAACGCAAACTTAGCAGTAAACAGTTTGGCTGTACACACTTAGCATGCAGGCTAGCTAACGTAATACCGTACCGCTTTCATTCTCTACCACCACCGATCTACCCCACCACCCCACCCCCGGGCATGTGGTCCCCAGTAATTAAACCAGCCAGTGCAAATATTTATCTACTGTAATGGACATTCAGATTAAGAAGATGGCTGTAATGTTTGTGAAGGTTCCTCACAATGCTTTCGAATGTTTCCTTTTCAATGGAGAAAACCTTTTTAAAAAGGAGATCTGTCTATATTTTTCAACGCCAAAAGCTTTTCTGGTTATTTTTGTTCAAAAATGTCATGAGTAAATAAGTTTTTTTATTTTATTTAAACAATATTTAGGAAATTAACAGCTAACTTATTGAGTAGTAGGTATGTGACTAAACTATTAATTAATTAATAAATTATTAAAAAAAATTAAATGATAGACAATTCACACATCTAGCCCTAAGCTAAGCAGAGCTTGTGATATAAATACTGATGGCTAATTAAATATTTTGACAAAAAGCGACTGAAATATTACTTAATAAAAAAACAAAGTAACATCAGGCGACTACTGGTATAAGTGAGAAATTCCTGCCATTTTTTTGTAGTTCTGCTCTTTATTTGAGTAATAATGTACTTACTTAAATGTAAATGTTGATTCTCGTAGTAGTACTATGAAACTCTCTTTTTAAATGGTAGAATATATGTATTATTTCTTGCCTCAAATAGCTTTGAATGTTATGTGGCCGTCAGTAATGTAGATGTCAAAAAAGGAAAATACCGAGAGACGCGCGGCAAAAAGAAGAAGACTCGATAGCGTATTCTGGGGAATTGTTCTCTTGGAGTAATTTCTATTAATTCTTGTGCTTCGAGCATCGAGCTAGAATCTTAACTCGATGGCTTCTAGACACATTGTTTGATGTACCGTAAACAGACTAGGTACCATTAATTTAATGTACTATTTCTCGTGACTTGAGTTTGAAACTGATTTGTTTTGTTATACTTCTACGCAACTCAAAGGATCAAAATGACAAAAAAATACTACAAATGAATTGTACTTTTTGCTAAGTGTTTCGATACTTTAATAAGTAACTAAAGGTACGTACATACATAAATGTCAAGATTCTAAATAACCATCTAGCTCATGCGATTTGATATTTGACCAGATATTATCTCAGCAGAACAGCATAAAAGAGGCTAGCGGCCGTTATTAATTCTAGTCCTTATCTACGCGACTCATGCCTCAATCCTTATAATGAAGTTCAAGGTCAAAAGTAATAATATTAAGTACCTACCAACGGAGAGAGGTAATTATTCAAAGGCAAAAATGTTTTTGTCGCGAAAAAGTCTTAATTTTATATAAAAAGGTAAATTGCCGCCAATTTTTTCCGCCATAATTTTTAAATGTACCCTAGTACTAAACAATGACAAATGTAGCGGTTGGCGCCAAAAGGGGCTTCTACTTTTAAATGGAAAATGCGGATTGGCGTAGCCATAAATTTTACTTTCTGCTAATTGGTCAGAAGCGGTAACAGTATTTTTGGTGGTTTTCCAAGTGGATTTTAGATGATTCACTGCTGGTGCTGATTTAGGATAATCCCTGACAATCCCGGAAAGGGCGTTTTGCTATTTTACCGTTTTGTCAAGTGGCCTATTCTAATGATCACAGAATTCTAAATAATAGTGCCTTATTATGATTTTTAATTCCGGCTTATAATACAAAGGCATAAAATTATACGTAGGTAAAATAGTAAACAATAGTACAGTCATTATCACCATCATCATCATCAGCCTACGTTAGTCCACTGCTGGACATAGGCGATTATGAGCGCCATAGCGCCCTGTCTTCAGCTAGTCACATCCAGCATCTGCCTACAGTATTTCGCAGATCGTCATCCCATTTGGTTGTCGCGTCCTTTACTAGTCTCCACTCAAGAACATGACGTATCCAGCGGTTATTGGATCTTCGCAAGATATGGCCGGCCCACTGCCATTTTAGCTTGCGAATTCTTTGAGCTATGTCCATAACTGTGATTACCTTACCTTACCTACCCAATTTTTTTTTCCTCTTTCGATGGAAATTTACTGAATACAATATTTTTTAACTGGAAACGTATTTTTGTGTCCACCTACATATTTACAGGGATTAATTTTACAACAAAATAAGCTAAGACCTTCATTAAAAAGGATTTGAAAAGTAACAAATTACTCACGTAATCTTATTAAAAGGTAGCTACACAATTATCCCAACATAAAGCGAAACCAATATCATTAGTGAAATGAAAAACGTTGTCCAAATCCGAATATTGGGGCCGGTCAACAAAGCTGGACCGAATTCAATGGAACACAGCTACAGAAAATGTTTCTTTGTACGGATAACAAATAAATACTAAGTTATGTAGGTAATGTTCAAAATACATTCGTTTTTCTGAACTATTATTTTTGAACAAACAACATTTATACAAGTAAAGGGTCTTTATTGAAAAAGAAAGTTACAATCAAATAAAATAAACAAACCACAATCTTGTCAGAACTGGACCAAATTAAAATGATACCATACGGAGAGCACCAGCTTTCATATAAAAAAATAATCATGAAAATCGGATCACCCAGCCTGAGGGTCCTCACAAATTCAGAGGTAACAAACTTAAAAAACAAAAAATCCAGTCGAATTAAGAACTTCCTCCTTTTTTGAAGTCGGTTAAAAGTAGATTTACAGAAATCAACATTTACAGAAAAACATTATACAAGCAACTAATTACTACTGTATGGACAAAATATTGAACCTATGTTTTTCTTATTCTTAAAAAGGAAGAGTTTTTTGCCATCTGTACCCAATACGTCGACGTCGTCGCCGGCTTAGGTTTGTGTGTAGCATGTTCTTGCAATAAAATTAAAAAGGAAGTTCGTAGTCTTTTGAGAAGCGATGTGCTTGTGTGTTGTCAAAACAAAGTTGCGCTAGGGAGTGATTTCTGTGGTGCTGGGTTAGTACTTGCACTACTCCAATTCTTCCCGTGGGTGTCGTAAGAGCCGACTAAAGGATATCTATCGGAGGCGGGCAGCAGCGCCCCTGCAGAACAATTCTACCACCGAACTACGATCTCCAACCCGCATGCCCAGCGTGAGGATTATGGTCATTAACCCATGAGACAAATGCCAATTAGTCGGTTATCAGGGGGAGGCCTTCGTCCAGCAGTGGACCAATACAGGCTGTTGACATTGAGGTAATGGTATTTTGGGTGCGGTGAGAAAAACTTCCTAGGACTTTTATCATTGACAATATTTTACCGTCAGATGTTACGAAGGGGACATTTATATTGAATTGGTTTACGATTCATTTAAAAACTGTATTCCCTATGTGGTTCCTACCATACTATTTTTAGATCTTTATTGACAAAGAAAATTACAATCAAATAATAGAAATTATTACTAGTATTACAATTTAAACAATCGAGGTATCTATAGACTGTTGCAAGCAATCTACAGGTAACTCAACTGATCCACATCAATACCAATCGGATGCGTATCAAAGTCAAAGTCAAATCGTTTATTTCTTTAGACTTACAAAATAAGTACTTAGACAAGTCAAATTTTTACTATATAAACAGCTTGATAAATAGTTATTACTATCAACAAGAAATAAGGTGCAATTGACTTTAATTCACTTCAATTTTTTTATCTAAGACGTTGTACAGCCCCGCTGCGCTGTATGGCAATGCTGATAAGCTGCGCCAGATACTCACCAGCTCTTGGGTCACGCGTCGCTGCGACCAGACTCGATTACTGACTCAAGACTAATTACCCAAAGAGTCTTGTTACCCCACAGACCTAGGGTTTCGACTCCAAGGGGGGCAAATGTGTAGGCGATAACGAATAACGGGCACTCGCACGAGAGTCGCAAATAATCGTTTTTCTGTTTTTCTCTATACAATTTTAGTTCAACAATCTTTACTGGGTTATAATCACTAGAGATGCATAAATATGATCTATGTAGTTAAGGCTCCAGTTCTATATACGTTTCCAACAAGAAAAAGGAGGTTTACAAAACAAGTTCTACGTCTATTGAAAAGGCTTTTTCAATCCACTGTGCGCACCAACGTCTTCAAGGCGCTGCGGACGAATAATCCATTAAAAAAAGTCTCGTATGAAATTAAAATCCAAAATCCACAATTCACACGTAACAGTGGTATTATTTTCCCTTTGCTACAGCTTGCGGCCTTTGTCCCGATGCCTTTTATCGTACCATAAAATATTTTCATTGTGTTCCTACACTATTGAAATGTGATACAATAAAATGTAAAACCATTTTGCTACGAAGATCTATACTCTATCTATAGTGATGTGCGTTGCTGCAAGTTTTGCTGGTATAGTCTAAAATAGCGCGTGGCAAGACCGATTAACGAAGTAATAGTTGTTACAAAGGGATGAAAGTAAATAAATAAATAATGCTGGACAATTCACAAAGCATTATCTAGCCCCAAGCTAAGCAGAGCTTGTGTTATGGGTACTAGATAACTGATATACATAACACAATACACTACATAGATAGATATTTTTTATTATACATAGTAAACATCCAGAACGCCCTGAACAAATGTCTGCAGATCGTACACACATTTGTCCCGAGGCGGGAATCGAACCCGCAACCTCCTGCGTCGCAGCGCAGGCAGACCTTCGCCCACCACGCCACAGAGGTCGTCGGTCTAAAGTAAACAATGTGTACGAATACAGCGAGAGTAAAAATAAAAATTATGAATGAGCTAAAGAAAATTATAAATCAACAACTTAGATGAGATATTTATTTAAAGTCTATGGTCAAATCAGAGCAATTATTAGTTATAGATAGTGAAAGATTTTTTCCATATATACCTCTTGAGAAGTGAAAATTTTGGATTTTTTAAATAAATCCATAATTTTAGCATAGAAAATTTAGAAATCTTAAAATTTAGGTTAGGAATCCTAAAACACAGAATCGACACCATTGTTAATTAATTATGTTCTAGCAAATAAACTTCAATAATCTTTAATTAACAGTATGTACATAACAAGATAAATAGCACTAAAACACTTTTATCCCCATACAATATTAACGTATATTTAGAAAAGTAAACAATTAGACTAATTTTTGTAAACATCAAATAGCGTACTTTTACTGCGTATAAATAACCGTAAATCCGCGCGCAAGTTTAAAATAGCAGCACTCTACCTTGTTACTGAATATTGAATGTACGCGATTGTACACGGCCACGCAAAGCTGCACGGTGGACCTCGTTTATCGGCGTTGTATCGGTCGTCGACAGTTGATAGGTAGCGGGTAAATCGATACTTGTGGATAGTGAGGGGAATTTATCGATAAAATACATCTACCTACCTTGTGGCCTTGTGGCTATAGTCAGCTGATCCGATCTAAACTCATCCCACATGAGTTGACTCAATAATTAATTTTATTTATATCACTTTGTCAAAGGTGTCTGAGGTAGGTACATATTTATTTTTTATAATACATGAATTGTAATGGTTATGAGTTTTACGTATTAGTACCCGTATCTACCGTGTTCTACCTATGTTCGTACACTTCATAGGTAATATTGTACCTAACCCGAGGAATATTACATTCTGCACAAATCCTTACGGGTTTAGAGAATGCTAAAATGTAATATTAGAACAAGTTTTTATAAATAAATAAAACATACAAACATACAAACGATCCTGCTTTAAAAAAAAAGATAAAAAGTAATGTTTATTTGATTGTTGCAAGTGGTTGTCGTAGCTACGACGCTACGATGGTACGAAGTTCGTAGCAAGTGCTACGAGATGTTTAGTCAGATTTGTTTTTCTTTTTCTTGCTTTTCGTTTCGTATTGATAGGCTCTTTTAGTGTTTATGACGCACATTATATTAAACTTGTTTTTTCTTGTTTTCCTCTTACTAATAGTATCTACGTTATATTATAAATCGTCAGCTACATTCTCACTATGGTGATATTGGATTTACTGCATTGCGCATTGCGTTCAAGTCAGAGACTTAATTATTGTTATGCAATCAAAACACGCAAGAAATAAACTATAATAATATATAGAGAGTCGATATACTCAGCCTCTAGGACATCACTAGTAACCGGAAGCGACCGGCACATTTACGTTCGCAACTGTCCAGCTGGCCGGTAATGTACTCGGCTGTACCTGCTCGCTATAATAGCCGCGCCTTTAATGCGTCTCTCGGAAACCGTAGCTAAAGTACTGTCACGTCTACAAAATTAAATGTTTTTGCATAAAATATTTTGAAATGAAATAATTAACCGTAAAAAACTAGCAGTATTTGGAAATTAGAAAATCCTGGATAAATCCCGTTGCGTTTCACCGCTCTTTACAGTACCTATCTTTGAGGACTAAAATTCAATAAAATCAACAACGTTCATTTCATCAGCTGGCCGCCATCTGGTCCATCTGCCTTATACGCAGATCGTCATCCCACCTGGTCAGAGAGCGTCCTACACTACGTTATACGAGTCGCAATTTCTACGCAAGAACACGTTTACCCCAGCGGTTGAATTATTCGGGACGTATAAAGTAATAGTTTCTAGTATGGTAGGATTATTCACTTTACTCCGCACAATTAGGCAGGAGTACATAGCTAACTGCAGTTTGCGCCTCAGCTCCAGTGTATCTAATCCGACCATACCAGTCACAAAGAGGGAAGGGAAGAAATACGGGTAGTACCCATACATACGTTTATATAAATATCAGGCAAACTTTCTTTGCAGTCTCTCAATAAGAATAGTGTACTTAGTCTCTCTCAGATCCCAGCTAATTGCGCTAAACTCTAGTTTTCTTCTGACAAATGCATGTCCATAGCTATGGTCTCTCATATCTTACTGTATCGAAATATTGGAATACTCTAATTATCACAAAACATTTAAAATATTCCATTATTATGAAGTAATATTGTGTGCACAACTGCACCCAGTAATCAATTGAAAGTGCGGCTCCATTCAACTCGACACGCGGTGGGTGGCTCAGTGATGCATTGCAGTGTTCGACGCACATGCGTTTTGCTGCGACATTCTGTATGTGATTGTACCTATACGTACCCCAGTTTTCGCTAAACTTCTTGTCCCCTGCAAACACGTGACAAAGATGCGTAGAACGCAATTCTTAGGGCAAATTAGTAGGCTACCTTCTGGACAGTTGCGTCAATTATACAAAGGTGTACGTATCTCTTTAACCAGCTGCGTTGTCAGCGGCATATGCATTATATGCGTGACTGTACCTTACGCACTGCCTGAAACAAAAGTTTTCATGTTTGCGTTGTCTTACCTACCTGTGCAAACTTTCTTCTCGCAACTATGCTTATCAACCAGCGAAAAAAAGTTAGGATACATGTACTAATCTCAGCTGTATTTTTATAAAATCAAACTTCGAATTAAATAGCGTTTTGGAGTCTATTCGGTTTAAAGAAGAATTTATTCTCATAAAAAACTTACATTGAGTTCACTTATAATGAGATTTATATTAACTTATTTCTAATTTCTTACTGGCTAGCGCCCTTAGTTTTATCATTATACGATATTTATAAAAATAATATTTAATAACTAAGAAGACATGCAATAAAAAACGTTTTTAAAATACAATACGAGATCGTAAAATACACAGAGCAACATAGGTACTCTAAATAAATTTCAAACCATAATGGAGGGTAGGGAGACTTATTTAAATTTGTTGTTGGTTGTGTTGTGAATCGGTGCACTGTATTGTTCTACCGGCGCGTGGCGGCTTTTGTGCGAGTATAGTGTTTTTTAGATTGTGATTGTGTGCGTGTTATAGACCGGGAGAAAGCTGCAGTTTATGTTACTCTACTGTACTATGCTATAGTTTTGTAATACCTTTCGATTTTACAGTGTGTTTTTTATTTCGGTTTGTTTTTTTATTCTTAATGTAAATGTTAATGTTTTAATGAATATACCTGATAAAGATTTTTTTTATTTTTTTATTTTTTTATTTATGTATTATTTTTAATCTTGAGTCCAGAATATGTTGTTTTAATTTCTTTTTGTAAACGTTTAAACATGTGCATTCTTTTAATTCGTTGGGTAATTCGTTGTACATTATAACACTCTGACAGAGAAAGTTCCTGGAACCAAACATTTTGGTCCGAGGTGGTCGCACATAGAGCTTATTCTTACACCTAAGGTTGTATTTATATTTTCTTATCGTCAGTTGTATATTTGTTTGTATAGCATAAGATTGTTCCTAAAATAGTTTAAAATAGGTCGGTAATTAAAAAATAAATAGTATCTACGAGTATTATACGAGAAAGTTTTATTTAAAATTTTACTTACTTATAAATTTAATTCAAATAATTGATCCTGTCGTACTAAAATATATTTAATAAAAGATAGAAACCAACCTGGCTTACACCGGTTTGAACTCAGATCATGTAAAATTTGATTGATCGAACAGATCAAAATTTTAAACTTTTGCATTTAAATTTTATCTTAGTTTATCATTGTCAGCACAAATCAGTCCAGTAGGCAGAGGCTTGGACGTCTACGTCCATCGGTGGACTAACACGCGAATAATGAGCCGCATCCAGCATCTGCCTGCAGTAATTCTCAGGTCGTTGTTGCTTATATGTGCCTATTTGTAAAACATCTACAGCTTTTTTAAAAGAGGCTAGAAGCAAAATGATTCCGCATTGCTCCCGCCGCGATGAATGCCGGGTTGCGTGTGCTACTTTTGTATCTTATTGTGTTCTGTTTCTACTTGCTTTTCCGTTTCCCGTGAAAAGAATCTTAACCGACTTCAAAAAAGGAGGAGGTTCTCAATTCGTCTGTTTTTTTTTTTTTTTTTTATTTTTGTTACCTCAGAACTTTTGACTGGGTGGTCCGATTTTCATGGTTCTTTTTTTATGAAAGCTGGTGCTTTGCGTGTGGTCCCATTTTAATTTTGTTCAGTTCTGACAATGGGATCCATGAAAATTCTGTAAAAATTGAAGTCGGTTTATAGTTTTTTTAAAACAAAATCAATTATGGAAAGATAGATAAGTAAAATCTGTAGATATTCACCCAGCACCTACTCAACACCTGGCCAGTGTTTTAATGGGTTAGACGTTCCATCCGAATCTAAGGCCCGTATTATGAAAGCTTGCTCAGTCATCGATCTATGCTTCAGCAACGCTTTTCTATGGCATAAACGTCACTCAAGCATAGCTCTATGACTGAGCAAGCTTTCGTAATACGGGACTAAAACTCGTCTGCGTAGAGATTCAGGTAAAATGTCCCTTTCACTTTTGAGGACATTAACTATGTTACGCAAAATACTCACATATCTCAAAGAAGAGAATTAATACTACCGTAACGCACCTTACGATAAATCAATACCAAGACTTGTCTCATTTGAACTCAAGGCATCAATACTTAAGTTTCGACGCCTTGAGACTGTTAAGTTAGATGCTGTATTGCAGATTCAACACAGTACAAGTTATTTCCTTAGCTTTTCTCTGTTGTTCAACAAGCGCTATTCTTGGATAAAACTATTTTTAACCGACTTCAAAAAAGGAGGAGGTGAGAACCTCCTTCATTCGACTGTTTTTTTATATAAATCCCCTTCCTCGGCATAATCCGATTTTAAGGGGATTCTCTGAGGGGATTTGTAGACCAAGCCATATTTGTTACCTCAGAACTTTTGATTGGGTGGTCTGATTTTCATGATTCTTTTTTATTTGAAAGCTGGTCCTTCATGTGTGGTGGTCCCATTTTAATTTGGTTCATTTCTGACAATGGGGTCCATGAATGAAAACCATGAAAAAATTATAAAAATTGGAGTCGGTTATAGTTTTTTCAAAACAAAATTAATTATTATAATAGCCTAAACTTGTAGCTTATACCTACCTAGGTTTTCTATAGGAAGGTATAGCCATCACGTATTGGTCGCGGCGTAAGAATCGACCTCTCTTACTCAGCTCGTAGATATTGCAAGAGTAAAGGGGGGCAACCAGAGACGGGCAGTATTATTTCGACCTCCATTGCGATCACCAAGCCGACTGCCAAGATTGAAAATTGTGGCAAAATCGTTTGGGGAAAGCATGATCAGTAGTTTTAATTGTTTTAATAACAAAACAGTTTACGTAGGAACGAACCCCAAATAACTTAAAACATACCTATATAACAGCTAGCGACAGACAAAAGGGAAAATCCAATTTATCATGCCCCATAAAATCTTAACCGAGCTCCACAATTATTTCAAACTTTATCGCGCAACGATAGTTTAAAAAGCAATTAATTTCAATTCGCGCCATTTTCCAACTTGCCGCCATTATCAAATTCAACGGAATACAACCTCACGATGAATGTTCATAGTCGCACCTATATCGTAAAGTGCGGTATCCAATGCGCGCTTGTAAGCATACATGGGCAATTAATTAGTTACCAGCCAGCGTTGTACACCAGCTGGCGCATAGACACGGGTCTCGCCCATTAAATTTTATGATCGCGGCAGATGTATCTCGTTGATCGCAAACTAGACACTTGCCAACTATGACACTCATTACTTGAAGGTAGAACACCTTCTCTTGAAGACACACGACACGACACGAATCAGAAATATACCTACCTACTTATTTCAGAAATATAGTCCGAGATTTCCGGTCGTCACGATACAGGCTTTACCTAGCGTGGAGACCGCAGGAAAATTTCTGTAAGATTTATTGTTATTTAAATTAATATTTTTATTTGTTTTAATTTATTGTCAACTGTTGTACAAAAAATATTTATTAATTTCGTGTACTTACAGTTTTAACAGCTTCACTTTAATAAACATACAATAACAGTTTTAGGTACCTACCTTTATAGCTAGGTATGTTATATACATATTGAATTGGGGAATCACGTGTGTATACTCGTAATGTCGAAGTAAGACTATCTTCATCAAGCGAAAATAAGTGCTTTCGATTTTATTTGACACTAGCAGAGACTCGCGGATTCACCCGCGTTGTTCCTGTTCCTGTGGAAATTCCGGGGTAAAATAGAGCTTTTGTCACTTCCTGAAAAGTAAGCTTTTTATTGATAAAAGATTTTTTTAAATTGGCCCAGTAGTTTCGGAGCCTATTCAATACAAACAATTAAACCTTTCCTCTTTAAACCTAATATTAGTCTTGCCTAAAATATCTTGCCTAATATAAGTAAGATTTTCCCGGTGTGCCATATCGCTCGTTTGCAGCGACTCTTAATGACCGTATGCAATCGACCATGTTTTGTTGAATTTGAATTTGGAATTAGACGCTCCTATTTCGGTTGGTTTATTTTGGCGCTTGGACGCATTCGAGATTTGAATTTAATTCTGAATTACAAATTGAAATAGCTGCGGACAGCGGAAGTTTTGCACAGCTTTCTGAAAAGTTTTTACTGTTTTTTGCCGAGTCAGAAAAATAAAATGTAAATAAACCAACCCACCGCATTGCACGGCAAATGGAGCAAAAAATAATGTTGATAAAATTTCAAGAAAACTTCGTATAAAATATCAATGAACATAAATTATTATAACGTGTCATATGGAGTCCGGTCAACTACGGTCATTAGGTATGTACATTTTCACGATTTTCAACCGCCAAAAACAAAAGGAAAAGAAGTTTTTTAATTCGGCTACCCTACTTATGTGATATATTCCTCAGTGTGGTCCGATTTTGGCGTTTTATTTGATTTTTATAAGCAACGATCCTCAGGTGATCCCATAAAAGTTTTAGTAAAAGGACGAAGAAATAGGACGAAAGTTTTATTACCTATGTATTATATATACCTAGTCGTAGCAAAAATTGCGCCTTACCCTAGTGGTGATTTTTCTGTGAAGTGAATTGTTGCCAACCCCGGCTTGCACGATATCTTTTTGTTTTTAACGCAAACCAAAATAGTTTAAAACTGGATAGGCGTTACGTTTGGCGATGGTACTTGTTCATTACATAGAGACCTTACCTGCTAATTGGGCGCCGGACAACCCCGTGTTCGAACGCCCAAGGTCTCCCAGTGCGACGGGTCAGTCGACTGGCCCCGGCGCCACGGTCGCAGAGGATAGGGAGAGCGGCCTACGCCATACTGACACTCGTCTTCCCCTGCGACCCCACCGCGTCCGCCATCAAACGGTGGCGACCCCGCCAAGACCGCGGAAGGCAGGGAGGGCGGCGTACCGCAATACCGGCACTCCTCTCCCACCGCGGCCTCCACCTCTCTGCGGCCATGTTGTTGCCCATACAGCATGGCCGCCCGCCTCAGTTGCGTTGCGGTGCCTCCCATATGACACCGCAACCTACTACCGCTCCAACTGAGCTTAGAGCGCAAAACCCAGAGGAGCGGTCCGTCCCGGGGCCAGCCATGTCGCCGTCTGCGTAGGCACGGCCCCATGGGTTCCTCTTAGCTTCATCGCGGGTGACGAAGCCGCGATTCCTAAGCCCCTCCGCCCCGGCAAGGCGGGGGCGGAGGGGCCGTGGGGGGGGGGGGGGGGTGTGTACCTATGTACCTACTATTTGTTTTGTATCTAGATAGGTAGGCATAAATATCCACAAATTTTAAGTCAGTTTCTGTTTTCATAAATAACATCAAACTATTTCTCCGCAGAAAACTTCCAAGGAGATATAGCAATCCCAGAAGCAGACCTACAGAGATACGCGACGCGGCCACCACCAGAGACGAAGATCAACAAATCGCTCCAAGAAGAAGTGGAAAGACTGAAGAAGGAGGTCCTCCTCGAAGGGTTGCAGGTGGAAGAAGAGGGTATGCCGGATATACTGCGGAAGAGGACCAAGCAGCCTGTCGCGATCAGTTCCGACAAGCCAAAGCAGTATAATGACGCTGTACTTAATACTAAAGTAAGTACTTACTTGTAGTAGTTAATGTACTAATTCTTAACGTTTACTTCTAGGCTAGTGTCCTGGGTAAAGCTGGTAGAATAGCAGAAGATATTAGTACGTGGTGATACTAACAAACTAACATTACAATCAATCCATCAAATAATCGCGAATACCAAGTGGGTCCAATCTCTAATAAGATGCAATTCACGTGCACCACCTTTAACACATTTTTTTGTCAATAAATCAAAAACCGCGTCACCATATTTTGGGAATTTAGGCTAGTGACGTCATACATTGCACACACGTGTCCTAAAAAGAGTCGCAAGGAGTGACGTCACGCGGAAATTTAACCGGCTATTATCTCCATCATGTTTAGTTCAATCGTCAAAAAAATACGTGTCCGACATCTTCTGATAATCTTACTGACGAACTTTTAGTACTCTGTAGCACTAGCCTATTAACGCATTCACTGCTTAAACTCTGGGACTCGGAAAAGACCTGGATTGAATCCTGTAGTCATGGTTAACGAAACTCTTCATTTAATTAGTATTTGGGGATCGATCAGAAGACGTGCAGCAGCTTTCTTCTGTGTATTTATAACACCTTCTATCTTCAACCCGCGTGAGAAATCTGACAAGCGCCTCATTGGCTCTTGTCCATGCCCAACAGTGGACTAGTATTGGCTTATGATGTGTGTCTTTTATATATTTAGAATGACGTGGATTTTTACATCATAATAAATAAATAAATAATATAAATTAAGTTCTCGGCCACATTTTGTAGAACTTTGCCTTCTTATTTGGCAAAAAAAAGAGAAAAAGCGAGGACCGAGTCGGTTTCAGTAATAAAAGTAATTCTATACAAATAAATACGTATGCGTTTGTTTTACAGACACTGCCAGCTGGACTAGACAAGTCAGTCTTGTTAAAAAACGGTAAACTACCTCCAGAGGAAACTGAAAATTTCACAAACGTCATCAACCAAACTAAACTAGAACATTTCAACCAAACGTTAGACAACCTCACAGAGTCAGACAGCCTAGAACAAGATGGCGTCCTAGTCGTCAACATTTCAACAAATAACATATTAAATTTGGAAGAGTTCTTCCCTCACATAAAGATCCTGAATATTTCAAGCAAAATGGACGAAATTACAAACAAAATTCAAAGCAACAGTAGAGAAATCACAGGCGATATAAACAATAACCTCAAATCAAAGGAAGTACCAGAAAATGTGACTGTTGGTCCCTCTCCGACAAACGGAGTTCTACCATCAAGTGAGCAGGAGGAAGAATTAGTGAACAAGACTGAAGATATAGTTAAACCAGCGGTGAATGATCTCTTGAAGCCGACCGCGAGCTTGCAGAATTTGGATGAGAATAGAGAACATAGTAGAAGACGGCGGAGACGAAGACATGGGAACAGAAGACGGTAAGTCAACGTAGTTCCCGTTCATATGGGAATACCAGGAAAAAATATAGCCTATGTCCCTCCCTGAAAAGTAAGCTTTTTAATGATGAACTATTTATTTAAATCGGTCCAGTAGTTTCGGAGCCTATTCCATACAAACAAACAATCTAATCTACCCTTTTTATAATATTATTATAGATCAATAACCTAATCTCCCAAAAATAACCCGCATTCTCCCCTCGGTAAGAGGATATGATAACCACTACCAACTAACTACATTTCGATAGGATATTCCTAAAATTGCATAAAAGTTTAAGAGTCAAGAATAAAACGAATGTTAGTAGATATCATAATTTTAAGTTTATGAATGAAAGGATGAAATACATTTATTCTGTACACAATATACTACAATATAATCTCTCTCCCTCATAGCTCATTCAAAGTAGAATTAATATTTCTTACAACAACTACAACAACATAAATGAAAAGACGGACGGAGGACAATTTATCATGCTTTTTCTTAAAAACAAATAAAAGAAACGTGTTTTTATCGATGCCAAGTATACTGCGCTATCAGAAGGGGTATTTTAATTCATTTGATTCGTTTCCAAAGCGAAAACGTCAGATTCGAATTTGAATTCTATTCCGACGGAAGTTTAGAACGCTATTTTGATTTGTCAAAAGTTTCCGATATCGAATCCGACGGCTTTTCCGACGAATTAAAATACCCCTGCAGAAGAGGTCCATGCGCAGCTAAATGTTGCTTTACAGTACCTACAAAAACCAAAAAAAGACAAAAGCGCAGCAAGCAACTAATCTCTCTGGAAATTTGCACGAATCTTTCAAATGCGTCACCGCAGCTATCTCCGTCCGCCTGCCTTTTCATTTCGCTCCAGCAAAAGATTCCTCATTACCACGCTCCAGTATTTCCTCACTATTTTTCCTCTTGGATGTACGTTGGTACTACTATGTGGCCGTAATTGCACTGGCTCAAAGGCCCACCCTTCGGAAGCTAAGTGCTGGTATTAGTTTAACTGGAATACGAATGAAATGTTGGATTTAATCGTCCTGTGGAGCTGGTAGTTCTGTTTCCGTAAACACTGCAATATTTGCTTACTTCAAACGGTTATAAAGTTGGTATTTATACAGGGTATTTGGTTTGCGACTAACATATATTTTTTGAAAATGGTATAACCACAAACAGAATATAACATGAGATCGTAAAGGCGAGATTTGAATGCTATCCAAAAATTAAAAAAAAATGGAATTCATCAACTGTGACATTCAGAAATGTCCTGAATGTCACGGTGGCTGAAATTAATTTTTCCACTGGAGAAATATAGGTAGCCGTATGTATGACTCAACTCCCCAAAATTGATATCGATAGCAATATCAAACAGCATTTAGGGAGTAGTTATTAAAGAAAATGAAAGAAAGAAAGAAAATGATTTTATTTATAACTACAATCATATAAGTAGGTAGTAAGTAGCACTTATAACTAGTTGTAGTAAGTTGATTGTAATTATGAATTAGGAAACGGCTCAGCATGAATGCTGCGTATGCTGGTAAACCGAACACACGTAGCGCTGATCTTCCGCCGTTTCCTACATCCTTATTAATTTCAAGCCATTCCTTATTACACAACTAGAATTTCATAACAAGCCGTTTATTCTACCTAACTGTTAGAGAGCCTTTTTGTAATGAATTATTATGAAAAGTAATTGAATAATGAACTATAGAATTAGGTGCCTAATCTGAACATAATAATAAAAATTGCAGTGCTAAGCAAGGTAGGTACTTACCTACTTAAATAAGCTAACATGACAAAACAAAGCTGTTCTATGTAGCTTATGTTACCTACCTATGTAGATATTGGCACTATGTGAAATGGAATTTAAAAAATGTTCAAGTGAACTTAAGACTTTGGAACAAAATGATAACAAACAATGAAGCCAATGTAAGCATGACTCTACAATATCAATCTTATCTCCCCATTTTGGGTACTGGCAAGGACCCAAGTTGCCAAATTTAACCGTTATTATTCTGTGGCTCGACTAGTAAAACAATCTTGAACAGAACTGTATAAATTACGGACAGAAACAGTTTAATTGTTTGGTTGTTCTTTACACTGGTTCTTTTTAGAGCCTGCAGGCAGCAATTTTGCCGAGAAGGTTTAAGGTATTGAATGCGTAAAATATTTAGATGTGAGCATTTTTATAGTAAATGTGATTTGCTCTAGTCTTTTAATAAACCTAGAATAGATGTTCTTCTATTTACATAAAGGAAATAATTAAAAAAAACATAAGAACTCTTAAAAAGTCACTTCTACGATTTTTATTCTTTTTATAGTTCCTTAAAATGCTTTTGTGATTTCAGATTGAGAAACATACACTCAAACGAGCAAAATCAGAACAGTATATCAGAAACGAACTCACAATTTGTCAGGAAGAAGTTTTTTCGTCACCGTAAGCACAGTAGTCGAGAACACAGAGAAGAAAAATTTCAGGTTCCAGAACACGAATTCGAAGAGAGATTCGAACTGAAAGCTCCACCAAAAAACTACGATGAAATCTTAGAAAACAAAGTCATCAATGAGTTGAATTTTAAACCAGGTGTTGATGAAACCGATGATTTATTGGTTAAACAAAAAGGAGTTCTTAACAACAACAATGAAAAAACTGAATTCAAAGCTCGCAAAGGCCACGCAGAAAAGGAATCCAAAGGATCATTTGTTTTATACACAAATAGTGGTAATAAAGCCGATATCAAATCAACTAACGGAACAGGACAGTTTGATAACTGGTTTTTTCGTGATGATGACCAGGATCTAGACGCAATGGAGAGTCAGCTATACAACGATACTAGTCCTGGCGTAAGTGAACTCAATTTATTCCTTTTAACGTATCACTTATAAGACATAAATAATTGGCAATTTCATATTGCAAGACAAAACAAACGCCACTTAAAGTTATTAAATAATTGAATCAACCTTATAAAAGTGAATCAAAGTGAACTTATATATATTATGTATGGTGTTAGTACATTATTGTGGTAGGTATTTGTTTCAGTGGATCAATCTAATGCAGGCAATTTAGCATGAGATTCCTCATCTATTGATAAGATATGTATCTAATCTGTCAAAGCAATGCATAACCTACCTGGAATTGCAGATTTCGTAACTGAAGCCATGACACATAGTCTCAGTAATTTGAAACCTGCTTAATGGATTGATTAATTAGGCTCACTTATCACTGAAACACTCAATCAATCGATTGATATAATACCAGAACGAATTCATTTGAGTGAAGTAATTGTGAGTATAATACTACTAGTTGCGCCTCGCGGCTTCGCACGCCTATCCCAAGGAGACTGATTTTATGGGATAAAAAGTAGCCTATGTGTTATTCCTGGCCTAGAACTACCAGTATGAAAACAGCCCGATCCGTTTATTAGTTTTTGCGTGAAAGAGCAACAAAAATACATACACATACTCGTATACATACATATTTACAAACTTTTGCGTTTATAATATTAGTAGGATTTTACCGCTCACACCTTCATTTACGAATAAAAAACAAAAGAAAATGAACCACATTTTCTTTTGTTTTTTATTCGTAAATGAAGTGCAGCAAACGAGTGGCATGAATCAGAGTCAGAGTCAAATCGTTTATTTCTTTAGACTTACAAAATAAGTACTTAGACAAGTAAATTTTAAATAGTTATTACTATCAAACAAGAAATAAGGTGCAATTGACTCTAATTCACTTCAATTTTTTGTCCGTTTTACAATAGATTGAGTATCCGAACTATAATATCATCTGTATCATCTGTCTGTATCATCTATCTGTATCATCTGTCTTTGAAATTACCAGATGGAAAATTAGCATTACAAAGCAAAGTAAATTGATAACTTGGCAAATTTAAATACTTCATAATGTGAACGTCAACGCTGTATCCGTTGTGTTGTACGAAACGCGGAACGTTTGAACGCGTGACCTGTCTGACCCTCAAAAGTTAAAATAGAATCTAAATCCTGCTAAAAGACTTGAAAAATTATTTAAGAATTATGTTACTTTAATACGATGAAAGTTGCTAAAAATTTAGCCTTCTAAGATAAATCTTCTAACTAGTGCTACAGAGAAGGCTCTTCAGCACTTAGTTCAGCTCTTTTTTTTACTAAGATTTTTGTTGAGATTAAAAAAATAAGTGGCTGTCATGTAATTTTTAACCGACTTCAAAAAGGAGGAGGTTCTCAATTCGAAAGTATTTTTTTTATGTTTGTTACCTCAGAACTTTTGACTGGAAGGTCCGATTTTCATGATTCTTTATTTAAAAGCCGGTGCTAATGCTTGTGTGGTCCCATTTTAGTTTGGTCCAGTTCTGTCAATAGGATACATGAAAAAGTTATATAATTGAATTCGGTTCATAGTTTTTAAAACAAAATAAATTATTTTGCTCATAATACATTATATTACAAATCTAAAACCGTACGGTACCTAAAATCCTACAGACAGTTGTTAAACTAAATTTACGTAAACTCAGTATTTCTGACCGCAGTTTCCAGCAAAGCCACTCAAACTCACCGAATTAAAATATCAAAACGGTCATATCAATTTGGCGGCGCGCCAACGACTGCTGCATTCGAGTATTTTATAGCTGCATTTTTACCCAATAATTCTTCGCATTTTCCATATTTTGCAGGCTTTTACCTTTGCGATTCGTAGAGAGTTATTTTAATTATAGTTTAAATAATTTACATACGTTCATTTACTGAGAAGTCGGATTCGAATACGGTTATGTCTAATTTGAATCCCGTTTTGAAGAGATTCTAAACAGCCTACTATCAAAATTTCTGATTCCTTTTCGTGGAAATGTCACTTACTATAACGTGTCCATTTTGAATGAAGCATATACGTAAACAAACCGCCCATACTTAACCTAAAATTCACTTTGTTGGCGTGTCCTTTTATACGTAATTTACATTAGATGTCGATTTTAGATCCTCCCTTCAATAAAAATTGCTTACAATTATATCTGAAACTCGTCGCCATCGCCAAGCAAGTATGATTTTGTTAATTGTGTCATATTTTGTTTACTAACATGCTTCATTCAAAATGGATAAACCATAAGATAGGATATGTGTGGAAACAAATCTAAAACTTCTATTTTCGTTTTAAAGACAACTGGCCCAGGCTGTTTGAGATTGATTGATGTAGTCGACATACGACATATTATAAAAAAAACTCGTTACTGTTAAATTTCACCAAAAATACACCACCAAAACACCACAATGTATCAAAATCGCTATTAACTGACTTAAAAGGTTTTCGATATAATATTCTCAATCATAATTAATGATTTCATCAGGTATTTATCGCGTACCTTCTGTCATTATTTCCTCTACGTTTCTACCGCGTCTCAGCGATCGTGCTCACGGGGCGACAGGATGTACACGAAGTTACAGCCGAGAAATGACGGCAGTAACTATCTACCTTCAATTCGTCTTCAAAATCAGGAATGTCAAGTTCACATTACGACACATTTTAGGTTCTGAGAAATGAAATAAAATACCTCACTTTGACGGGATTTGAACCCACGTCCTCTTTTCAGTACGGGGATGTCATAACCGCTCGACCACATAGTCGGATACCACCTGATCGAAATTCTCTGGGACTTTGTACGGACTAGAGCGCGGTTAGTTAGAAATTACCCAGAGTGAACTTAGTGAACTTAGAACGTACGCACTATATTGGTGTCAGTTCAGATGCTACCAAAACTAAACGAAACTAATTTGACCGGACTAAAAATTTCGCCGTCCCTGTCATAACGATCAAAATAATAAGGATGGCATCATTTTTGGTCCTCTCAAATTAGTTTAGTCTTATTTCGGCGATATCTGAGGGCCCTAGACAATGTAACAATCGAAATCAAAAGTGATAGTAGAAAAGTTCAAATGTTTTGGTCAAAGGGTTTGACACATACATTAGATATTACTATGCCATGTCATTTGTTACGAATTTTTCCCTACGAATCTTTCAATTGCTTTCGATTTGCTTCATAGCGAATGCCGGTTGCCTACGGCCTCTGAATAGACACCATGATCAAAAACATTTGGTTCTCAATTCGGCTCTATGTTTTTTCTTCAGACCAAGAAGCACCGCTCGATCCGTGCTGCGACCAACCGCAAGGAACGTATATGGGAGCACGGCGTGATTCCATACGAGATCGACGGCAACTTCAGCGGCGCCCACAAGTCGCTGTTCAAGCAGGCCATGCGCCACTGGGAGAACTTCACCTGCGTCAAGTTCGTGGAGAGGGATGCTGATACTCATAAGGATTATATTGTCTTCACTGAACGACCCTGTGGGTAAGGATCATTTGCTTCCTTATACAGGTTTTCATGGAAAGGGTTGTATGCTGTACTAAGCTGAAAGGGACTTGACATCGAGGACAACGTTTGTTCTACAGTTTTTTTTAATATCGTGTTCAGGTATTCCCTTTTTTTAAATTAGAGACCCTTCATATTCGTGTTCTTCTGCAAGAAACCAAAATTCAAAAAATTACAATCAATAGAAATAAATAAGAACTATTATTTACAATTGTTATTCATAACTTGATCATCTCAGGTTCCAGAATCGACCCCTTTCAGCTTAGTACACCTATTACTTTTTGTGGCACCCTGTATTTTTTTACGTATTTCTTAGGTATTCGTCGAATTATGTATTCATTCTTGAGTTTTTGAAGTAAAATTTGCTATAATCATCATTGATAAACTCTGTCATAATATAACAACTTCAAGTGAATAGATAGGTTCAGATTTTATGCCCCAGACGACAGGGCTAAGTAGTCTGCATCCTTTATGTTGTCAGCTCTAATATGCAGACGTGATTCATAACAATTGAGCGATGAATGTATCCTAAATATTAAGCTGCCGTTCCACTAGGTGCCTACTGGAACGGCAGCTTAATATTTAGGATCTTAGTAATTTTGTATTCAGTATTTATTGCATTCATACAATCTGGTTTAAGTGATTAGGTGAGTTTAAGGCCCGTATTATGAAAGCTTGCTCAGTCATAGAGCTATACTTGAGTGACGTTAATGCCATCAAAAAGCGTTGCTCAAGCATGGATCGATGACTGAGCAACCTTTCATAATACGGGCCTTAGATAACATCACAGTATGTACCCATTAAGGGTGTTGCAGTCGCACCTTTCTAATAAAAATAAACTTATTTACAATTAGTGTATATACCAATAAATTATATTTGCGAGTTAATTTGCGGGTGCTGAAAGAGTCGTCAAGTTAATAAAAACATTTTTTATGAGCTTCTCTTCAGATAGGTTTCGAACTTGTGTTCGAACGGGAGATTCAATCATAAATTATAAGAAAAGCATTACATCCGTAATGTACTTGTTAAAAGTTAAATAATTATTCGAGGTTAATTAATAATTAGAAGTTTAATGTTGCCTATAAATGTTTAAATATCTCGATACTCTTACGATCTTTTGATGTCCTTTAACGAGATAAGAATCGAAGTTAGTCTTCTCTGATAAAGTTAGACACGCAAAGAAAAAATTGAAGTAAGGACTTACAAAGAAATGTCAAACTTATTATGAGCACACGGTAACTTACGTATGAATCAAATCCCTGGGCGAAGTTGTGTGACTTTTCACGTTGTAGAGTCAGTAAAAAAATATAAATAAAACACACCGTTTCATAACATCATTATAAAATACGTTCTAATTATAAATTAGCTAAACTTGACAATTACATCACAAAATAACTATGATTACGATGTTGTCCTAGCGGTTAGGAGTAACCGCTATATGTATGGTCGAAGTTTTGACCACAGTGACCAGTCTCAACGGAGACTACTGTGGTATGCAGGACATTATTATAGTGCACAAGTGTGTGCGGCAAACACTATCTCTTCTTGGTGTATAGGCATTGGCCTAGAAAAGATCGTTCATAGCGACAAGGCCACCCTTTAAACTCCCGTGCTTCATGGTAATTGATTAAGTAGATATTGGTTAGTTATCTTTCAAAATACCTACAAATTTTTCTCCCAAATTAAAAATCCGGTCCCATGTATAAAGCTAATATTGTCCAGATAATTTGTATCATTGCCGGTTACTTATTCTGCTGTCTGTACTTACGAACTTATATCCATTGAACAGAGGATTTGAACTTATAAGTAGTCATAAGAACTCGTAGAACAGATTTAGGTTAATCCTTGCCGGGTCTGATTGAAAGAGCAAAGGATTTTCACCACTTGGGTGCCTAATTCGTATGGAACTTTCGTTTCATCTACAGCTTTATTTTTATTGAAAAAGATTGGGAATGATGACAACTTTTAGAAAGTACCTACTTGATTTTTCTAAACTTAAAAAGTAAAGTAAGGAAGTCTAAAAGTACTTAGTACAAGACTACTTATAAAATACAGTTTCATAACAGTTTGCAGAAGTCGCAAATCGGTTCTTGGCTCAGCAAAAGTTGGTAGAAAAAATGTAGGAATACTACATATACAAGGTCAATAAACGGAATAGTCCGTAAAAGTATGTAAATCCCCTCTTAACAATAACTGCGGGATAGCCACAAATGAGGTGTAAGGACATCGTTGATAAGAAAGTGGGCAGCAACTGGACTAGAACTGCCCAGAACCAGAAGAAATGTTGGAGTTGGAACCAAACTTCTACAATAATATAAATAAAATAAAAAGTTGGAGTTGGAACCAAACTTCTACAATAAAATAAATAAAATAAAATAAATAAAATAAATAAAATAAATAAAATAAATAAAATAAATAAAATAAATAAAATAAATAAAATAAATAAAATAAATAAAATAAATAAAATAAATAAAATAAATAAAATAAATAAAATAAATAAAATAAATAAAATAAATAAAATAAATAAAATAAATAAAATAAATAAAATAAATAAAATAAATAAAATAAATAAAATAAATAAAATAAATAAAATAAATAAAATAAATAAAATAAATAAAATAAATAAAATAAATAAAATAAATAAAATAAATAAAATAAATAAAATAAATAAAATAAATAAAATAAATAAAATAAATAAAATAAATAAAATAAATAAAATAAATAAAATAAATAAAATAAATAAAATAAATAAAATAAATAAAATAAATAAAATAAATAAAATAAATAAAATAAACAAAATAAATACAGAAGAGTAAATCATGAAGTATAACTAATGATGGTAATCAAATCGCATTTTTCCCCCATTGCATTATATACATAATAACCCGGAAAATATTTACCAACCATCAGTCTCTGCGATTTCACACGTGTAGTTCCCGTTCCCTTGGAAATTCCGGGATAAAATATAGCAGCCCATTCCCTGGAAAGTAAGATTTTTAATAATGAAATAATTTATTTAATTTATTTTGAAGTTTATGAGCCTATTCCATACAAACAAACAAATCTTTCCTCCTTATAATATTAGTATAGATTTACCATTTCTATACATTCTTAGATGCTGTTCGTTCGTCGGCAAGCGCGGCGGCGGCGCCCAAGCCATCTCCATCGGGAAGAACTGTGACAAGTTTGGCATAGTGGTGCACGAGCTCGGCCACGTGGTCGGCTTCTGGCACGAACATACGCGCCCGGACAGGGACAAGCATGTCCAGATCATCAGGGACAATATTATGCATGGTAAGTCTTTGACTCTAGTTTTGAACCTCCTCAACAGCCTATATTGGTCCACAGCTAGACGCAGGCCTCTCCCTGATAAGCGCCTTATCTCATGGGGGGTAATACGGGTTGGGATCGCAGTTTGGTGGTGGAATTTTATTGTTTTGCAGGAGGCGCTGCTGCCCGCCCCTGGTAGATATCCCTTAGTCGCCTCTTACGACACCCGCGGGCAGAGTTGGGGTGGTGCAAATTCGCCGGCACCACACGGCTACGGTTACAAACCTCCATTAGTACGGAATTGTACTTCAAATTCAGACAAAGGCATGTTAAAGCTCCTCTTAGGTAGTCACTCAACTTAAATAAGACCAAACTTCTACAATAAATTTTTTAAATCCATCATGTTTATAAATACTAAAATCATTACAAAACTCACTCGCAGCGCCTTCAGTTATTCCGTGATCATGGCGCATGAAACTGTGCCGAAATAGCCGGAAAGCTCAAAACTCAAATCATCTCATCAACTTAACTATTAACTGACCTCTTTCGTCTAGCCATATTTCGTTCTTAATCTACCTTGGCAAACCATTTTGTGCCAATTACTTACATTTTCTTTTCCATAATTTACACACATTTCAAACTGCTATATCATTGTAGTTCTAAGTCTACTTTAACCACGGCCACAGCTAGTCATCCTGCTTAATACTCGTAATATAAACGCAAAAGTTTGTAAACATGAGTAAGTATAGACAAAGATTGTGATTGAAAATCGCTGACAGCACTTTTTATATTTACAACATAAAATACAGATATTTGTATAGCTACAACGTTTTCACCTTTCCTCCTTTATACTCATTAAAACATGCGCAGATTTGTAAACTCTGTCATCACTCATCACATTCCTTACGAAATCCCTTAAAAGTTCTGCATTCAAGTATCTAAAGTCTCAGAATAGCCCCCCGGCAATATGCATAACAGTAGTATTCATAATTTTATCGCAAGCTCACCTCGGAACTGA
The DNA here is from genome assembly GCA_955876795.1 of Eupithecia tripunctaria. Lineage (NCBI taxonomy): Eukaryota > Metazoa > Arthropoda > Insecta > Lepidoptera > Geometridae > Eupithecia > Eupithecia tripunctaria. Next base: position 1,685,176 of record OY041607.1, read on the forward strand.
GTCAGACCTGAAGAACCTTAACTATTCCACGACCCAATTTCAACTCTACTTCCTCAAATACAGAACACAAATTCGCTCGCTATTTGAGACCGTAACAGTTTTTCAGTAAATTGAAACTAAAGACATGGCGTTTAAGGTTTAATTTGGCTGGTCGTTTGTAAGCTGGAGGATAGTTTGAATGCCGGGGGATTTCGCCGCTCATTCGGTATTTTAGTTATCCTTGCTTCTGCAGAACAATGGACTGAAATATGTCTCCAAGTTTCGCTTCTCGTTTAGTCTTTGCGACTTTGCTCTTTGGAATTTGTAATTGACCCACATTATCTAGGTCTTCAGGGTCTTAGCCTGAACTTTAATCAGCGTAGGTATTTTAGCGCTATATCAACCTTTGTACTTATTGTGTTTGTAGGGGAATATTGTGTAGCGACTTGTTTTTCTTGTCAATTCAGACGGATATTTTGTGAGTCTATCACACTCATACATACATACGTTGTTATGTATAAAAAATGCGCCGGGAATGATCCGCTTATAAATTTGTATGAAATAAAATTCGGTACAATGACATGCTACGTATCTTATGGGAACTATTCGTTTTCGTCCCGTTGGATTATTTTCTTTTGTTTTTTAATCGTAATAAAAATGCAGATATAGGCGAAAATAGTACGAGTGATAATTATGGATATTTTTTAAATGCTCTCGCGATTTTTATTATGTACTTTTACTCTTTGTCTCTTCTTGTACCCACTTTTAATCGTCGGTTAGCTGGAAGAGAACTCTTATTAGGGTTAAGCTCGCCTTTGCCATTATTTTTCTTTTATATCTTTTACCATATTGTATTATTTTGTGCAATAAAGAATTAAGGCGCATACCCGAGCCAATCTGACAGCAATTCCTATTTTATCATATTTTTACGTTTATCATAGGAATTTTTAAAAATCCTACGTTCAGTTTGTGGTATCTATTATAAGCTATTTTTTAATACCTCTTTTATAATTTTATCTCATATAGTTTAGGAGGAGATGCAAAAATAGAGTTTGGTGGCCAAAAAGCGCAACTTCGTATCTCTTCCTAAGCTTTACAAAATGAAACTATTACAGAGGCATTAATAAATAGCTTATAATAGATACCACAAACTGAACGTAGGATTTTTAAAAATTCCTGCGTTCAACGTAATAATAAGATATAATAGTTGGGGGCGCCACTTTCGCTGGTGTATGGGCCTTAAGAATAATTATAAGAAAAAAAACAGTAGACAATCAATCAATTTTATGCATTCACGAATACAATCTTTGTTCAGCTAACTGTTTTGATCTCCTACTATAATGATCTAGCAAAAATTCCCTATGTTCCTCAAAATACTGCCATATTATTTACCCGTACATTTTAGACCGTTTTCCTTTGTTTACTACTCAACTTACTCAATAAATAAAGAAATGATGGCATGTTTGTGCCTTTAATATCTGCCCTCAATTCGAACCCTTAAAAGGTCAGCATCTACGAGTACAAACCTACCTATGTTATGTACTGTGTGGTCCATATTGCGATGCAAATATTTCAAGCAACGTCGGCAGATTCTAGTCACGCGTATAATATATCTCCATCTAGCTTAAGATAGGCTGGAGGAAGATAATAGGGTTTCTAGATAAAGATCTAGAGACCCTAGATTTTCTTCCGGCCTTTAGCATAATAAATGATAAGTATAAATAGAGATGCATAAAATGATGTAGGTACTTATAAATTCTTGTAAAAGAAAAGAGTATAGAACTAGGAAGTGTTCCGTGTGCTATTCTCAACGGAACAGAAAAGGAAAAAAGTAATTACATGAAAAAACAATTGTACCTAAGTATAGCTCTACGATTTTTTTGTTCTCCTCAACTCAGCAGCCTGTATTAGTTTACTGGACGCAGACCTCCCCCTGATAAGAGCCTTATATGCTTTTATATCAAAGGGGTATTTCCCATAATCCCCACACAATGCATGCGGGTTAGGGATCGCGGTTCGATAGTAGATTATTCTTCAGGAAGCGCTACTGCCCGCCCCCGGTGGATATCCCTCAATCGCCTCATACGATACCGGCGGGAAGAGTTAGTATGGTGCAAATTCTAATCTGGCACCACACGGCACATTTTTTTTGTTCTATCTCGTTGTTATTAATTAAACAGGTTGAATTCTAATGATTATTCAAATTATCAGCATTTTCATTTTTAAGTTAAAGAAAAGTTATTAACCCTGGCATGCCTGCGGCAAAAAGTTACAAGGTATGCAGGTTTGTGGGATTCTGTAATAATATTTAGATTCGCAAGTTTTAGAACACATTTCATAAGCTAACTTAAACTCGTTCTCAAACTTAGCGAAATGAAGATTACCATTAACAATCCAATCCATTTATCTCTGCAGTTGGGGTGGTAATGGCATGCCCGCGCGAATGAGAACTGATTAAGTAATTGGGTAATAACGGTTAGCTGAACGAGTTATCTGCCTCGGGATAATGCACTTTATTGCACGGATTAGCGATGCCCTAGTTAAAGACTGAGGTGACAACGTTCTGACCGCAACTGTGTCATTTCGCAGTTTATGTTAAAGGGTTAAAAGGAGGTCCGATATTTATGCATCAGAATAACAACATAGTTTCTATTATAGGAAGAAACTATAAGTAATCAAATAAAATCCCCAAAAATATGTCGTGTAGAACCCTAGACCACGAAGTCGGATACTAATTATCGATCTGAAAATTTGGACTTTTTAAGGACTATAGTGCCGTTAGCTCCGTTAGCTTTGGGATTTTATTTGATTTCTTAGAAATCTTAGAAAATAAAAATCTTTAAAATTTATTTAGTTACAATTTTTTTTTACCTGTTTAAATGTTTACATAATAAGTGATTATTTATCGGGTATTTTCGAATCGATTATTAGATCGCCGGTCGTGGTCACAGGGCGACTGACAGACGTAAGGGAAATAATAACAATAAGGTTCGCATAGAATATCCGATAAATATAGGTACATTAATTATATACAAAAAAGGCATGAAAAAACCAAATAGAAGAAACATAAAATTAGAAAACACAAAACTGAAATAGGTAGAAGAAATAATTACATAAAAATATAACAAGAAACAGGTTTGCAGGGTATATAATAAGGAAAGAAATGACATTTCATTATCTATTTACTCAGCATACAGTTCATTGACAAAGTGAGGTAAATTGTTTTTTTTTTAAATACTGTTCGACAATTCACACAGCATTATCTAGCCCCAAGCTAATTATTTATTGGTACTAGATAACTTATATACATAATACAATACACTACATAGATACATATTTTTATTATACATAGTAAACATCCAGAACGCCGTTAATCCATCATGGTTACTTATACTAAAAGTTATTCCGTGATCAAGGCGAATGAAACTATTCCAAAATATTTAAAAGCTCAAAACTCAAATCATGGTTAATATCCCGTTGTTAATAACTTTAGTAAGGTTAATTGTGTAATGGAAGAGAAAAGAGAATATAATATTATTTTATTGATAACGTATCAGTCTCATTAAACCCAGAAAAAGTCATGATATAATTTGACTGTGCGTAAGATATAAGTTACGTATTGTAGCACGCCTTCTGTTCAGGTGACATGCGCTGATGCTGGATGTGGCAACTTGAAGACAGGGCGCTATAGCGCTCATAAGGGGAGGACTATGACCAGCAGTTAAATAATGATGATGAAGACAGTGTTTAAAAGTAGATAGGTACATGGCTTCAAGTCTATTTCTATATTCTATACTATTGCCTGGTCGTCATACCACAGTGTCGAACCAAAAAATTCTGATCTACTTTCAAAATATTTACCTACAGCCAAAGATTGGAATGAGCTTCAAACGTCTGTTTTTCTATTGAGATATGATAGAGTGCAATGTTGGAGTCTTCAAATGCAGGGTATATAAGTTCCTTCTGGAAAAGCCTGCTCCATCTTAGGTCACATCTTCACTTTCAACGTGAGTTGGTGGCCAAAGGCATGACCAACATCAATTTAAAAAAAATCGAAAGGGGGGTCCGAATGGAATAAAAATGTTCACTTAACCCCAATCAGAGTTTTGCCATTGAACATACTAAGAAATGTCGGTCAAGTTTTTAACCTTTCATTGTCAAAAAGTGTAACAAACTGCACTAAAAGTGTATTATAATAAAATAAGTCGGTAGCCCAATAGTTTTGAATAGAGTTCGACAGGAGTAGGCACCCGCTCTTATGCAGCTGTTTTATATTCAATTACGAAATCTTCTGAATCATCTCAGATACGTGCCGCTTCCGGAGTTCGGGGCACGTGGTCGAGTGCTTTTACACCGAAATGAATATGGGATTCGAACGAGTAAATCAAAATAAACAATTATTTGTTTCCATAAATACAATAAGATTTAACATTTAGAATAGGGAAAATATAAAATTAAACACGGAAATAATGTGTTTTTTTTTTCAGTCGCTTTGGTACGTAGACTAAAGTAAAAGAGACGAAGAAACCATACCCTGTTAGTTGTTATTTTGTGATTATTTGAAGAAAAACCCGTCCCAAGCTCTTTCTTTATTCTTAGGATAATCTGATATTTTATAGTCAACCAGTCAACCTTTTTGCACGGCAAGTTTTGGACCGATTCATTATTAGAATAATTAAATACGGATAATGTATTCCAAAAATGCCAAATTCATTCTTTAGTTCGATAAAGATCGATAAATAGATAAAATCCATCAGTATCATTCAAAAGCCATTAGAATAGATAGGTCAAGGATAGGTGTTGATATTAGGCGCAAAGCAGGAATTCGCTATACTATGCCCATTAACAATAGTGTACAAGTTAAGATAGATATAGATTTTTTCCACGCTGCCGCCGTTCAGATCAGATACCTAACCTGCTGAGCGTTTAGGTATTTGCGTTTGCTTTTCTACCTGAAGCGAATAGGATAAGGGTTTTCGTTCTCAAACTTAGCGTCTACCCTACATGCCCACAGAGTGCCGACGACGCAAAAACCCATGCCGAAACACACGCAGTGTGTCGCCTATGAAGGTGTTAACAGTTTGAGTACCCTTGACGTAGATACACTCAGATCCACTCGTGTGGCTGCGGGCAACCCTAACAGTCGCACCGCAGAGGCTAGGTACTCTATCATGCTTCGATAGAAACATGATTAATTTTCATACAAATTCTAGCGTCCGGTGAACTGATCTAATTGACGTTAGTAATGAGACATGATCGTAGTTTATGTGGTGCGGGCCTAGTCTATATCTATATCGTATCCATTTTGAATGGAGCATAAACGTAAACAAACCGCCCATACTTAACCTAAAATTCACTTTGTTGGCGCGTCCTTTTATACGTAATTTACATTACTTGTCGATTTTAGATCCTCCCTTCAATTATATCTACAATTATATCTGAAACTCGACGCCAAGCAAGTGATATTTTGTTATTTGTGTCGTACTTTGTTTACTAACATGCTTCATTCAAAATGGATAAACAGTTTCTAGCTTTAATAGAAACTTTTTCACGTTACATTCATAGTGACTGTACCAAGTTGCAAGATTTGAAGGGAAGACGCATTGTCATGTAATAGGGTCAAGTATACATTGCGTGCGTGCGTGATCCACATTACTCGGAGCTCGGAATGCCCCATTCAGTTGGTGTCAGGGTGCTCTTGAATACATATGAGACGGTAGGCTAAGCTTTGAAAGCTTTGAAATCTACACATTCACTGGCACGTTTGGTTTTTTACTCAAGAAAAGAGTGAAAAAAATGTTTTTATTTTTTTTAGGTTTTACAAGTAACTTAGATATAGGTTTTGCGCATAGTAAATAGTGTCCTTGGAATCTTTGCCAAAATAAACTTTGAATTAATTGTAGTTTTGGAGTCTATCGACACAATGTTGTTTTTTTGTTATAAATCACATAATGACAACAGACTCTAAAACGACGACAGTTGATTCTTAGATTTTTTTAGCGTGGGTTCATAGCAAATGGCTTACAATTTGCGCAAAACTTCTTACCTGATCTAACTATACAACAAAACTAAAAAAAAACAATATAAAATTTCTTTATTGCACTGCACACCAAAAAGACAACACAAGAAAAGTAAAATAGGCGTATTTATCATTTAGAAGCTATTTCTAACAGGCTCTACTTGTAGAACGTAGAAAATCCCTATTTTGCTTTCACGTGGCCAACCACCCAAGAAAAAATCAGGAAGGCCTTTGGTGTTTTTAATTTAATGTTTTTTTTTGCTATTAACATTTGATGACACTATGCTTTAGGTATATAGGTAGGTACGTAACAATTATGCTTATGACGTAGTTAACCAGCTACTAAAATATGAGAGTTACACCATGTTATAATAGAAACTAAACGAACCTCAAAACATCACCGTGCCTAAAACTGACTTCAGCAAGGCCTTCGACCGAGTTTCCCATACATTGCTTATTAGTAAGCTCGCGTCCTATGGATTAACAGGCAACCTAATTAAATGGGTCAACTCCTACTTAAGCGACCGTCTTTTCACTGTCGTTGTCAATGGATATGAATCCAATTCATTTAGAATAAGTTCGAGAGTACCGCAAGGGTCTCATTTGGGTCCAATACTATTCAATATATTTATTAATGATATCCCCGCCTGCTTTAATCACTCACTGCCGTTTATGTTTGCAGACGATCTTAAAATCTCACGAACAATTAACTCGGAGCTCGACACTGATTTACTTCAACGTGACCTCGATGGATTGCATCGATGGTGTTGTATTAACAAAATGCATATCAACACAGATAAATGCTACTTTATAAAATTTACCCGCAAGTTAAAACCCCTCGAGTCACATTATAATATAGGTGGAACTCCAATACGCGAAGTGGATGAGATCAGGGATCTAGGCGTCATCATAGATAAAAAATTAACTTTAATTCCACACATTGACAGTATCACAAAAAAGGCATCAAAAATGTTAGGATTTATTATTAGAAATGGCAAAATATTTAAAACATCGCACACCTAAGTCGTACTTTACAATACTCTGGTCCGCAGTATACTTGAATATTGCCCTACAGTATGGCGGCCACACTATGCTACGCATATTTTAAAAATTGAGCGCATTCAGAAACGCTTTACTAGGCATTTAGCTTACACGGCTAGAAAGGCTAAAATGCTTCCTACATACTCGGATCGCCTTAACTATTTTAAAATGGCATCTCTAGACAAACGGCGTAATCAGCTGGATCTCATATTTTTATATAAACTCCTTAACAACCAAATAAATTGCCCTCCACTCCTAAGTAAAATTCACTTTAAAGTCCCTCGTAGAATTCCCCGGAAACCGATCCCTACCCTCGACCCACCACACCGCTCAACAGTCCTCGGCAAAAACTCACCCATTCCTAGAATCAGCAGAGAACTTAATATTCATTGCGCCCAGATTGATATTTTCTCAATAAAGCTACCGATTTTCCGCAAGTTCCTATCTGAGAACTTGTCAAACAATTCCAAATAAGTCACTTACAAAATGTATTCAAAATGTAAGTATCCAAAATTCAAAAATATTTTACCTACTTAAATCAAGCTGTTAATTTTTAGACTTTATAATTTATTTATTTTTTAAGCGGCAGTTTCATCTATCTCCTATTTTATTCCAGCTCTAGTTTCAAGATTCATTTGCAATTTAAGTCATTATTTCTATATTATTTTATGTAACAACACACAAGTGACACCTATTATAAAACTAAGTACACAGAAATTAAGGCATTACATTAACTGACATTAACTCTTGGAGATGGTGAAATTTCTGCATCATTTACATTATAAATGATACTTTAATTTTTTCCTCTGATAACCTACTACTTAGCATGCAGTGTCCACCTATAATTGGTTGTGCAATTAGATATCTCAACATTATGTGTGAATTTTATATATAAGAATTGTTGTAACACCCACTGGTAGACCAAATAAATAATATAATATATTATAAAGCGTCCTAGGTAAAAATAGGCATAAATGTCACCTCGCTTTATAAAAACGCACCCTGTATTTCAATCGAGTGAAATTGTACCCAAATATGTATGTGTGCCGCACACATACGTCATACATATTTGCACACAGTGTACGTTCCATTCAAAGCTCTGTAAATCTATTTTTGCGCGAGGACAAATCGCTGCTTCCCTGCAACACAGCCTCAACTCAAAAATGTCTAAAATCGTTTTTATTGCAAAAATGCTTATTAAATTAGTCGTTTTATGCTGTGTGAAAAAGACACCCAGGCTTTTAGCGATAGTTTTCACAAAAATACACAAACGCCCCTTTGGTTCTACCTAATTTGGTCGGTTAGTTCGGAGCTACACGGCCTTATTGTTAGTTGCAACCAGGACATCGCCGTGTGGGCACGTCACTTATGTGCTAAGGGGTCACATTCCTAATAATTTGGTGATTTTGTAATGAAAATTATAAGCAAAATTGTCGTTTTTTAAGATGAGGCTGCTTTGATCTAAAATTTCATGTAAGTACCACAAATTATGTTTTCAACTAAGGTGCCTTATTTTGTGATGAGGCGGCTTTTTTTATAAATGCTAGCAAGTATGTAATAATTATTTAAAATCAATATTGTCATTTTTGAATGTTACTGCTTTGAATATAGTAATATTAGGTAGAATCTTATGTTTTTCTAATCAAAAAAGTCGTTCTTGAAATGTGGCAGTGTTTGATATCATTTTACCGTCATTTTAGGAAGAACCCTTAAAACTAAAACGTTTTTTTACATAAGTAGCTTCTGCTGGCAGCTCTGAACGCTTTTTTCTTGGACTCAAAGCAGCTTATGTGTTAATCTTGTCTACATCTATATGAAGTGAAGTTAATGACTGATCAGTTCGGTGGTTTATTTAAGTGATAAACGTCCATAAATCAAATTATACCTATTATAGATTTTAGTACAGTGGGATTGTTTTTGTAATGTTTTCTTATTTTAAGTTTTCTTTATAGCTTTTTAATTACAGTAAAATATGTACAATGTCTTGATAGGAAATTATAGGTAGAAAATTACGGGCATACTTTGTGGTTTCAGTAAGATTTTAGTGGCGGTGGATTATTTATTTGTAAAATAAATTACAGGATAGAAAGCAGAGCTCATAGGATGTAAGGAATGGTCACAGAAAACCCGACTTGGCATTCACCTGTTGTTGGTGAATGCCAAGTCGGGTTTTCTGTGTACTCATAACATTTCTCAAGTATAAGAAGAACAACTTGTACCGAACACTCTTTCAAAATTACGCCCAATCTGTTAATTCATTTGATACCAATAGCTAGCTTAATCTAGTCTATCAATTCTTGATGATTACGGCGTCATTTTGAAGCCAGGAAGCCCCTACTTTGTGGTAGAAGACAGTGATTAGAAAATGATTCCATCGACATTTTATGCCCCATATCGAGTCGAAGGCCAAATTTGATGGGATAAAGCTGGGCGTCCTGGCTAAGGTTCGGCGGTGCTTCACGCTGGGACAGCTCCTTAGTTCATATAAGGCACGAGTCCGAACTAGCATGGAGTACTGCTGCCACCTTTGGGATGGCTCGGCTAAATACCAACTTGAAGCTCTCGACTCGATTGAAAGACGCGCTGTTAGACTTGTAGATGATGTCTCGTTTACAAAGTCTAGCCTACAAAGCCTCGATCACAGGCGGCGTGTTGCCAGAATGTCAGTGTTCTACAAGTACCACTTTGGTGATTGTGCGCAAACATTGCACGACCTTGTCCCATCTTCTCCCTTCCATCATAGGACCAGCAGACGCAAATCATACCACCCATTCCTGGTCGACATACCACAGTGTCGAACCAAGAGATTCTCTTCTATTTTCATAATATCCACAGCCACAGAGTGGAATTAACTTCCTGCATCTGTCTTCCTTCTCTTCTTGGAGTCTTCAAATCTAGGGTAGATCGTCGCTTTCTTAAAGTGAGTTGGTAGCCAAACGCTTGTTTACTACCAGGCGTATTACAACATATTCATTAATGAATTCAATATCTCTTTTGGCAACCAAAGAAAGAGAAGAAAAATAAAAAGACAAGGAAAATGTCAGCAACAACTTTGTTGAAGTCTACGATTTGTAAGCAGTAATGCCGTGTCCTCTAGGTGAAAGGTGAAAGGTCTTTTACTACATCTCAAAATTGAATGTGCTAATGATCTTAAATAGCTGATCTTAAATAGGATCTTTTAATCTTATAGTTATTTTAATACATTTTTGGAACTGTCGTTATTAGAGAATGATGCCTGTAAGGCCTAATTTTTAATAAGAATTTTTCATAGTTTAGTATGTTATTCCTTTCTTTGATTAGTTTTGATGTTTTGACTACTTAATGTTTATTTTTCGAAATAAACTAACAATTTTTTGTCACTTGCGCCATTTGATTTAATAATTTAATAGACAAAAATGTATTTTTTTTATAATCTAAACAGACTTATCATACTTTATCCGTGTTTCAGTAATAGCTACTCTAAAATTAAAAATACACAAGGGTTAAGGGACAAACGGAGCAGGTAATGGTATACTTCATTTATATAATAAAAAACGTAAACATGCAAAAAACTAAAAAAAATGAGTTGCAAAACTTTGACAGGCTCTCCTGAAAAAATAGAAATTTTTATTTGAGGCTGTTTTGCAGGGAAGCAGCGAAATAATTGTGCCCTAAAACCGATATTGTGTGCGCAGTGAGCAAGGGACTGTACATTCCTGGATGGAGGTTGTGTAAACATCGGAGATTTACGGATTTCAACAGAAGCTCTAGATTATTTCCTTCAATATTGTCTTGATCTCATAAGTAAATACCTACTTAACTAAGACTTTATTGAAAATGAAAATTTAAGTCAAAAATAAATTAATTACAAATAGTATTTACAAAAGAATTGAGTTAACTGCAGACTATCGCAAATAATCTACAGGTAGCTCAAGTGATCTATAGGAATACCAGTAGAAAGCGTACCCAAGTCGGTGGCTGTATTGCCTCGCTGTAAGGCTTATGCGCTGCGCCAGATACTCAGCAGCTTTTGGGTCACTCGTTATTTAATTTTTTTCACTGCACGTACAAATACCTACCTAATGTTTTTGAAAATTAAGTGCGTAAGCCCTCACACACCGGATAATAATTTGTAAGAGTCCTGCCAAAGCCGAATATTTTTGGGATATTATTTTATTTCTTGCAAATACCTACCGTTGTGATTCGCATAACTTCATTAATAAGCCTCCCCTAAACAAGCACAAATTAACCGTATTCCAGGAAAATCTTCCCCTAACACGGGATGAAATATCGCGAACAAATTTAAGACAAAACAAACGGATTTTGTCTGGCGATTACCTCCTCAAACCTCTAAATTATCCCGTTTAATTTGCTTCAGCCCATTCGTTGTTTGCAAACTGGTATTATCCGAGAGTTTGGCATTTTAGTCCATCCACGATTGGTATACCAACCTAATCTGCGCGCGATCATAATGGGACGGAACTATGTGCAAAACTGACAAATTTGAATGTGGGTATGGGAAGTAGCATATAGCGGCATTATGGGAAGTAGTCTTTATGTACTTGAAGGCACATTTCTTCAGTTTAATCTGCGTATTATTAAAATAGGATGGATGCTTGTGAAAATAAATGTTAACTTAAGCTCGAAATGGTACCATCCCAATCCGACAGTAATCCTTAATTACTATTTATCTAGCTGTTTATATAGTAAAATAATTGACATGTATACCAACCACACTAAGTGCTTATTATGTAAGTCTAAAGAAATGAACGATTTGATTCTGACTCTGACTCCGACCGCGCGCTTTGATTTTAAAGCTCTGAGAACACTGCAGTAAAGCTTCAAGATATTGCCCAGCAGCGGACTAAATATAAATTACTTACAATGTTATGAAAATGATCGCAATACATAAGTAACCCATGCGATGATGAGCCATGAGACAGCATTTCGCAAAGGAGAGTCTCATATTCGTGGCTGTTCTTTGCGAAACTCTGAACAAAAATAATTCGTAAAAATTTGTTAGATTTTTGTAGTCTTAGTACCAGTACCATCTTGGAAAAAGTAGGTACAACTTATTGTGTTCATGTAGTGTAGAGTGAAAAATTACATTAATTGATTTTGTTTTAAACTATACCTAAACCGACTTCAATTATATAGTTTTTTCATTTTACTGTCAGAACTGGACCAAATTAAAATGAAACCACACGGGAAGCACCAGCTTTCAAATATAAAAAGGAATCATGAAAATCGGACTACCCAGTCAAAAGTTCTGAGGTAACAAACAAAGAAACGTACAGTCGAGTTGAGAACCTCCTCCTTTTTTTGAAGTCGGTTAAAAATATGTCGTTCTCATGGTCTACTCACATAGAGCAGGCCGTTTCCGAGCGTGTATTGTATTCAGCAAGATAAACAAAGCAAGGCATTAATTGACGTAATTTTCGTGTAAGCCGAATAATTCGTATTTGGTTGCCTGATTGTTTGGTACGGGCTTCCATTTGATCGCTTTGATGAAGGATTGTAGAGTAGGCAGTCGGATAATTGGATTATTTTGATTTGCCTCGTGCCCTTTCGTTTTTAAAGCTGGATAGACATTTTGGGATGGGCTTTGTTTGTTTTTTGGAGGTGTTAGGTTGGCTTATGTTTGACCTTATCTGAGTAGATACAGACAATCTCGGACGTGCTCTACCAGTTTATGTTACTTTTTATAAAACTTGAGATCTGGTTCAAAAGCATTCTTCTTTTTCAATGGACAGTGGCATCACGATTTCTGTATGAAAATCGTTTAAAGAATGGGATCTCTAACATATGCGGATGAGACGACCTGCGAAAGACCACACGACCTAAAAACATGGGGATAGACGACGCGAGGAGGATGTACACAAATATAGGCTGTTGAGGATGATGAAAAATGTTGGAACGAAGTTCCTTATCGCGCGTTGTGAAAGGGGGCTAGACGGAAAAAATTCTTACGAACACACTTTTTGCTATAGTAAGCTATTGTAAGCTGTGCGGCGTCGCATGTTTCTCAGTCTGTCTCTCTCTCTCTTATAGAAAGCAAGCCAGATATTTTCATTTCTATTTCGCATCGAACAATGTGGTGTCGCGACGATTATTTTTGTTGAGTGTATACAGGTTTTTAGTAAATAATAAATAATAAAAAATAATAATAATAATGAATTCTGATAATAGAAAGGAACTTCGTTCGATCCGGGTGTCCCTTGACACCTCTCAAGTTTTTTTTTTGTAGGTCTCATAATCTTGGTTATCTGACTTAATGAGCTCATCAAAAGTCTGTTCGTTCATCAACAACCTATATTGGTCCACTTCTAGACTAAGATCTATAACATCATCCTAAATCTATAACATCATCCTAACCGAGATAGCTGGCAAATTTGACTGTCCTGTTATAAACAAATAAGTCCAAAGGACTAAATCATTAATTATGATTGAGTACTAACTAACCCCTAGTTAAAATAAGCCAACACAATGGATTTTATTATCTAAATAAACGAATTTAATTATTATTATTATGAGCGATAAGCCCCTGATAAGCGCCCTATTGGCCTTTATCTCTTGGGAGTAGTGCCCATAATCCCCACGCTGGACATGCGGTTTTGGGGATCGCAGATCGATGGAAAAATTGTTCTGCAGGAGGCGCTGCTGCCGGCCCCGGGTAGATATCTTTCAGTCGCCTCTTACGACACCCACGGGAAGAGTTAGGGTAGTTCAAATTCTAAGCGGAGGGTCTAGACAATGCCATAATCGATGTCGAAAGCGATCGTAGAAAAGTCCAAAAATGTTGGTTTGATATAATATGCCTTAGATATGTCACGTGATCTGTTCAGAATTTTCCCTACGAATCTTTCAATTGTTTTCGATTCGCTTCATAGCGGATGCCGGTTGGCTACGCTCTGTGGCACCACACGGCATTAGCGCCCTGCACACGTAAGGTTCGGACCGCGGGAAATCGCACGCGCCGTTCCATCCCGCGCTCCGAACTGTACGTGTAGATGCGCCAGGCTGACAGTCCGATCTGGCAGTTCGATGCGCGCTCCCATCTCACAGTTCTGTGCGGCGCATCTCGTGTGGACGCAAACTACAGAACTGCCGGTTTGGAACGTCGTCGTCAAAGCTATTACGGATTTCATTCGGTTGATGATATAATACGAGTCGGAAGCGTAAACAATCTGCAGGTAGCTTAACTGATGCATATAAATACCAGTAGGAAGCGTAAACAATCTACAGGTAGCTCAACTGATCCATATAAATACCAGTAAGAAGCTTAAACAATCTAAAGGTAGCTCAACTAATCCGTATCAATCACAATTACCTATTGTTATAACTGTTAATTATCGTTTTAAGATAAAGCCTTGTTCATTCCTAGGGGTGAAAAGTATTACTTTCATCCCGCTTATCAGGCAACTTCAAACCTGCTTTCTGAATATGAGTTCTCATGAAATCCATTGTCAGAACTGAACCAAATTGAAATAAAAAAAGAATCATCAAAATCGGATCACCCAATTAAATGTTTTGAGGTAACAAAAATAAAAAATCAGTCGAATTGAGAACCTCCTCCTTTTTTGAAGTCGGTTAAAAATAAAGAATTTGACCACATTTGCCTTTTTTCAGTTGCTTGTACTAACTACAGATCGCTAACACGATGATTGGGTATCCATTCTGCTTGAGACTGAAGCAAAACTTTTGAAACTTTTAACGTTCCACGCGCCAGTCTAAACTGCAGTCAAAACTCTTGAAAATATATTTACACGCACAGTTCGGATCGTTTGGAAAAATGTGAAAGATTTGCCCGCGTTCCAAACCGTGGAAACATTTTTACTCGCAATTAGCACGACAGTTCGATCCGCAGTCCAAACTGTACAGATCCATCCGCGGTTTGGACCGCAGTCCAGATGCGCGGTTCGAACCTTACGTGTGAAGGCCGCTAATCTCGTTTTATACTCCTTTACAAACTATTTACGACGACCTCTGTCGCGCGGTTGGCGAAGGTCCGCCTGCGACGCAGGAGGTAGCGAGTTCGATTCCCTCCTCGGGACAAATGTGTGTACGGTCTGCAGACATTTGTTCAGGGCGTTCTGGATGTTTTCTATGTGCAATAAAAAATATATATCCATGTAGTATAATTTATTAATTATATCAGTTATCTAGTACCCATAACACAGGCTCTGCTTAGCTTGGGGCTAGGTACTGTGTGAATTATCCAGAAACATTTATTTACTTACTACTTATTTACTACCGTAACCTACTTCTATTCTCCACAGGTCAAGAATACAACTTTAACAAGTTAACCGAAGAGGAAGTGAACTCTCTCGGTCAGACCTACGACTACGACAGTATCATGCACTACGCACGGAACACGTTCAGTAAGGGCACGTATCTGGACACGATACTGCCGCTGGAAGTGCACGGGAAGAAACGTCCGGAGATCGGCCAGAGAGTGCGTCTCAGCAGCAGTGATATTGCACAGACGAATCTACTCTACAAGTGTGCCAGTAAGTCTTAACTTCAGCTTCTTAAGGCCCATATACCAGTGAAAGTTGCGCCCCCAACTATTTTAACCTAATAAATTGAACAAAAAAAACCCCAAAAATTTGTGGCTGTTCCTCCATGATCCCGCGAAAGAAGAGCAACTCCTATATAATTGCAGGGTAAGGTGAGAGTAATTTTTTAAATCCATCATGGTTATTAATACTAAATTTATTTACAACGGGATATTTACCATCATTTGAGTTCAAAAGCTCAAAACTCAAATCATGGTAAATATCCCGTTGTAAATAACTTTAGTGAGAGTAATTGTCCGCATGTGCTGAAAATTCTACGGTCAGCACTGTTTTACAGCCAACCTAGAAATATTTAAAAACAAAAAATAATGTTATATTGATATTTATTCAGTTCAAAGGATAGGTAAGTTTAGCAAGTTAATTTTGATTTCGAACAGAATAATAAAATAAAATAAACAAGATAAAATAATTACAACTAGTATTAACACTATATATAAAATAAATATAACTTTTTCTTAAAAATCTAAGCCGTCAACAGAAGGCAGAGTATCTAGATTGCTGGCAGCATTGCCACATTGAATGGCAATGCTAATTCGTTGACCGATATAGAAAGCAGCATTCCAATCACCTGTGGACTATTAACATTTAATTAAATGTTAATTCTATACGAATAGAATTAACGTTTTAAGTAAATGTTAATTCTTTTCTTATAGAAATAACATTTAAATAAATGATAGATAGATAGACTCTTTATAAGCAAATAGCAGAAAAGTAACAAAAAAGAACAGTAACAATATCAAGGGCACACATAATTAAGTAAATATTCAGGTAAGCAGGTGAACATGAGTAGGTAAAGAAAAAAAAGTAAAAAACAAAAAACCAAGCGGTATAAACAAAACCAAGACATAAAATTGGCAATAAATGTTAATTTTATTCTTATAGAGTGTGACGAAATTCTCACAAGGACAAATCAAAACTGTTTTTCTATAGAGTCACAGGCTTATCTATAATACTTACTGTACCTACGTACCAGGTTAACAAAAAGTCGAAAAGTACATTGAACTGATCTATTTTTTATTCTAATAACCAAAGTAAGCGAAAGGTTTCAGAAAATCTATGTCTGACGATTCTTGAAACGAATCTCTTAACACCACCATTAGCGCCGGTTCATGTTTTATTAAAAAGTATTTTCGCACCTCAAGTTACCTTTTTCCTGTCCAATATGTCAGCGGTTTTTAAGGGGAAGTTCACAAAGGGGAAGATTTCAATCACAAAATAATCATGGGTTCTTTCGTGAATTCGTAAGTGACGCTTTATCAATTCGGGCCCATCTTGTCTTCATCGTGTCGTCCCATTATGAGACATTGGATAACAGTCTGTGATTGATGGCTGATACCTTAAGTATCTTATACAAGTTACATAAATTTGAGATGCCTAAGGCCCGTATTATAAAAGCTTGCTCAGTCATCGATCTAGGCTTGAGCAACGCTTTTCTATGGCTTTAAACGTCACTAGAGCATAGCTCTATGACTGAGCAATCTTTCATAATACGGGCCTAAGTGTTCTATTACTAAGCCTAGAAATATCTACACATATATAGTATATATAAATGAATTGCTGTTCGTTAGTCTCGCTAAAACTCGAGAACGGCTGAACGGATTTATCTTATCTTGGTCTTGAAATGTTCGTAGAGGTCTAGGGAAGGTTTAAAAGGTGAGAAAATCAACGCGTGCGAAGCCGCGGGGCGCAGCTAGTACTAAATAAGCAAAACCCGATTACGGCACTCACTCGAGGATGCTTTTTATTTTACCAATGAAATTTTTGACCTTTACTTAGACCCCGGTATCTAGTTAGACCCCCAATATCGTCTGACGTCACATACGCCATAACCACCGGGGTACAATTGATCATTGTCACACCTCATTTGTTGTAATCGAACGAGTAGTTCAGCGCTACGTAAGAACATAAAAATTGGCTACATTATTATATACCTACATAAAAAACGTACACTACGTTTGGTTCAGTGCAGTTCATTTATTTAATAATGGAATATACATTACAGGCATATACAATTCTGATACTTATAAAATATTACATTTGCAAGTACATACTTCATTTTGCCATTTTCAGACTTGTTAGCGCTTGGAATGTCTGTACGATAAGCGAGCGTTTTAGTTTTGATTTGAAAGTGTTGAGACTAGGAGCCTCACTTATTGTTTTATTTGTTTTATTTGTATGTATGCAAACCTCATAACCCTCCTCCTCTGGTAGTCGGGTAAAAAGGGTGTGTCACATATACTCAAAATACGGCTAAGCATCCATACGGCTAAATAAAATGAAACGTGAAAACTCCTACTCATCTGTGGTCTCCTTCATGGTTCTGAGCTACTTTCTCCATTAGGCAAAGAAAAGTTCAAGAAGCGAGGAACATGTCGGATTTTTTTTGTAATTTCTATGATCTCAGGGGGGGAAACTATTTTTTTATGTTAGTTTTCCCTCCGCGCTTCTTAAACTTTTCTTTGGTCATTTTTTTAAGTCTTATCTTCTTATCTCCCGGAATTTAAGGAGGGGAGAGAGGGGGGCTGGTATAACCCTCTTATCCATTATTATTTCCTCCCAGAATGCGGCCGCACCCTCCTCGGCAACTCGGGCTGGTTCAGCTCCCCTGGCTGGGGGGCGGACGAGCAGCCCCCGCAGACGCCGGAGCGCTGCGAGTGGAGGATCGTCGCCACGCATGGGGAGCGAGTGGTGCTCAACATTACTGGTAAGTGAGGTAACTTTGGCTGTGTGGGCTTAGACTTTGCACCACCCCAACTTCGGATGTCGTATCTACATCTATTGTTATTAAATCATGGAAGTCGTGAAAGTTCTTAGAAGGATCCTACTCTTGCCTACTAGAGGAAGAACAACAGCTTTCTTAAGTGTATTTTTAGGCCCTTAATACATGTTGACCGAACGCGAGCGTAGGAAAATCGAGACAAGGCAAATGCCACCGTCGCGTCGTCGTCTAGACGCTTGACAAGTCTACGTAAACGATTGCACCCTATTGCACCACAAACTACACAAACATGTGGACACGATTGGCCGAGCGCAAACAAATGCTTTTGATTTGTGCAGAAAAATTGACACGGCTCCGAAGTGAGGCGAGTGGCCGCGAGCGAACCCGAGCGGTGACAAGTCACTGCAAATGACCTCTATTACACGTTGGCGCTTGTATTCACTCGGCCAACTAGGCGAGCGATACCGAGCGATGGCAAGGCAATGCAAACGTCTTTGTCCAGCAGTGAACGTCTTTCACTTTATACGATGATGAAACACCAACGACATTGTAACCGTGGCGTCTAAAACTCTACTCTTTCTACTGTTTTTTCCATCAACTTTTTACGGCAGAAACTGGCCATCACAAGCCTTTCTTTAGTTATGGTCAAATAGATGATAATAATAATAGATAACATCTTCTATAAATGACACCATAGTGTGATCACACACACATAGTGTGATCAGCACAGACACAGTGTTAGGTATCCTACGTAAACTCAAATCTAATGCTCAAGGTGTTGATGAGATATCCTTAGATATGATTCTCTTGACTTTGCCCGACTCATTAGATATAATAACAAGTATCATTAATCGCTCAATTGAGAGTGGTACCTTTCCTGACTCTTGGAAAACAGCAAAAATAAGACCAATACCCAAAAACAATAATCCTATCACATACCAAGATCTTAGACCAATAAGCCTACTTCCATGCCTCTCCAAGGTTTTGGAAAAAGTTGTCACCATGCAACTCACCAAGTATCTTGAGGACAATAACATATTTCCACTTGCACAGTCTGGGTTTCGCAAGGGTCATAGCACTGCAACTGCTCTATTAGATGTAGTAGATGGGTTGTTAACTGCTCAGGATCAGGGCATGGTCAGCATTCTAATTCTTCTTGATTATTCCCGCGCATTTGACTGTATTAACATCCCTCTCCTCTTGTCCAAGTTATCTTACTATGGATTTGACTCCCATACTGTCAGGTGGTTCCACAGCTATTTGAGTAACAGACACCAGTTTGTCGAGCTGGCTATGGCTAATGGAAGTACTCTAAAATCCAGTCCTAGGCCTGTACCACGCGGTGTGCCACAGGGTTCGGTGCTCGGCCCAATCCTTTTTGCACTGTACTGTGCCGACATAGTAGAGTCGTTCACCCACTGTCAGCATCACATTTATGCTGATGATATCCAACTGTACTTCTCCTTCAAGCCACAGGATGTCTCATCTGCTGTAAATAAAATAAACTTTGATTTGGCGCAAATTACAAAATGGTCTTCAAGTAACTCTCTTGTCATAAATCCTAAAAAATCTAAGTTTATGCTAATAGGTACAAGGCAAAAGATGCAAGCACTGCATGGGAAACCTGTAAATATTATGATTAACAACATTGTCACAGAGCAGGTCACTGAAGCCAAAAATCTTGGAGTGGTCATGGACTCTCACTTGCTATTTGAAACCCATGTCACAGAGTGTGTACGGAACTGTTTTTACCGACTTAAACTTCTGTACAAAATTCGTCCATACCTAAGTGAAGCAGTTCGCATAAAATTGTGCGAGTCTTTGGTGCTGTCAAAGCTCAATTATTGTGATGTGGTCTATGGACCATGCCTTCTAAAACGATCTCAAAATTTAATACAGCGTGTCCAGAATGCATGTGCTCGGTACTGTTTCCATATCCCACCACGGACACATGTTACACCCTTCTTAAACTCATCTAATATTTTGAAAATGTCAGCACGACGAAGATTGCACCTAGCAGTTCTCATCTTTGGGGTTATAAATAGACAATGTCCTACATACCTGGCAGACAAACTTGTTTGGGCTAAAGATCAGTCGAGGTATCCCAGTAGAGCATGTTCCTTGGTCTTCCGGACCCCGAAGCATAGGACAATGGCGTTTAGAGGATCCTTTAAATACTCTTCGTCAAGGTGTTGGAATGATTTACCGCCGCCAGTACGCGCTGCAAAATCGTTGTACATCTTTAGAAAACATCTCAAGAAACTGTTTTTCACCGAGCAGATAGGCCCACAGGTCTAAAATTTAGAGGTACCATTCACCTACAAAGTAGCATGTACACACACAACTTCTAGCTCTCACTCACTGTGAATAGTCCCTCTCACCACACTTGCCTTCCTAGTATAATTATGCTCCAAATCAAAACGAGTCCATTTTTCTTTTTTCTTTTATGTGCACATACCGATTTTTCTTTTTGTATAGACTGCCGCTAGTAGGTACTGGGTGGAATGAAAATTACATAATTGTTATAGGAACTTACCTGTTGGTTATGCACAGGATGCTGGCAGCGGACGAGCGTCCCTCTAGGAATAAAAGCCGGTCCCCAATACCGCCATTGAACACTTTGCCTTGCGAACACACATTGCTGAAACCGCCATACTTCCGTATCACAGATTTGTACAGTATTCCGTATGATAATTACCAGTCTTTGTCCGATAACTTTCCTTGCCTGTTCTTTAGGATGTAACTTTATGATACGAACGAGACAACAAACAAAGGCAAATGCTAATAAAATGTATAATTGACGTGACGAGCCCACCTTCAGTCGCCTCAGCCTGCGGCGCGTCGGTTGGTTTCGTCATGTTGGTAGTGATTGACTGGTTTTGTTTGCGTTTCTTGTCTTTGCCCTGTGCTGCCAGCTCCCTTACCCGATATCTTTTTGACAGTGACAATGACACACAGCTGGCCAGCAATACAAAGGGTTTATTTTGGTGAAAATATTATGTGTTTTGTTGTATAGTAGGAAATTGATTAACTGTTTTAAAATTTGTGTTTAGATTAGATTATTAAAGTGTAAGGTTATTTTAAGTCTAGTTATTAAAATAAAATGTATGTCACTCCTCAGGGCCCTGCCTGAAAACCAGCGCAGTGTTGGGCAATTGCCTGATACTGCAACATGCTGAGGCAGGGACCCATTTACCCTTTACCACCCTGTATCTAGTGTAAGTACTTAGTTAGTAAAATTATTTTAAGCTATTTACTCCATATCTGTATTGTACCTACTAATTTAAGTGTTTTTGGGTAAATAAATTATCTCTCTCTCTCTCTCTCTCTGATCAAAGATAAGCGTTATTCCGAGACATGGCACAATAGAATCAAAAGGTCTTAAAAGAGCGATAAAATTGTCCACGAGCGCTTAACGCCATAATCTCTGTAGCTAAGTACTCTGCAATGCCAAACAATACGCTACGCTACACCAAGCACACTTGACTTTGCTGAATCTTCCAAAAGGATAAAGGCAACTTACACAGGGGATATAAAGCTCCACGTACAAAGAAGACTCTCGTGTATACTCACCTTTAGCCGTAGATTTATTGCTCTGACCGTCGCGGTAGCCACTTGAAATAAAAGCTTGCGATAAATTCATTAATTCACTGGGACCATTTGTATTCGTACTGTGTTTTGCATCACCTATGGGATTTTTCTGGCTTTTATGGGTCTTGGGGGAGAAGTTTCGTGTTGTGTTGTGGTGGTTTTTAGAACGTGTTAAGCTAAGAAAGTTTTTATCTTAAAATGACTATTAATAATAAAGACTAAGTTAATTTTTAGGGTACTTTTTCAATGGGGAGCGAAAGCGAAATTTCCTTTGAAGTCCAGTTTTCCCCCTTATGGTGATTTCAAGGGGAAAATTGGAAAAATATCCAAAAAAGATATTGCCACTTGCTACATCGACCTAGCCGTAGAACAGAGTCCGATGTGATCATAGAGCAAAAATGAGTTATATAGCTAGACGGGATAAGGAGAACAAACACTACAGACGTACATTTTTAGAATTTTTGTATCTTATTTAGTTTCTGAAATATGAAATCGAATAACGTTCTATCTGACATTAGCTCCGCAAAAAAACGCATGATGTGACCAAGGGACGCCGCGCGGGCCGCGAGTGCGCGGCCCGTTCGTCCGTTCGGCCGTTGTTTGTTGGAAGGAGGGCGTATTTGTCTCTGGAGCTTAGTTTTTTTTAGATTTGATGAAAAAACAATATGGTAAGGTTTTTTCATGAAAAAATCATATGTTTAGAAATGTCATGAGCGCATAAAAGGTTGGAAATGCTTAGAAAAGATGCAGGGGAGTCTGAATTTAGTTCATCATTTTCTAATGTTTCTGTTGTTTGTATGAAGAAAAGTGTAAATGCTGGTAAGTTGACCATTTTTCGGTTGTACTATTTCGTAATACACGCTTTATTTAGTTTTGTAATTAATAAACATTAAAATTACCTATAATATTGCTTTATTTTCTCTGTAAACGGTTGCGGGCGATCGATGTTTATATAAGACACTTTTTGACGGAAAACTAAAGAGAAACGCGTTTTAGTACGAAAATACGATTGGCGTAGTGCAAACTCACAGTATAATAGTTTTTCAGTAATAATAATACATGAATAAATATAAGTCTTATGAAATTTTAGGACCATTTTATGCGAAAACCATTGAACTTTTAAGGATTTCATGTGAATATCGGACGTTTTTCTCTGGTAAATGTCATACAATTTGTTGGTTCGATGTTGAGGTAGGACGTTGTTACTGGAATAAGGAAATCGTTTAGGACGTTGTTCGTTTTAAATTATCGATAAATAATGTGGGTTTTTCTTTAAAATTTGTCTAATCATTTGCTATCTACTTACATTGTTTTGCACTACTCATAAATATAAAAAGTATTTTATATATACCGGTTTTTTTCACTTTCAGATGTACATATTGATGAAAACTACATGTCATAATAAACGTCACCTTTGCCTCCTGATTCAGACGAAATCAGCCAAAAACTACATAATATATAGGAAGACATACTGTATGAAGATGGTGGGACTAAGGAAATTACCTGCAACAGCTCAATACCAAATTATCAAGTCTAATCTGTCGGCTGTGCAGGTTTACAGCAATTAACCTAGTATATTTTCTTTGGAAATGCCTTCTAGTTGTAGATTAATACAGCTACTAAAGCAATTAATTAAACTCTTTAGTTAAATTAGTGGCTTCTGAAATTTTATCCAGGTTAAGAGCTCATGTACACGGACTGCAAGTTGCGGACTGCAAGACAACTGCATTTGTATTTAACTGCAGTGAACGACTGCCGTCGACTGCTACCGGTGCAATTGTCTTGCAGTCGGTAACTTGCAGTCCGTGTTTTTGAGACGTGCAGTCCGTGTATAAGAGCCCTAATGTTGAGCAAGGTTCCAAAGAGTTTCATCATTGGTCGGACAATAATTGTGCTGGCCAAAAGCTTAGTCGCAAAAAAGTTCAACATACGTATAAAACACCGGTTTTTACAGAAGAGACACGTCCAAAATTAGGGGGGCCGGTGTCAGGTCTGTATCGAGAGAGCTTCTCAAACCAAAACTATATTATACCCCTCATAAGTGGCGTTTATTACTAAGATGGGCCAAGAATGAAGGAGAGCCCATGTTGTTCACAGTGTAACCCAGATTGACGTGTTCGACTTGAATGGAATTGTTGTATATGGTTATTGTTATGTTTTGGGTATTTTCTTTGTATAGTAAAAATATCTATCCATGTAATGTACCTATTGTATTATGTAAAATAGTCATCTAGTACCCATAACACAAGCTCTGCTTAGCTTGGGGCTAGATGGTTTCGTGTGGATTGTCTAGCATTATTATTATTAGGTTTCGAGGGAAAGGTTTGTATGAGAGACATTTATAACTATGGCAAGTTGCGAAAGAGACAAGGACAATAAGATTACTTGGAGTAACATTTGAAAAGTTGATTTAGAGACGCAAATACTCGTAAATAGTTTTTTGAATATGATCTAATTCAACTTGACTATGATATTTTGGTGATTAGCAGTACACCAGGAACTCGGTATAACCTGAAGGTAAAGCTGCATTATGGTGAACCTATTATGGGTTCTTGCTGCTAAATATTAAGATATTATGGATATGTGCCACTCAGAGAGCGGTACAGCGCTTTAAGTTCAGTTTATACCGAGTTCCTGGTGAACGGCGAATCACTATAATATAATAGCTTTTGAGCTTCTGATGCTTCAGAAGATCGAATGATAAACTAAACATTACAGGTAACACTTGTTACCTGTAATGTTGCTGACCTAGCTACCATATTATAATATACCAATCAATTTTGTGTATTTTATCAATGTTTCTCTGAAATAAGCAAAAAAATAAATAAACATGATCCATTGCTATTTTAAATTTTAATTATTATACCACCGAGACAGTTTAAGTACTGTTTAAATGTTAAAAATGATTCTTATTAGTAAAATTGTAAAGATTGTGTTTTAATGGAATATAAAATTTTATATCAAATAGGGTTTTGATGTAAAATAAACAATAAAAAATTATGTAACTGTTAGTTTATCAATTAAACTAATGCGTGGTTTAAATTTTCTTAATTGCGCGTCTCCTGCATTGTCCTAAAAGGGGCATAAATTCTAATAAGCTTATTTTAAGTGACTTTTTGCTTTTCAAAGTGATGCCATTTAATAGTTTTTATACCTAATTTGAGATGTTTTAACTTAATAAACAGTTTTAAATAATAACCTTAATTTAATAATTAATTTTAATGGAGGGTAGTTATAATATCACTAACATTATTTTAGGGTAAAAAAGCATATAGGACGCTACCGGGACATGTAATTTCAACAAAAAACGTCCCATGTCAACAAAGAACGTCAATTAACTAAGCCGTTTCCGTAAAACAACGTTTAATGTTCACAACGGACCCCACTACTTCCGCCATAAAACGTTCTATATTAACATGGAACGCACTATCTCCAGAAATAAAAGCATAATAAATATATACCGAAAAGCGTATATCTAAGCCATTGGGGCATTGTAACAACATACCAAAAATTCTCAATGAAAAGTCTCACCGTTTAAAAGTTACACAAGTCAACAACTTCTCTGACGTCTACTGAAAACTATCAACTCTACAGAACGGACTTTGTTCTACGGATGAGTCGACATATTTATTCAAATAGGATTTCTGTATTGTTTTTGTATGGTACATTAATAATTATTTATCTATCTTGTTTAGATCGCTTTTTCGAACTTAATAATTTAGTTTGTATCTATTTCTCAAGCACTTTTTCTAACACTCAATAATTTGGTATATACCAGCACGGCATTCTGTAGAGGGACCTTTTCTACCCAAAAGGCAGACGGAACCATTGCTATATCAAATATTTCTCGTTTCATGAACATAAGTGCTGAAACTCAACAATAATTCCCCTGTACAGCAAATATTGGATTTATAGCTTCATAGATATTCCCTTGATAGTCGTCGACTGTACGAGTCAATGAACAAGAAATTCATTTGATATCTCGCTTTGTATTCAATGCAGTCGATCCTGAAAGGGCTTTAGATAGGCAATGAGTATATAAATCAATAAGCAATAGGTTACTACTAGAGAGGTACATCATCGTGAAATATAAAATCTTGATTAGACAACAAGCCGAGACGGCTAGACACAATCGGTACTGAGTTGATAATCTTACTAATATTATAAGCGCGAAAGTTTGTTAACATGACATGTATGTGTTAACATGTATGTATCTTTGTTGCTCTTTTACGCAAAAACGACTTACTGAACGGATCGGGCTAAAATTGCATACAGGTAATTCTAGTCCTGGAATAACGCATAGGCTACTTTTTCTTCCATAAATCAGTTGCGGGGCGCAGCTAGTACGTAATAGTGTGTGGAATACACACGGCCGCATCTGGACATAGGCCTCCTCGATACGACTTGTCAATTGTACCTATGTTACAATTCACGTACGATTTAAACGGATTCTAATGAAATTTAGCAAGGAAATTGTATAACGAGAAGATACATACGAGTACCAACTTTAAATTGGGTAATAGCGCGTTCAAAACCACACATAGAACTTAGCACCTTAATAATTTATGTATGTTAATTACCTAGTTACGTGTACCTCGTCACATTCGTAGGGGGACTCGAAAGCAGAAAGTTCCTACTAACTACGAGTACTTTATGTTAGTTATACCGCCCCAGCGGGGCTTTACACTGCTTACAAACTAATTAAAACGAAGTATTTGCTTAACTATAACTTTAAACTTCCTCTGCAACATATACACAAATCTATAACTACTGGATGAAAAGGGACTAAAAGTTGTCAATGTAATTGTAGAGCTATAGAAATACAAAGGTTAAGCATAGAATGGGCACAAGCAGAAATTTAATGTACTTTTTTAAAGATATGATTGGTTAGTAAATTAGACACGTGTAGTTGTAACACATGCCAATTTTTGAGTAAGCGCTGGGAGAACGTTACCTATCTTCCCTTTTTAATAAATCAATGCCTGGCACTATTAAACTCATTACAGAACACAATCTCGACTTGCGGCTGGCCAGGTGATGCTGTGTTAAATGTTCAGATAAAAAAATATCATAATCACCCATAAAACACTGGCAATATGTAGGTATTCACGAACTGAGGGCTACACCCAATTATCATCATCATCATCATCAACCTATAATAATCCGCAGCTGGACATAGGCCTCCCCTAATGAGCGCCATAGCGCCCTGTCTTCAGCTTGACGCATCCAAAATCTGCCTGCAGTCATATGAGGGCTCATTGCGCGCCATTTTAATATAAAACAGATAGTCATAGGATTTGGCGTTCATAGGAGCGGAACAGACCATTCGTTTTTGAAACGGCGAAGGCGCAAAAATGATGTTTTTGTATACATATTTACAAGAAAACTACTACTACTGTACTAAACCAAATTAGTAATTAGTAATAACCTACTATATAAATAAAAATAATATAAATAAATACAATAAAAACTAAAATATTTTCTATAGATGAGATGCTCCTGAGATCTACAGCAAATTAGATGCAAAACAGAGCACTTTAATTTTTTTCTTTTTTACTGAATCGTATTTTCACAACCAAGGAACAGAAGATAAAATGTTCAATTTTATGTAATTCTTGTTTTTTTACCACGGGGATCCGTGATTACTGAGACTTAGGCCTAGTTTTTTAAGCTAATCCATGGAGCCTTAAGCAGATCGTCATCTCGCCTGGCCAGAGGGCGTACTACACTACGTTTTAACCCAATGATACTTTATAACTGCTACTTTCATAAAAAATTACCATTCATCCTCAAACCTTATCCCATCTGTCAGATCTAACCATGTAGATATAACTACCCAAATCCCACGGGTCATAATAAGCCCCTAACAATTGGAATCGTATCGGACTTGTCTCGACGTCTATTTGTCTTCGTAACGACGTCCCTAGCGGGTCATGAGCGTGTCTACAACAGATTATAGGTCTATGCAGATCTGATGGGTTGATGGAGTTGAAGGACTTGTCAGGATGATTGGTGTTGGAAACATTGTTTTAGAATGTATGGGCCCAGTCGCCTGTATCCTCAGATTGTTGTGGATAATTGGGTTTTATTAAAGCGGACTTTTGACGGACCGTCAATATTCTGTTACAAATTGGGTATACCTAAATGGATTTGTTTTGTTATTAATTCTGTTTTAATTTATTTTGAAGGCGCAAGTATTCGCGATGGCCAATAAACTTTTCTATAGTTACTTAATACATAAGATAGATAAGAGATTATTAGAAAAATGTGGCATCAGTTGAATTGGCATGGCAGCCATTTTGTGAAGGCTTGTGAAAAGCATATTTAGGCATTTCTACAAAAATGTTACAATTCTTAAATTAGAAGTCATAAAAACTATCCTAACAACACTGGCTGCTGACACATGCCATAGAAACACCATACCATAGACAGCCATAAAAACACAATGAAAATAGTTGGACAAAGATATTCGAGTGACGTCACAGCACAGCAGAATCTCCTTCCAAGTACCGTCCACGAGGTGCTTTCACAAAAGAGCGTTGTCAGAGTGTTTGCAAAGGGCCACCGCGCCCAATTTCACCATAAGGGCTTAAAGGGTCCTTCAGACCGCCTTTGTAAAGCCCCGTCTTCGCTAGGGATTAATATTCTTGGACTTGAGCTGTCTTTCAGACGTTTTGTACAGTGCTTTCGAGAGTTCTGAGGGAAGATAGTTTAGAGTCAGAGTCAGAGTCAAATCGTTTATTTCTTTAGACTTAGGTACAAAATAAACACTAAGACAAGTCATTGTTTTACTATATAAACGATTGATAAATATTAATTACTATATAAAAAATAAGGTGCAACTGACTCTAATTCACTTCAACTAATTTGTAATGAATCTACTAATCGTACCTAGGCATGAGAATAAAACGGCAAACACTCGAAGTATCGAACAAAACATATACCGAAATTGCATGATAGCTGAATTTCAACTATCCTATAATTTGATTCCTTTGTTGGTTTCGTCGCAATCCGTCGCATTTTAACACAATAGCTGATGGAACATTGCAAACGATCCAATATTTCCGTTGGTTCGTTAGTTTACTCACCTGGATTCCGCAAAATGAAATGCGAAACGTATAATACAGGGAGCGTCCGGTGCCTTTTTTATATAAGGATTCCGTTTTATGGTTGGATTTATGTTTAAACACAATGAATGACGGTACGTTTAATAAGTTAATAAATAATAAATAAACCATGTTTGACAATTCACACAGTATTATCTAGCCCCAAGCTAAGCAGAGCTTGTGTTATCGGTACTAGATAACTGAAATGCATAACGTATAATATAGATATTATTATTCTATACATAGAAAACCTCCTGTACAAATATCTGTAGATCGTACACACATTTGTTCCGAGGCAGAAATCGAACCCGTAAGCTTCTGCCTCGCAGGCGGACCTTCGCCCACCGCACCAAAGAGGTCGTCAACTAATGTTTCACTCTAAAAATAGCGATGTTAGTAGTAATCTAAATAGGAGAAATAAACGTACCTATACTAGCTGTGCCCAACATGTATGTTTATGCTTCTAAAACAGAACACATGAATAATATTCTTTCTGAATATTATTATTTCTGAATATTAGCATACAGTTACTGTAATCAAGGGCTGCGTGATGTGTTGCTGGCATATTTAAGTTTATAACTCATAGACCTGTTTCTAAGCGTCAGAACTAAAAACGACTTATGAAACATTTGGTAAAACTCCATGTAGCTAAAACAGTAGATCAGCTTTGAATTGGTTGTAAGAGAACAAATCGGGTAAATACGGGCTCGTGTAAAAACGATCCGAACTTGAATTTGGCACTGCTGTGGTATAGCTATATATTGGTGTCGATTCTGTTGTTTTAGAGCTAGCTAAAGTTGAATGGATTTGCAGAATGTCAAACGATACATTTCGATTTCGTAATCGATTCCTAAATCATAATTTTAGGTAGTTTTAATGTCAAATATAAGATACCTATTCAATTAAAAGCTATCGCCTATTTGACATTCGTAAATTCTAATTTTAAAACAACAGAATCTACACGCAATAACTTACATACCTTATCTATTATGGTTTGAAAAATAACACCAACAAAACCCTTATACCTTATCAATTTATCATACAACATATTTATAATAATTATCTAGAACATCCTGTATGCACACAAAGTTATCAGTACAAAACGCTATCTGCGGTTATTCAATTATAATTTCCAATTTCATTTACTGTTTGTATTTTGCATAAATAAAGCTTTTAACTTGTTTACACTAATTAACTAAATTATTTCGTGCGGTTTTACAATTGATAATGAAGCGCCATCATTTATGTTCTACGGCGTAGCACTTTCGTAGAGCTATTGTAGCATTGTGCTACATTTTCGTAGCATGTGCTACATGTGGGACATAGATCGGAAACGCCCACAATAAAACCGTTTTTTAACCGACTTCAAAAAAGTAGGAGTTTCTCAATTCGACTGTTTTTTTATATTTGTTACCTTAGAACGTTTGACTGGGTGATCCGATTTTGATAACTCTTTTTTTATTTGAAAGCTGGTGCTTCCCGTGTGGTTATATTCAAATTTGTTAGAGTTCTGACAATGGTATGCATGAGAACACCATCAAATTGAAGTCGGTTTATATATTTTTTTAAGCAAACCCAATTATTATTGATTGCGCCGACTGCAGGTACTGTTGACATTGAGGCCGTTAAATAAATACGCTACGTAAGGTCTCGCGTCGAAATGTGGAATAACGACTGGTCCCCTTTCGTTAATTATATGCCGTATGAACTGATTTATGAAAATTTCATGACCTATGTGTTCATGTTTATATTAGATGTATTGTTTTTTAGTCTAATGTTGTCTAATGATTGCAATATATCAACTTTAAGTAGGTACTTATTGTATAATTTGTTAGGTAAAAGCTAGTTTCATGAATCAATGAATAAAGCTAGTAACTTGAAGGTGCGTAAAGTAGCATTCAAGTAACATTAATGTGTATCTATGTATCAGTGGATTCCTGTCAATAGCCCACCAACTTCTATTGTATCACCCACTTATAAGTATATAATGTGCTGATGGTATCCCTTTAAATAAATAAATAAAATATTCGAGTACTGTAAAAAACCATACACAATACCCTAAGAATTAAGAAAATCAAAGATGTCAGCATAGGTCAAATTAGAAGACGCTATCGAAGCGTTTCACGAAAATGACCACCTTCGAACCATAACTTTGTAAATTGAATCTCATCTGCTAGCGATACTCGACGTGGCACGATCACTTCCACCCTAGTTGGGATAGCGATCTGAAAGCGTTCGATCTTCCTTTGTAATAGAGAGAAGATTTCCCTAATAAATTGTGTGCTACCTGGGGCCTGATTCCACTAACACAATCGCTTCACTATGACAATATTATCGCTTCATTATCGCGTTACAATCACCGCCATTGTCACCTTTTGGTATTCTTCTATCTATTCTTTCCTTTTTTTGTTTATGCAAATTAAAAAAATTGTAGAATTAGGCCCCTGTACCCAACTCAATTCAATTCAATTCAATTCATTTATTCCATAGGCATACATATATATTGCACTTAGAAAAGTCAAATAACAATAATACTTACAGTAAAATAAAAATAAATCTCTTAGATTTAACTAACTTATTATACTTTTCCAAACATCTTTATCCGAACCTCTTTTTTTTCTCATCCAACGACCCTCTCCCGCGCTCCTCCGCTCCGTTGCAGTACTTAATTGTTGTCTTTTTTACAGAAATCGACATCCACAAATCAGAAGAGTGCCGATCCGAGTGGGTAGAAGTGAGGGATGGATACATGCCAGACGCGCCCGTCCTCGGCCGCATCTGTGGCTCCGGCAAGGGCCCTATGATGAGGTCCACTGGATCCAGACTGACGGTGGTCTACCAGCCAGGGCTTAGGCCTAAGCCGCATCGTGGATTTAGAGCTTTCTATGAAGGTAAGTAGGACTGTTTCAGATAGTCAGTCACTACCCCCCCCCCCTCCCCCCCCCCCCCCCCCCCTCCATGAGATAACAGCCAAAAATGGCGCTTATCACCTTCATATAATAATACCTATATTTATACAATTGCATCAATTTAATTAATTCAAACGCACCTAAAAAAGACTCGCTAAGTGTCCTCTATAAATCTCTCGTATGAGTAAATAAATTGAAATTGGAAGATGCCTTGTTTGCTTTCTACGTATCAACTAAAGGTATCATTTTACAGCGGTTTGCGGCGGAGACATCGAAGTCGATAGCAGCGGTCATCTGGAGTCTCCAAACTATCCGGATGACTACCAGCCGAACAAACTCTGCGTATGGAGACTGTCTGTTCCACAGGTAAGTAGATCACCACACTTATTCCTTGTTCTAGAAGAGTTTTGTAAAGTAAAAGCCGAAATAGAAACCAAACACACAGAGACTTGCATATAGTTATAAAAAGGTCCAGCGTAACGGCCAAGGCTCAGTTATCTTGAGGTGGACCAAGAAAATAAAAAAATCAACTGGTACAGCCAGGTGTACTATGTATGTCGACCATGGGTTGGGACCGCAGAATGAGACCTAACCAGCTTTTGTTAACGCTGGCCAAGAATAGGACCTCTTCACCTGACCTAATTCAACTAAAATTAAAGGAAACATCGTCAACAAAATCGTCAATGATATTTACATTCCTGCCAACCTGCTGTGCTGAGCGAAACGTGGTTGCCAATAGGTAAAGGTGAGATGAGCTTGCATAATAATGCAAGGTCAAATATTGTGGCTTTCTTTAGACAACTCGAGACACCATCTCGAGATTAGCAAACTGGACCACGGAGAACGATGCCTGCAGTCTGCACACATATACGGGGTATTTTACCTACAATAATAACATAATGTGTTGTTCAAAAGTTCCAATATGTTCATTGCAGGATTACCAGGTGGCTCTGAGGTTCCATTCCTTTGAGGTTGAGAACCATGACACCTGTTCCTACGACAAAGTAAAAGTCCGGGATGGAGACTCCATGGACAGCCCTCTGATCGGGATGTTCTGTGGCCACAAGATTCCTCCTGATATCAGGTGAAATACTTGACTTTTCTGATGAAAATCACTATGTATTTTTGCGATAGAACTGCCACTATGCTTTGCTTCCGCTGCCTGAACCCTGAGGGGTCAGTCATTTTACTCGTTCTGGTTCAGAAGTATACTTAGAATAATCCTTTAATGAGAACGTACATATCTATGCATGCGACCGCAGCTGAAAATGCCAATTATTATTTTGAAAAATCCGTCGTGACAGCAGAATGAATAAATTAAGCAGCAGAGTAATTAGGGCGGATAAAGCCTTCAACAAGACATCAAAGGAAGAAATTTTTGTTGGCACGTTAATATTTAATCGGCTGACGTGACGTGACCAGCTCGTCTGTAATTTTCACGCAGTTTGTTTTATTCTAACAAAAAAATTGTAGGTGTGTAGGTAGTTTTGTAATCTAGTGGGGATATTCCCGAATGGTAGGAATGTACTTTTGAAAATTGGTCCTATTACACAGGTCAACAGTGGTTTTGGTGCCAAGAACCTGTAATATTTTTTTAATTTAGGACTACTAAGTACATTAATAGGAAAAATATTGATTTTCTACGTGTAGTTTTTTAGATTTTTAATTGAACAGAAAAACAAAAAAAAAATACACCAAAAACAACATTTATTAAATTCTTATGTACATAAAAACTTTCTTTTACTCGATTTTCGTGAATGAGGTGTAGTAGGATAATCAAGTTGCATCCCCCAGCAGTAATCAGCCATCATATGCTGATCCCATCGGCCTTGGTACCTATCTTCCATAGTTTTCAGGTCCTGGTGAAACCACTCCCCTTGTTCTTCGCTATAGGAACCAAGATTCTCTGGAAACTGATCAAGGTGACTGTGGAGATAATGGACTTTGATGGACAT
Organism: Eupithecia tripunctaria; assembly: GCA_955876795.1. Lineage (NCBI taxonomy): Eukaryota > Metazoa > Arthropoda > Insecta > Lepidoptera > Geometridae > Eupithecia > Eupithecia tripunctaria. Next base: position 1,719,053 of record OY041607.1, read on the forward strand.
GTTACATCTTAAGTTTTTGAAATTCTCCAGCATGTTGTTAACAATTTCAGAGTTGTTACTTGACTTGTGATTTCCCAGAAAGTTTTTAGTAACTTCAGTAAACGAATTCCTCGCAAGTTGTTCCAAACTGGTCATTGAACTTGAGAAATCAGGATCTTTTATTAATATTCTTATCTGTATCAAAACTACCCGCTTTTATCTTTTCCATGCTTTAACTAGGGAATTTTCTCGTTATATAAAGAGCAATATTTTGATATTCTTCTTTTAATTTGGTTGAACCATATTGGTTGCCATTGTGTAAAAGAACACACATAAAACTTCGTTTAGAGCTAAAGACGCCAAGAGACGCTATTCATTTGGTAGGTATTCTAAGAGACCCATTTTGAGAAGGAGGCCTTGCACATCCGATCAAAAAACTAGATCATTTTCCGAATTAAAAAAGGGTAGCAAGTCTTGCTCTCTTGTACGATAGAAAGTCACTTTTGTACCTGACGCCAACAAGTTTTTTTCTTTTAATCTAGAAGCCAACACCTCTGCAGATTCCTTAGGTAGTTCAAGATCCCTTTTTAAATCGTTTAATTCTACTTGGATAAAAGGTTTTGGCTCTGTAGACACTATTTCTTCGATATCACTATCGCTAGACACTTTACTATAGGTTTATTCAATTGATGGTTCACCGGTAGAACAAAATGTTGGAACAGGTACTTCCTCTGAATGTTGTAAAGGTCTTCTAGACGATTGTAAGTCTGGATAAATCATTTTTTTAACATTGACACCACGCAAATCGACACAGCAGAAGTAACAGTCATCGAAGTGATTTTTTTGTCCTCTCCATTGCATAGGCACCCCGAACCTCATACGGCTTCTTTTACCACTGACCCACTGTCTCAAATGTTCATAGCACATTTTGCAAACAATTTGAGGTATCCACGGCTTGTTTTCGTCTACAATTTGCGACTTAAAGTAAGCAAAATAAGCACTTTTAAAAAAATCTGTTATAGGTTTCCTGAACTTTTTGACTGTGTATTCCCCACAAATATAACAAAACACATTTGGATCATTGAGACAACTTCTTCGCGATGAAGACATGATATAAAAATCGATTTATTTATAGAAAGGCACTAATAAGACTAAAAACCGAAAGTACTAATAACATCAAATTTAAAAAACTGAGGGTAGACACAAAACTACACGTACGAAAAATAAGTAAAAAATATTTTTAGTGTTGCCAATGCATACCTTATACAAAACCACTAACGAGATCTCGGCGCCAAATTTTTTTATTTCTTTTGTTGACCTGTGTTATTGAGCGTCATCTATTCACATTATTAGGTACTTCTGTTTGGTACCTACCTACTGGTGTTTTGAATATTTTTAAGTCTAGGTACTGAATTATTTCTAGGCCTCGCTGATTTCACGCATATAATATGATACCTTACCATTGCGCTTTAGTACTAGATATACATTGTAGTTATTCTGATACATTTATTACGCCATAAAAAATAAATCTCTGCTTTCGACATTCTAATTTAAATAACTAGGTACCTTATTTGTAAAAACGATTTGAGACATATCTATTTTTTTTTTCATTTTAGTATTATATTAATTTTACGTATTATAATATCTTTGCAACTCCCTAAAGGGTGCATGTAATATTGACCTAACTTAACATTAAGACCGAAGCAGGTACAAGTGAGCAAAAAATAAATAATTCTTAAATTCCCAGGTCCACCTCCAACAAGCTGCTAGTAATCTTCGAGTCGGACAGCACAGTCCAGAAGGCAGGCTTCTCGGCCACCTTCATGAAGGAGTTCGACGAGTGCGCGTCCATCGAGCACGGCTGCAGTCACTCCTGCGTGAACACGCTCGGCGGGTACGAGTGCGCGTGCAACATCGGCTACGAACTGCATTCCGATGGGAAGAAGTGCGAGAGTGAGTAACCCTTTCTGGCATAAACAGTTACAAGAACAATTTATATGACAATGTTAAAAATACTAGAGAGAGAGTAGCAAGCAATTTAGTTAATTGAGCTGGTATAAGTTACTATAGCAAAGCAAAATAGTAATAATTAATTATTTTCTAAACTATAAACCGACTTAGTTTTTTCATGGATTTTCATGGATCCCATTGTCAGATATGAACCAAATTAAAATAGGACAACAAGGGAAGCGCCAGGTTTCACATAAAAAAAATAATTATGAAAATCGGACCACCACCGAGTCAAAAGTTCTGAGGTAACAAATATATTTAAAAAAATACAGTCGAATTGAGAACATCCTCCTTTTTGTGAAGTCGGTTAAAAACACTGCAAGGTTGAGTTGAGCATTATCAATTCTGCATCATCTATTGTTTTACCCACGATGGAACAGTTAGCATCCGTTCTGATTGCATAACAGTACCTAACCATGAGTCATAGAGTGAATACTAGAAAGGTTCAAAATATCTGTAAAATTATCTATTCATAATAATAGTCATAATAGTCTTTATTGGTAATAATTATTACATGTCACGAATTGTATACATATTCTGCTATGTATACTTAAACTATTGCTATAAAATACATTTTCAAAGGAAATTGTACCTAAGCTTGGTAAATTTATGTTTTACATTATTGATACAACATTCTATATAATAAATTTAAAAAAAATATATCATAATTGAATAGCGTTCCTTATTCCTTCCCATTATTGAAATTTCTACGTTTCAGATGCATGCGGGGGAGCTCTCTACGCTCCGAACGGCACTATAACCTCTCCCTCCTTCCCGGACCTGTACCCTCCGTCCAAGAACTGTCTGTGGGAGATAGTGGCGCCACCACAGCACAGGATCACTCTTAACTTCACGCACTTCGATTTGGAGGGGAACAATATGTATCAGCAGGTAAGTTCTAAGTTATAGGGTGCAAAGCCAGTAATTATCTCATCAGTGATATTTTTTCTCCACTACCACCGGACCACCTCTTGGACCGCCTCTTCTGGCTTTATTGGTGACTTTGTTTAGCCTGAAAAATATATGAAAGACTTTGATAATCACACTTACCAATGTTGCATCTTAGCGGAAATCTCGGAAACCCGACGCCCTTAGTGGTACAGCGGACGAAAGTCCAATTCCCCCCCTCAGAACATGTTTCTACGATCTATAGATGTCTTTTGGATGTTCTGGTTTTAGATAAACCTAACATAGGCTTTAAAGCTCTTCGTAACACAGTGGACAACCCGGTGATACTGAGTACAGTTACGTTATGTCCCTAACAACTACTGCAGAACCGGACGCAGGTTTCACCGGCTATTTGCGCAGCCACCGGCACGCACGAAACACGCCAATAACGCACCCACACCTAGAGCTCTTTAACTACTCAATGGTCTGTTACCGGAGTTCCAACATGTCGACATATTCAACGATAGTCTGGGTCATATATATTTATGCCTTAGAGCATGTTTTTTTCTATTTGCTTATCATAATGTTTCTCCATTTTATTTTACCTGTTAAATGTTTGGTTTTATTATTATGTATGTGTCTGTGTTCTGTATTCTTAATTAATTATAGTTCTAATATTTGTATTTAGCATAGTTAGTGCTTTGGTGTAAACTGTTAGCTAACTACTGTTTTCTAAAATAAATAAATAAATAAAAGGCATTGCTAACCAACCTATGTACCTAACAAATTTTTAATGAATAAATTATCTATCTATCTATCTGGTATCTATATCAGATATTATAGTACCTACATAACACAAGCTCCTGACCAATCCTGTGTTATGTACACTATACCTACACAGGAGTATCATATAGCCCAATGCTAGATGATACTGTGTGGATTGTCCAATATCATTAACACCTTCTTGGCTTAAGACGCATGCAAGAAAAGATCTCAAGAAACGCATGGTAGTTTAATCTATCGTTTATTTGGTCAAAGAACAGCGTTTGTTACAGGAGTGCGAGTACGACAGTGTGACGGTGCACTCCAAGCTAGCTGACGTGTTGAGGAGACACGGTGCTTTCTGCGGGACGGCGCTGCCTCCGCCGGTCACTTCCGATGGCAACGTGCTGAGGGTTCAGGTAGTAACTTCTTGAATGTTCTGTCTTTGTGACTGTGACAGTTTTTCAATTATCTACTGACTTATGCTAGAGTCTGTTCAAAAGGAGAATAGTCGTGGCGTTATGTGAACTAACGCTTTTAGTCGCACTGCAATAACAGAGCAGTGTCAACGCAACAAAAGTTGTTAATTGACACACGAGCGCCCTCAATTCCCACGACTCTTCTATTTTTGAACAGACTATCTATTCAAGCAAATACAATTTCTAGAAAGATCTCAGGAACTTTGTACGTACTTATCTTACTAACTTATTCAAGACTATTTAAACACTGAAGTGTCAGATGTTCTGCTGACGAAGTTTATGGAGACACTTCTCTTCATCTTTATGACCTCTGTGGATCCCCTGCCTCGGGGCAAAACTTTTTATGACCTAGATTATAATGTGTTCCGGATATTTTCCATCTACAATCTACAAAATCTACAAAAATATATTAGTACTTATCTATAATTTTTTTTTTACTTCAGGCTTCAGGTGTAAAGTTGCTACCATTGACATTATTTAAAATTAAACTTAATAAATTACTGACATCAAAATGCTATTATAATATAAATGACTTTTTATTAGATAAGAACGTAATATATTGATTCATGTGTTATTAAATTATTAATTAATGTATTATTATCTGACCAGTAATCTTATAACTAATTTTGGTATTTGTAATTTTTAACTTGACTATTTCTTTAAGACTGTAATTAGAATAAAAATATTAATATTTGCATGACTTGGATTTAGGCAAAACATGTATGGTGCGTTATTACTTCATCTCTTCCATCTATGTGACCCATGTTTACAAATAAAGAATTTGTATTTGTATTTGTATTAGCTTCTATCGCGGGCCTTGAGCGCGGGGACCGAATCCAGAAATTCCGTAACGAAAAAACCTTGACGTTTGTCTCTTTAGTTCAGCAACTCGCCTCTAGATGGCATTGCAATAGCTTTACCGCGGCAGTCCCCGAGTGCCACACGTCTTTTTTCAGATATCTAGAACTTACTCACATAACTCAAGCTCTGCTTAGTTTAGGGCCAGATGATGCTGTGTGAATTCACACAGCCAACTTTTACTTTACTTTACAATTACAATTTCAACATTCTTATTATCTTTGATTCCAGTTTACATCAGACGCTTCAGTCCACCGCTCAGGCTTCGCAGCCGCCTACTACATCGACGTAGACGAATGCGCTGAGAACAACGGTGGCTGCCAACACGAGTGCCACAACACTCTGGGAGGGTACGAGTGCGCCTGCCACAGCGGGTTTACTCTGCATCCGAACAAACATGACTGTAAGGAAGGTGGCTGCAAGCATGATGTTACGCTGCCGCATGGAACTATATTCAGGTTAGTGAAGTGCCACAACACTCTGGGAGGGTACGAGTGCGCCTGCCACAGCGGGTTCACTCTGCGCCCGAACAAACATGACTGTAAGGAAGGTGGCTGCAAGCATGATGTTACGCTGCCGCATGGAACTATATTCAGGTTAGTGAAGTGCCACAACACTCTGGGAGGGTACGAGTGCGCCTGCCACAGCGGGTTTACTCTGCACCCGAACAAACATGACTGTAAGGAAGGTGGCTGCAAGCATGATGTTACGCTGCCGCATGGAACTATATTCAGGTTGGTGAAGTGCCACAACACTCTGGGAGGGTACGAGTGCGCCTGCCACAGCGGGTTTACTCTGCATCCGAACAAACATGACTGTAAGGAAGGTGGCTGCAAGCATGATGTTACGCTGCCGCATGGAACTATATTCAGGTAAGTCGAGTGTAACAACACTCTGGAAGGGTACGAGTGCGCCTGCCACAGCGGGTTCACTCTGCGCCCGAACAAACATGACTGTAAGGAAGGTGGCTGCAAGCATGATGTTACGCTGCCGCATGGAACTATATTCAGGTTAGTGAAGTGCCACAACACTCTGGGAGGGTACGAGTGCGCCTGCCACAGCGGGTTCACTCTGCGCCCGAACAAACATGACTGTAAGGAAGGTGGCTGCAAGCATGATGTTACGCTGCCGCATGGAACTATATTCAGGTTAGTGAAGTGCCACAACACTCTGGGAGGGTACGAGTGCGCCTGCCACAGCGGGTTTACTCTGCACCCGAACAAACATGACTGTAAGGAAGGTGGCTGCAAGCATGATGTTACGCTGCCGCATGGAACTATATTCAGGTTGGTGAAGTGCCACAACACTCTGGGAGGGTACGAGTGTGCCTGCCACAGCGGGTTCACTCTGCACCCGAACAACCATGACTGCAAGAAGTCTCGGGAGCCCACATCGCAATCCTTAAAGCGAGCAAGCTACTAGCTTGCAAAAATAAGAAAAAGAGCAAAAATGTGGTTTGGTGTCACGTGACACAGTGGTTTCATACCCTACCTAAGTCTGAATAATCACTGAGTCTGTTTCTAACAAGTCTTGGTTGTTATCTTTCAGCCCAAACTACCCGGCAGCGTATCCCTCAAGAAAAGATTGCGTGTGGCAATTTTCCACCACACCCGGCCATCGGATCAAGCTGATCTTCAATGTATTTGAACTGGAACCTCATCAGGTAATTGCTAATATAGCGTCAGTAGCTTATTTAACTACCCACTGCCATCGAATTAGTAATTCGCCATCGGCAGTAGTGAGTCACTGGACACTGGTGTCGAATTGGTTCGGTTGGAACCAAAAGAAAATTTAAAAAAGGATGACCCATAAAGAAATTAGTTAATCTACCTGTCAGTCTATTACCTCTTCACGCCTAGACGGCGTAGCGGAAGTTAATGATATTTAAGGAGATAGATGATATCCCAGGAATTTACATAGCTACTTTTTTATATGGAATAAACGCGAGAAAACCTCAGGCAGAAACTAGTAACCATATAATTTCTCAGGAGTGCGCCTACGATCACGTGACGATCTACGACGGTGCGTCAGCGGACGTGAAGACTCTGGGTCTGTTCTGCGGCAGTAAGCTGCCTCACCCCGTGGTGGCCTCGCAGAACCAGATGTACGTGGTGTTCAAGAGCGATGGCTCTGTGCAGAGGAAGGGCTTCCTGGCCACACATTCTACAGGTAAAGTTACCTATATGTCTAAAGGGATTACCTCTTCGATCTTTTTTCCGCATTTGGACTGTTAGTTTTGTGCGAGTAGGTAAAGATTTAAGAAAGGAAACATTGAAGTATAAACCTTATAAGTTGACCATGATTGGATGCTGTTCAAAATAATTCGTTATATTTCTTAAAAATTACCTCGACCGTTAGGGCAACTTTATTAGCATACAACCACCAAATGTATCTTTTGTTTTTGAACAGGATTGGACAAACTTCAATGCTTCCCCTGTAGTCCCTGAAGTCCCAAAGTTTTTCGACTCATATGTCACTTGACCCTTGGTGCAATTGGTATGCGCATTCCCGTACCGTCGAATCGTCGACGTCGAATTCGTTTTGGGATCTTATTTGATTTCCCATCATCATCATCCACAGCCGGATTTTACCCACTGCTGCGGACAAATGTTTGTACGATGTGCAGGTATTTGTTAAGGGCGTTCTAGATTTTCTCTATGAACAATAAAAAAAAATCTATCTATGCTGTGTATTAAGTATATCAGTTAACTAGCGACCCCCCAGCGTAAAGTCGGCGTCAGTGGAGGCGGTTAGCACAGAGCCCTGGTGGATGGCACAGACATCAAGAGGCCTTTACCTAACAATGGGTAAAATCCGGCTGCGGATGATGATGATGAGAAATCAAATAATATCAAAAAACAAATTCGACGTCGACGATTTGACTTAGAACCCGCAACCTTCCCCTGTACGGGAATGCGCTAACCAATAGGCCTGACGACTAAAAAAATCTAATTATTCCTTCAGATAGATCATCAAAATGTGACACTTTTACCTAATATTCCTCGCCCTGGGCGGGCGGTGACTACCTACCCACCTGTTGATAAGGCGAGTGCACTGTTAGGTGCCTGCCTATTAGCACTTGGTTTTGTTTTACACTTTCGTTTTTTTTACCTCATGTTCACTAGGTACCTACCTACCTGCTTACCTGTACCTATGTACCTAATTATGTGTGCCTTTGATATAAGTTGCTGTTCTTTTTTGTTATTTTTCCTGTGCTGTTTGTCTGTGTACCCAATAAGGAGTCTATCTATTTATCTATCTATCGATCATATTAACAATTAATATTAATATTAAGTCCTCTCTTTCCAGCATGCGGTGGATACCTCGCCGCCACGGACACAGTGAAGCACCTCTACTCGCACGCGCGCTACGGCGACAACTCGTACGAGTCGCGCGCTGACTGCGACTGGAACATAGAGGCTCCTCCAAACCACTTCGTGCGACTCACCTTCTTGACCTTTGATCTCGAGCCGGAGACGAACTGCAGATATGATTATGTGCAGGTCTTCGGAGGGCTGGATGGCAGTGGAGGGAATTATGGCACTTTTTGCGGGACCAAGGTTTGATGATTGACTGTCTACTGCTGTGTGGTGATGGCTTTAGAATTTACACCACCCCAATTCTTCCCATGTCGTAAGAGGCGACTAAGGGATATCAGGGGCGGGGATCACCGCCCCCTGCAGAACAATTATACCACCAAACGGCGGTCTAAGACTCCGCTGTCTGTCCGTCTGTTTGTTTGTCTGTCCGTCTGTCTGTCTGTCTGTCTGTCCGTCTGTATCTCAACTGCCTATGTGTGATCGTCAGACAGATGCATCACACAGCATTGCAGAGTACAAATGCATATTAGTACATATTTCTGTTTCCGCTATAACAACTAATACCTACGAAAAAAAGACGTGTGGCACTCGGGGACTGCCGCGGTAAAGCTATTGCAATGCCATCTAGAGGCGAGTTGTTGAACTAAAGAGACAAACGTCATATTTCAAAAAGTCATTAAAAGTTCTACTATTCATCGATACCTAGATGGCAAAACTAAAAAGTATCACCGCTATTCCGGTCGGAGTGGGGAGCGTGAGGTTTTTTCGTTACGGAATTTCTGGATTCGGTCCCCGCGCTCAGGGCCCGCGATAGAAGCTATGCAATAGCTTAAAAATTTTTTTTAGCTCCCACACAAACGACATAATGTACTTACCTAATTATGATTCTTGCCGTTTTTATAGTTAATGGTACGGAACCCGTGGTCGGTTTTATTGTTACTAAATGTTAAAGCAAGCAGAGAACCATATTTATTGACATAGTCTGAATTAGCAAGCTAAAGTGGGATTCTGAGATGAAATTTGAAATTAATTCAAGATTTACGCTAAAGGGCGTATTTTTTTTTTGTTGTCTCAATGATATTTTAGTATCTAGTAAAAAAAATGTGAAGGTTTACTATTGTAATGCCATTATTAACAAGATAATTGTATAACTCACCTAATTAATATAAAAGTTCTTAGAATAATACATAAAATCAATAAATATTTAGCTTTTACTTGCATGAGAATGAAAAGATTGTTCCATTGAGAAACAGAGGGATAGCATGTTAAATATTTAAATGAAACGTGATGTACAAAATGTTAATATTGTTTAATAAGAAATGAGGCATATTATCAAATTATCACAAAAACCATCAGAAAAATCAGAATTATGGTGTAATATTCTCAATAGTTATTCCTTTGAGTTATTTTACTGATTTAACCACAAACTTCACATAACTTTAAAACAATAAATTTAAAAAAAAGTGGAGCAAAGAACTTTTTGGAAATTAACAAACATATCGCTGGTTAAATTCCAAACGGCCACAAGGCGAAAACGGTAAATTTCACAGGAGAGCCCATCAAACTTTTCATCGTGATATTTTTACTTTTTTTACAAATGTATAAATGCTACATTTATGAATTATATATCATTCGATGCGTATTTTAAAACTTTATTTATTTATTAATAAGGAATTGCCGCAGCTGTTATCTACGAAATATAAATATCACATGAGTCCCTTTTGCATATAAAAATGACTGTTGAATCTGTCTACTCTACTAAATAAAACGCCACATATCGAAAAATAATTAATGTTTATTGAATGTTTTTCTTGAAAAAACTATGACAATCAACCTTAATTAAACACAAAAAGCATATTATGATATTGGGATATAAATAAAGATAACAGAAAATGATCCTTTCAATAAATGCTACAGAAAATAACGTGTTGATAAACTACTACATACTCGTAACTAATAAACAAGCAACAAAATACTTAAAAAGTTAAAACTCTAAACCTTATTACGGATCGTTATAATTAAATATCTGTCTTACAGATAAGGCAACACCACAATTATAATATTTTTAGCAATCAAAGGCTAATTTATTTAAAAGAAACACTATTTTCATAACCTACAAGGGTTATACTTGAAAGAATCGACTCAATTAACCAAGACAGTGACAAATTCAATACTTCAACCACACTAAGCCACTAGCTAATAGGGGTTGCCTATGTCCAGCAGTGAACCAATGTAGGCTGATGATAATGAACTACACTAAGGTACTTAAGCAACGATACCACAAGCACTCAAGGGTGCACGTCCGTACAGCACGACGATCGCAGCAAAATCAGTCCACTTCCCTCACACCTTTGGCTTTTATAGTAAAGCGACTACTATACGTTACCTCAAATAAAACCACATCCATCACGGTCACTCCTGATACCCTGGCCGTTCCGACCAGGTTTACCATGTCGTACCTTTTACCATAACCACCAAGTACTTTCATTTTTACCATCACCATGTACTTTCGTACATTTTTACCAAAACATTTTTACCTTTGCTGTTTGGGGACCAACCAGCATTACCAAATAAAAATCTCTCAAAGGTCTGTTTGGGTCCAACTAGCTGCAGCAAATAAATACCTGTCGAAGAGCTGCTTGGGCCAAACCAGCACCATCACCATCAGTTACCAAAATACCTCCAGATGGGCTCTTCGGTTCAAAAGAGCACCATCGATTATCAAAATACCTTTCGATGAGCTCTTCGGTTCAAATGAGCACCATCGATTACCATGATACCTTTCAATGGGCTGTTCGGGTCAAACAAGCACCATCGATTACCAAAATATCAAACACGATACCAAATACCTCTGGTAATCAACCAGCACCATCAGCTGCTGTAACCCGTGACAAAAATGTCATGAGACATTTTATACACGTTAGTGTGTTATGTTTCAAAATGTACTACTCCTAGTACACAAACAGATGAATATTCTAATACTTTCTAAAAAAAATTCATCGTTGAATCTCAAAGTATAAAGACAACATATTCAGCTGCATAACAACCACAACCATAGCCAACGTGCTAAATTAAGCACACTGCGAACTTACGGTACACAGCGACTGATCGGTTTGCAAAGCCGACCAGCATCCAGGGCCTCAGACACGTTGCACCTCAAGGGCCATCGTGTCATACCACAAGGGCCAACAGCACCACACCTCAAGGGCCAACTGCGCTACACCTCAAGGGTCAACTGCACCACACATTAAGGGCCACACGCACCAGGGACACGTCGTCGACGAGGCAGGACCACCAGCAGTGCGCAGGCCACAGTTCGAACATGTAAACAAAAATCCACACATGAGGAGACATTCTACGCGCTAGTACACCCTAGTAAGCGCAAACCGCGTAAGACATGCCAGACAGCACGCAAGCCACGATGGGAAGCGCAGGCTGCGTAGACAGAATACAAGCCACGAAAGAGCGCGCAGTTCTCGCCAGAGAGCGTGCAGGCCGCTCTGAACAACGCGCAAGGCGTGCCGGAGAGCGTGCAAGCCGCGCTGCGAGGCACCAGCCGCGCCAACACGCGAAGGTCGTGCAGAGAGCGCGCAGGTTGCGCTGCGAGGCACCAGCCGCGCCACCACGCGCAGGCCGCGCTGAGAGCACTCTGGTCGCACTGATATGCGCCGGCCGCTTCGCATCAGTTTGTTCTTTTTCCAAAACTCTGGATGGGCTCTTCTTTTTCGAGACTTTCTTGGCAATTCAATACCGGAAGCTTCAACATTAGGTGGCTCTGTTACAACGCTAGGTGGATCTATATCTTCATCAGAGTAAGCTTCAGGTTCGTCGATTTTAAAATCGGGATCTTTAACGCTATCATGAGCAGAAAAATCTGAGCATGTTGATGAGACATCGCTAGAGCTAGAGTCACTATCTGAGTCCCTGTCGGCGGAGGTACTTTCGTTAACGATGAAATTCGGTCTTGTTTTAGGACTTTCAAAATCAGATAAAGAAAGATCAAGGTTCAGTTGGCTGTCTCGTATGGAATTCGTATCAAAAGAGTCGTTCATTGATTGATTATCTTGTTCGCTATCCAGCTTGTTTGTAGTGCTCAGTTGGATATCATTAGACACTAATGACGGTGAGCAAAATTCTTGATCAGCAATGTTTGGAGTTGAGTTAATGCTAGATGTACTATTGAAGTTGTTTGAAGATTTTCAGTTTTGGTTATTACCATACTTATATTTTTTTGTGCCTAGCTATCCATTCTATAAACAAAGAAAATTCATGTTAACTTATGATGTTAACATAAAAATAAGACATTAAAAAACTTAGGCACTATTATACCGCCTAATTTGTTATTAAATTTATTTTTCAAGGAAGGCGGCCTACAGCTTATATAAATACAAAATAAGTTATATGAATCTAGCAACAAAAAGCCAATGAATGAATGGACTTCACGGCTAAATAACAATGTTAGTATCGACAATGTACATTTCACAATGCAAGTATTAGTTTCTTACTAGAATAATAGAGCATGTTGTGTGCTTTCGTATTTATTTTCATGCCTTCAGGCCAACCTTTACAAACATCAATAAAGCCATAAAAGAAACGAGTCTGATTTGTTTTAAGAAATACCATCGTATTCACCTTTTTCTTGTATATAAAACAGAAGCAAAACAAGAATTGCACTTTTGTCTTAAAAAATAAATCATAATCTCATAGTATTTAAATGCAAAGTGGACACATTCTTTATTGTGGCACTTTAGCATACAAAATAATGTTGTACTTACGTGATATTTATATTCCACACAGCCGCATTCCAAGATATGGTACTTTAGTCTATAAAATTTTACTGCAACTCAGACTTATTCCGCAATATGGCCCTTTTTCACATAAATTACGTGCACTTACGCTGACGACAAGGACTCAACTGACAAGATGGCCCTTTTGCCCTGAAGTTGGTCACCAAAGTGTCAGAATGCGAAAGGGGCGGTTGTCTGATTGGTCCATTTTTAACGCTATAATCATGGGTGTCTTTTTCGAATATGAAAATTTAGACGATTTAGATACAATTTTTGGAATAAAAAGGATTTTGGTTTTTTTTGCATTGTGGCCCTTTGGAATTTAATCAGCGATATTTTGTAACAACATAACAACACAAGAATATACACTTTGGAATAAAATAATCATTATTTTAATATAATACTGAAACAAAATCGAGGGACAATTTCTCAATGGAACGTAACAAAAAAGTAAAGCTGCGTTCACCTTTGAATTCTTTAATACAAAATTGACTGACTCTATTTTTTGGCGATACCTTCTCTTCTTATATCTGTATACAATTGTAGTTAGGCTTTCTATTTTTTTTGTAGCTGTTCTATATTTCTTCATCAATTTATTTTTCTTATTCCGCTTTTCGTTGTTTTTCGTCTCCTGTGTGTCATTCATTTTTGCTTCAAGCTGGTTTTTCTTCTGTTTACTTTTTTGGTCTCTCCATATTTTACGCTGTTTTTCTTTTTCTTCCTCCGTTAGTTCTTAAATTTTTTTGGTTTTTGACTTAACGTATTCTGTGTGCTTTTTTTTTAATTATATCATATTTTTCTGGATTTAGTTTTAACTTTTCCCTGTATCTTTTCATACGTTCGGCTGGTGTCAACGGCATTTTTGTTTATTCCTAAAACAAAACAACGGTATTTTAAATGTTGATAAATAATATTTGATATTTTGTAACATATGAAACATTAAGACACAATCACTACACATAATAATAAATTATCGATATCTACCTACATGTATATTTTTTTCAGCTTAATTGTTTACCTATCTTTTAATTGTTTTTGCAACGAAAGTTGCATAGAAATATCAAAACAATTATAATATTTGGTTGGGCTGTAATAGTTCTCTCTCTCTCGCTCGGTCAACTTTATCAAGTTATTTTATTGGTTTAAATTTTATAGTTACCATTGCTTAGAAAAAAAAATCTACTATGTTTCTGCTACGCCTGAACCGCTCTTCATAAATTATATATAAGAACCACCATGTCAGCTTTCAAACAAAAAAAACCGCATCAAAATCGGTCCATCCGTTTAGGAGCTACGATGCCACAGACAGACATACAGATACACAATACATCAAACTTAATAACACCCCTCTTTTCTGTCGGAGGTTAATAATCACAGTTAAAACGTGGCTTTAGCATTCCATTGAGTCACAATTTGTTCGGGTGAGTTACGAGATTTCTCACTGGAACGTAACGGTTCGGCTAATGCAAAATTAAAACGAAAAACAAAGTAGGATAGACGATTAATTTTCTGTTGTTTTAATTCATTTTAGTTGAAGTGAACACATAGGAAACTAAATAACTTCAAATTGCTACATAAAACAAGCTACTTACCACCAAAAACTCCGTCATTCAATGGAATACAAAAAAGTCACGTGGAGACCGTAGACCGACCGACCTTCTGCCACGGCAGCCCAGATGAAACAGGAACCACAAACTCAAAATGGCTGACAAGTTTCGTCTGTTTAGTGTTGCTAGTTCAAAGAAACAAATACAATTTAGTAGTATTTTTCGTAGAAAATCGAATAATTGTTCGTAACTCAATAGGATTTTCCATTGAGGTTCATTTTAAGTCCACACTTTCAATTGTATCTCTCTAAATTTATACTTATTATATAACAGTTTTAACGCCAGAAACCTTTTAAAAAACAATTTCCGAAGGCTCTAAGCCACACATTTAATACCTTTGCACTGGAAAAAAACAAAAAAACAACAACTTTAAAATGTCAATTTGTGGGGAGGACATAGGAAAAATCATGTTTTGCAAAAAACAAAGTGAATTTTTATATGAAAATCTGTAATAATCGAATTATGTGTATACATATTCTCGAGGCCTATAATGTAAAATTTCGCATTAAAATATTATTATGCGTGTGAAACATTTATATTTTCCAAAAATGCAATAAAGGTCGGGAGGACAAAGGAAAACGCCTAAGACAACAAAAATAAAAAACGCCCTAAAAGCGCCTAGGCCGAGGCCTGAGCGTAAATCGGAACGTAGCCGTGAACTCTAGAGTAGTATTATTAGGTAAAATATTCTCTGCTGTAGTAGAACCTAAACAACTTGACATGAATATCAACCATTCCACAGATGCCACCAGAGATCGTCTCAACCTCCGAAGCCCTTCTCGTGCGTTTCCGCACCGACGACTCTCTAGTCTTCAAAGGATTCTCAGCTTCGTACCAGATAGTAAAGCCTCTTTGGAGCGAAGAGGACAGTCTAGAAGGCGGCGAGGACGAAGATGAAGAGGAGGATGAACAAATGCCGCCATTAGTCGTGGCGCGAAGAGGCCTGCGCGCGCCGCCCGTGCGGTTCGTGCGGCGACCCACGTGACGCAGGGCGATGCCGCGGCACCCGAGACACAGGCATCGTATCGCACACAATCGGATCTAAATAATTATATAACGCATTCCTGTAAGCACTTTGGCTATTAGCGATCTACAGACAGCCAATAACTCACGCAGGTTAGCGTGCGTTAGTACGCATATGTGACGTGTTGGGACGCTTCGGAGCCGCGTTTATTTATTTGAGAGATGAAGGGAATGAACCCAAATATTAGTACTCTGTGATGTCATTAGAGAATGCTAAAATCTCGGTTAATTTAGTTAATTCGCTTCATTTCTCAAAGAAATAAACAGGGCTTCGCGTCTCTTATGCGCCCTAACGGGTCGCATAACCGTACAAACGCACGCTGACCTGCGTGAGTTAGCGACTGTAGATCGCTAATACCTATAGGCTTAATCGTCGAACAAACCGAGTGGATTACAACAATCTAAGCCAAAGTTTTGAATGTTTTGTTGGTATTATTGACACTGACATTAAAAAATATCTGACAGTTGACCTATTTTGGCATTCCGCGTAGAACCCAAAAATCCTTCCGATTGCTAACAATGCCAACAAACGTTATTTATTGAGGGGTTTTCGATACCTACTTATTATAACCAAAACAAGCTATGAACTAAATTTTTTCTACAAAATTTGTTCCAATGTGTACCTACGTAATAAAACATGTTAAAAATGTTTGTAAAGAGAACTAACTTGAGAGTTCAAGTTCGCAAGGTTGAAAGAAAACTCTTAGGCCCGTATTATGAAAGCTTATTCAGTCATCGATCTATGCTTGAGTGACGTTTTTCTATGGCATAAACGTCACTCAAGCATAGCTCTATGACTGAGTAAGCTTTCATAATACCGCCCTTAGAGTAGCCAAACAACAAAAAACCAAGAAGGTTGGAGATTGAAATATTTTTTGAGTGAATATTAAGATAAATCCTTGAATCTCAAAACTTTGACTGTGAAGAAATAATTTGGTTGGTCTATCTTGGTATTCCTGGTCCATGCGAACACAATGAACTCAAGTTCATACTCGTTCTTTTATGTCTGTTTTTCTTCAATTTGACAAATGGCAATAGGCGCCTTCTACCGCCGCCGCTAGTTACTTGGAACTAATTGTTTCAGGGAAATCAATTTAGTTACATACAATTTGGAACTGAACAAAAATGTATATAAAGCTACCAAAAAAATACTCTTAATCGTTTATAATGATCATGATAAAAAAACTCATAATGATATCTGTAAATTGAACTTATTAAACAATACTCAAGAAATTAAAAGAGCTAGTACCTGCATAGCTACCATGTTTACTAAGGCGGATAAGGCAGGTTTTGTAACTACCTTGATGGTTTCTCCTGCCTTCCTGCCAAAGTTTATCAGAGACTTACTATTGTGTAATAAAATTGCTTACTTACCACCTTTTTACTACGATGTTGCATTGGAAAATAAATTGGTAGGTACTTTGTCTGAGTTTGTTCATTTACTTATTATTATTATGTTTAAGTCATGTCAGTAGGTACCATATCAAAAATAAAATTAATATGAGACTCATCATTGTAGTAGTTATTAGTTTAGTGAGACTACTGTGACAATATTTTAATATTAAGAGGAATAATAATAATTAAGTGTTTAAATAATAAGCTAGATGTTCTAATTAATCTTTAAAATGAATTATTAACTCAATTAGCTCTTCTTGTTGACAGCTTCTCTTCGATACCAATGATACCTTATCATCAGCCTTTTCAATCATTCTCATTGTGATGAAAGTAACCTTATTTAAACTTTTATAATAACGCCAAGCCCTATGTAGATAGGTAAGTGCAAAAGGTATAGATTCAAATTGTACCTACTTCATAAAATACGTGGTTTCCAGGATAACAAAGATATCTGTTTTACTGTACTTAATTAGTTACAATATAAATAATGTAGCTATTTCATTGTTGGTTCGTAGTGCCGTTTATCCTGCGTTGTATGTCATGTAATGTATGTAGGTAGGTGATAGATTGGTTACCAAAAAGTATAATTTGTGCCAAAGATATGAAGCATGGTCATAAAGCCGATATAAATAATAAGTGTTTTGTAACTATATCATAATAATCAATGAAATATTTATAAAAGTAGGAATGTTATTTTGAATAAAACTTAAAAAAAAATCGGACAGTTTTTATTCCGCCGCTTTGCACGCTTTATTTTGGTATACAACGTGGCCTTTGTTCACAAATATAATAATACTATAATAGTACTTTATTAGTGTTATAGTACGACCGAAACCGCTGTACCGCTCCTTTGGAAAGTGCGGCGAGGTGGGGGCCGGGGAAAAACGAGCAAGAGTACACATGAGATCGATATTGTCGGATATCGTAGGTAAACGAAATGTTTATTTTATGTAACAATTATATTTTTTTATAACTAAATTATCTACAGGTATTCTGACATAGATTCTGCTTCAACATCATCTTACGTTTCGCCATTGGAACTTGAATCGGAGTAGTTCTGCAAATTTATTATTAATGGATCGATAATAATATTAAATCTACTATCGCGATCACTTTTATATTCAAAGCTTTCTACTTTTCTTAAAATATTCGGCCACTCTTGACATCACCACGAGATAGCTCGACCCATCTTTCGATATTTATCTCGTGTGCGTCTGACATTGACGGTCCGGTGCAAGAGCTGCCTATCGCCGCCGCGAGTGTTGACGGCATACTGATGGATCGGAGCGGCCGACGAGGGCCGAAACTTCCCCCTCGTCTCGCCGCGCGCATACCTCAGGCAGGAGCGGTAAAGCGGTTTCGGTCAAACTATACTATAGTGCAGGCCTAGAACTACAGTTATTTCAATTTTATCTAGACTGAAGTTGGAATGGGGTACCTACTCCTATTGTGCATGTGACTTCGAAAACAGCAATATGAATTGTTTTTTGCGTATTCTCTATTGATATAGATATATATTTGTATTTGTATTGATTTTGGTATTTTTGATGTTTTTATTGTGAAATTGAATCATTGAAAAGTAGATATTTTAAATTTCAAGCACAAAATTACTTAACGCGCAATGCTATTGGCAGCCGAACCGTGGCGTCACACTTGTACATTTTTGTATGGTCATGAAGCTTTGACTTTGAGTTGATATTATATTATGTGATTCGATGACACGTGACGTCACCAATGCATGGGCTAATCGTAGCATTTATGACCCGAAACTGAGTGCAGTTTTACTTTTGATTTTTTACCTCAATATTTATATTTTTGTGGTTTATTAGATAGATAGATAGACTCTTTATTGTACACACAAACAGCACAGGAAAAGTAACAAGAAAGAACAGTAACAAATATCAAAGGCACACATAATTAAGTATACACAGGTAAGCAGGTAGGTATAGGTAGCCTGTACCTACCTAGTGGACATGAGGTAAAAAAGAACGAAGGGTAAAAACAGGTTCCCTTTTCACCGTTATTATTATTACAAAGCCTCCGGTGTCTGTAGGGGGCTATATTATCTCCAGCCAGGTACTTAGACTTTTAACAGTTCTGGAGATATAGCCAGATAAGGTTGAAATTTTGACAGACAAATTAATTAATAGCGTAGCTATCTCAGACAAAGGAATATAAAGACAGCTTACGGTGAAATAAAAAATGAAGCCGTAGAAACCGTGCTCACCTTGTAAACACACGCGCTCACGCACACAAATATCAACCAAACCATGCGCAGTGCTCGTCAGTACCCGTCGAGGCACGAGCCAGGACACTTTGACGTGTAAATAGATAACTATGGTTTCCTGTGCAGTGAAGAACTGTAAAAATAGCAGCAGAAAGGTCAAGAAGTCGGAAGGAACAACGTTTCACTGAAATAACACCGTAAAACTTTCTAATAAACACTTGTTTTTGTTTTACTTGGAACACAAAACCTCAACACTCTGTTGTAGTAGAGTGGTCTTCAACATTCGACTCTATGTTGTCGAATGCAGGCAGGAAACGAGCTATAGTTCTTTTTTCCGGATTCAGCGTCGAGAAAAGCTTTCCTCGAGTTATGTGTTGTCGCTCAGAGAGCCTTGCTGGCTTCTCCAGAGCTGTTCATTAGCCTGTTGGCTGTTCTGATGTTCTTGGGGGATGGCTTCGGGTAACTCTAGGAGCTCCCGGGGAAGGGGCCGCCACGGAGTTTTTGCATCCGGCGGTCTTGTGTGCAGAGGAGCGAGTCCGTTGAGATGTACGTGGCGAGAGTTGTCCGCACGGTTGTACATTCTGCGCGCCAGCTTGACCACAAACTCCTTAACTGTGTCTAGCTGCAGGTCACGTGCGATGACGCTATTTCGCACATAGCGCCCGGCACCTGTACAGACTCTGAGGGCAATGTTTTGTTGGGCTTGGATTCTTTTCTGATTTGATGCTGAACACAGGGAATACCATGCTGGTGTTGCGTATGTGAGCCTTGATCGAATGTAGGTCTTGTACACCCCAATCTTAGTTTTCAGAGGCAGTTTGGATGTTAGGACTGGTCTAAGCATGGCTCGGGCGGCGCGTGTTTGCCGTATTGCACGCTCCACCTGTGCGCTCATCGTCACTGACCTGTCTATGTCGATACCCAGGTATCGAACCGAGGATTGCCAATCAATGGCTTGTCCTCGTAGTACTAGGGGTGGTAAGACAGTGCGCTGACGGGTGACAAGCAGAGCTGCCGTCTTTCCAGCATTAGCTGCAATGCGCCATCTATCTAACCAAGCTGGTAGGAGGTTCAGCATGCGCTGCATCTGGCTAGCAGCTGTGACTGCGTTGGTCGCGGATGCAAAGTAGGCGCTATCATCTGCGAATAGCGCTAGTGTGACGTCTTTATCTCCTGGTAGTAGTTGGTCTTCCAGCGTAGGGATATCGTCCGTATATAGCGCATACAGTGCAGGAGACAAACAGCTCCCCTGCGGCACTCCAGCTTTAATTGGTCGAGTTCGTGATCTGGCTTCTTCGACAGCAACGTAGAAGCTCCGTCCTCGTAGGAAAGATGCAACCACCTGGATGATGGCAGCTGCTGTAGTAGAGGCTATCAGCTTGAGGATCAGGCCTGGGTGCCACACTCGATCGAACGCCTTTTCTACATCGAGGAAGATTCCAACTGTAGAGTGATTGCAGTTCAGGTTGTAGGCAAGGTGGTGCAGAATCCTTGTGAGTTGGAGGGTCGTGGAGTGCTGACTGCGAAAGCCAAACTGTTCTGGCCTGGGTTCTATGTGCGCAACCAACCTGCGGAGTAGAAGACGCTCGAACAGTTTCGCTGTCGTTGCCAGTAGAGTTATTGGTCGGTAGCTGGAAGGGTACCGGCGGTCCTTTCCGGGTTTCGGAAGTACGATGACTCTACCTATTTTCCAGATGTTGGGGAAGTGTCCAGTTCGTAAAATGGCATTGAACAGCATGGCTAAGGCTGCCACGCCTCTTCTGGGTAGGTGCCGAAGAGCAGTATTTGTAATGCCATCATCTCCTGGAGCCTTCCGTTTAGGTAGACGAAGAATCGTTCGTCGTACTTCAGCTGGTGAGATGAATTCATCTCCACTAAGTGTCGGGATTGGTCGCGTGAAAAAGTCAGCTACGGTTTTATTAACTGCAGCATAATGGGCAATGAGCTCGTCTGAAACGTCTGTAGGGATCGGATGCGGTGAAAATTGCGTTTCCAGGTGGTTTGCAAGGATTTCTGCCCGGTCAGCTGGCGCGAATTTTCTCTGATCTTGATCGTTCAGAAGGGGGTATGTTGGGGTGGGGGTATTGGTCAGCAGTCGGTTGAGCGCGTGCAAGTTGGTCTCTTTTTCTGCTGCTTCCTCAATCCTCGCCTCCCAAGTTTGTCCACGCCAGGAATGTACTGCTTCTGCTACTTCGGCAGTCAGTTTGTTGAGTTGGGTCTTGAGTCTCGGGCATCTGCATCGGGACCACAATCGGCATATGGATCGCTTTTTCCTTAGCTGGAGTTTGATAGCATGGGGGAGCTCGTCGCGTCGAGGTGGTTTGGGAGGACTTGGTTTGGAGGCTGCTGCTTTTGCCTCTTTCATCCTCTCTATTAGGAGAACAGCAGCAGTTTCCACTTCCTCTACCGAAGTAAGATTGCCTATGCAGTAGTCATCTAAAAGTTTCTCATATTCCATCCAGTTGGTACGGTCTTTGAGGGGCCTAGGAGTCGTAAAGTTCGCATCCAACGCTAGGGTTACCAGTATCGGCAGGTGCTGGGTATCCATGTCGTAGAGTACTTCAATATGGATGGGACAATGTAGGTATTTATAAAGTACTATATCTAGGACATCTGTGGCATGCTGTGTGCACGTAGGAATGTGCGTCGGAGCATCAGGCCCCAGGACTTCAAAGTCATTAGCTTCTGCGCAACACTCTGTTGTTATCAAAGACAATGACAGTGACAGTGACATAGAGCACGAATGTTACCAGCGTATGATTTCAGATTTCCCCAAACTATTTGTTATTTTTCGCTTCAAGGGTTCACATAATTGGTAGCTAACGAGAATTAAGGAAAATTTCTCGGTCCCCTTAGGTTTTTGAGATTTGCTCCCCTTCCCGCTCTAAACTTTTTGCACACGGACCAACTTGGATCAAAACGTTTATGGCGTTTGTATAGAGGGGGACAAGTGATATAATTCTGATTTAATCTGTTTTTTTTAACGCCCCCCCCCCCCCCCCCCTTGTCCCAGACCCCCTCCCCCTTTGTAAGTGCTACCAGATAGCGACGTGATAGAAGAAATTTGATTGCAGGGTCGTATAGAGGGTATCTTCTTGAATCAGAGGAAATAATGAATTACCCCCCGTTGATATCTCCCAACGGAGTGACTTGAATTAAAAAAAAATAACAGCCGTGTAGACGAATACAAGTCACTTTTTTAAGACAATTTTTTTACCCCCCCATGCCCCCTAACTCCTCCCCCTTTTTTGAGTACTACCAAATAGAGGAGATTTCGAGGGGTTCTGATTGCAGGATCGTAGAGATAGAGGGTATCTTCTTGAATCTAAAAAAAATACCCCCATCCTACCCATTGATTTATAAAATCAAAATAAAATTTTGAAAAACCCACGACGGATATAATAAATAGTGTGTACTAAATCGAAAAAGGAAGAAATAATTTTTGCAAAACCCCCGACTAAATGGAATTGAAAAAGATGGTTAAATTACCTTTAGTTACAATTATAGCTTCCTAAATTTTTTCACCTATCCATTACTACAAAGCCAAAAAAATCCGTCGGGTGGCTGCAGACAACAGGTAATCTATACGTTTCTTCAATTATAAATTCAACATATACTCGTAGTTCAAATTTCACTGTATGAGATAATCTTTATACCTAGTCATTTAAATTCAGGAACCTCAACCTCAACAGCCCGGATTAGTCCACTGCTGTACTGACCACTGATAAATGCCTTATTGACGTTTATCTCATGGGGGTAGTGGCCATAACCCCCACGGTGGGCATGCGAGTTGGGGATCGCAGTTCGGTGGTAGAATTGTTCTGTACGGGGCTCTGATGCCCGCCATCGGTGGATATCCCTTAGTCGCCTCTTACGACACCCACGGGAAGAGATGGAGGTGGTGGTGCAAATTCTAAGCCAGCGCCACACTGGGTACCGGAAAATTCAGAAAATAGATGGCAATTGGCAATTGGAAATGGCAGCCCCCCCGACGGATTTTTTTGGCTTTGTAGTAATGGATAGGTGAAAAAATTTAGGAAGCTATAATTGTAACTAAAGGTAATTTAACTATATTTTTCAATTCCATTTAGTCGGGGGTTTTGCAAAAATTATTTCTTCCTTTTTCGATTTAGTACACACTATTTATTATATCCGTCGTGGGTTTTTCAAAATTTTATTTTGATTTTATTTTTAACTTTTTAGAGATTTTTTACTTTACTTACAGCCGATTTTTCGAACGCAGATCATCCTTTTCATTAATTAATCAATGGTCAACTCTTTAATCAAGTGTATAAATTTAATTTTTAACAAGTCAAAATTAAACACGTCATGGTTTTTGACAGTTTTCAATGACAATCTGTCAAAAATTCCTCACTTGAGATGTGAGACGTGCATGAATTTCATTTGCGTTTGAATACTCGGAAGTTTAACTTTCGGAAACTGAACTGAGGGGTGAGTTTGACGACAATATCGAGACGTCTCAGTTTCCCACAGATTTTAGTATAGCGCCCCATCTCCCCGTATCGTACGGACTGGGAACTACGTAAATCCCATACAAATATGAGACGTACGATCATGTCTCGTTACTATCGTCAAATAGGCTTTCTTTATGTTAAGTTTTGAAATCGTTGCGTTTTGTTTCACAATAACCGTCAAAACAACAAAAAAAGAAAAATTGTGATAGTCAGGTTGATAAGGTAAAGGAACGCTTTTCGCCTAGATAAATGTGTTGACCATAGACAAAATTCAACCCACTTAGGTAGAGATTTAGGTAGTGCAACTAGCTATGTAGCGTCAGAGTTACATACGTTCTATAATAAAGATTTACTTGAGCAGAGATTCTAAGCTTGAGTAGAACTCACAAAATGACTGCATAAGTAAAGCATGGGGAAGCCTATACAATACGGACCTTAGTAAAGCAAGCTGAGTGAACCTTACATTAGTACCTAGTATACCGACATCAGAGTCACGCCCTTTTTGTAATTATTTTATTTTAATTACTATTATGTTATTATTAAATTAGCAACGCACCGCGTTGCCTAGCAACGAAGTGTGTTGGCAAACACGTCTATAAAGGTACAAAGGTTGCCTGGAAGAAATCGCTCTTAGCGATAAGGCCGCCCATTGTGCAACTGTTTTTGTGTTTGTGTTTTCTTTTCTGTATTTCTGTATCTTGGTGTGCAATAAAAAGTATCTGTATTGTATTGTACAAAAATATTTTTTAAAACGTCGATTGCAGCGCCCCCTGGTGAGCAAACACCATAAAACTTTGCTAAGAACCATCGCCAATGAACCCCATACCTTATACTGAAAACTGTGTCTCAATCGAACAAACCGTTCTGGAGATAAGTGGCAACATTGGTTTTCACTAAATACACATATAACAGCGCCCCCTGGTGAGTGAAGACAATAAAAACTAGCTAAGAATCATCGCCACCAAATTTCGAACCCGAAACTGAAAACCGCACCGTAATCGGTCAAGCCGTTTGGGAGATAATTGGGAACATTGCATTTTGCGCATACATACATACATACATACATACATACATACATACATACATACATACATACATACATACATACATACATACATACATACATACAAACAACATCACACCCTAAGCGCATATACCGTCTCCGTTCCGTCGCGGGTAAAAAAGGGAAGATAGGTTACGTTCTCCCAGCGCTTACTCAAAAATTGGCATGTGTTACAACTACACGCAAACACATACGCTCACAGTTATATTTCCAGTCCTGTGCAATACAAAGAAGAACAAAGACGGAAAGACCTATCTAGGACCGAAGTGAGACTGAGACAACAATATTTCACGCGAATCACGACCGCCCGTGCCGCCGGTCAGACGGTGACTGATGTGGGAGAACAGAATTTTACACAATTTGAGGTTGCCACTTTCGAGCAACCAGTGCCTCATCTTCGTTTTTAATAAATCAAAGATCCTACCCCCTTTTTTAGCCCCCGTTGAGATCTCCCAAACGGAGTGACTTTACAGAATTATTTTTTCACAGTCATGTAGAAGAGGGCAAATAATTTTAGAGATATTTTTAGAAGGATTTTGTTTGTAACTCGTTCTCCTATAGACAAGTAAGACGTTGATTGTATCAATAAAATATTTTTATTATAATAATTTCGTCTCTCATTTCATTCCTCAAAATAAACAAATGCACACATAATTTATTACACCATTTCTTTATAAACATACCCGACTTCTCCTGATCGCCATCTATCTTTAACCTATCCAATAATACTACTTCCCAAATTATAGGGAGTTTTTCTTTCAGATGGAAACACTTTCACGTACTCAACTATAAAAAAGTAGCTTCATTTTTGAGTTCACCGTAAGATGTCTTTATATTCCTTTGTCTGAGCGTAGCTATAGAAATGAAAACAAAATAAATGTAATACTTACTTAAGGGCCAATATGTCCGTACCACGTTGAGTACCAATCACCGAATTTGAGCAACGTCAGGCGCGTTCAGTACTTGGACCACGTCTATAGGCTTTTTTATCTAATACAAATCAGTTTTTAGGGTTTATCAAGCAAAGTTTTGTACGATGATGTTACGGAACCCTCCGTGTGCGAATAGTTCTCACTTGGCTGATTTATTTTTTAACCGACTTCAAAAAAAGGAGGAGGTTCTCAAGTCGTCTGTATTTTTTTTATGTTTGTTACCTCAGAACTTTTGACTGGGTGGTCCGACTTGCATGGTTCTTTTTTTATATGAAAGCTGGTGCTTCCCGTGTGGTCCCATTTTAATTTTGTTCAGTTCTGACAGTGGGATCCATGAAAATTCATGAAAAAACTGTAAAAAAAGAAGTCGGTTTATAGTTTTTTAAAACAAAATTAATTAATAGCTGGTCACACCGACTCGACGTGCGACGAGACGCTTACACCTCGGACGAAGGAAATCACCTCGAAATCATACTACGCTCTGTACAAACAAGCTGTCATGTCATGCATGTCTGTCATCTTTGTTTTGGCGTGCCCACACACAAGAAGTTGAAGTTGAAGTTGATTTGGCGTGCGCTTTTGGTGCGCTTGCTTCATTTCATTCCTTCAATTCAATCAACTTCATTCAATAAGAGAATAGGTACATACAATTCATTAATTTTTTTTTCATTCATCCATTGTTTTTATTCTTTTCTTTCAACAATTTAGAAAGAAAAAGTTGTGATTGTATTTTTATGTTTTAAGCTTGCTTGTGCTGCATCTTCCAGAATTTGCTCAATATAGCCACGTAACGTTCGGTCTCAGTAAAATTCGGAAATGGCTGCGTTGGCGTTCAAAGTCAAAAGTAAAAATGGTCAGCAAATACTGAAGGATTTGACCTCTGATAGTACAGTTGGTGAATTAAAACTCTTTCTAAGTAGTATTTCAGACGTGAGTGTAGAAAAAGTGTGCGTCCTGTGTGGGTTTCCGCCCAAACCGTTAGATGTTAGTGATGACAACAAGACTTTGTCCCAGATAGGGCTAAAGACTGGTGAGACTTTGATTGTGGAAGAGAAATCTGGTCCGGTGCAGGTCTCTAAGGCGACAGAGACATCAGTGCCTCTGATCACAGAGACGGCACAGCCCATCGAGAATGGGACGTCCCACACAACAATTGGTAGACCTGGCATTCTAATGAAACGAGTAGTTCCTTCTGATAACTCATGCCTTTTTACCAGCATAGGTAAGTTACTGAGCCACCTATGGATATTATTTAATTCCTAAAGAAATCAAAAGAGCTTTGTTATGTAATGATTCACTGTGTCTAAACATTATGCATGATTTCTAGATTATTCTAATCTGTCATTAACTTAATTATTGAATGATCTTGATTATTATGAGTCTACTTTAAAATGTGATTATTAACCTATGCTATCTATCTGTCTTAAAACCAACATAATATCTACACAACCAAATAATAAAATATACATTTCAGGATTTACACTTAATGGTAACGTAGACACAACAGCACACACACTAATGAGACAGATCATAGCAATGGAGGTGGGCAATGACTTAGATACATACACCGAGGCTTTCCTGGGACGACCCAATGCTGAATACTGCTCCTGGATAATGCAGCACAGCTCCTGGGGTGGTGCAATTGAGGTAACTTCAAGTTAGAGAAAACTCTTAAAATAACCTTATTCCGTTAGGCCTACCTCTTTCCACTACTGGAGAAATGCAAAGGCAAGAACTGCAAACATTTTGGTATTTACTAACTGACTAATTAAGAACCTTTTCCTATTGTTGATTTAGGACACCAACAGTAAAGATTTCTGGCAAACCTGTTTTCATAAACATTAAGATTATAAAATACATTTATTTTGCACAGTTAGCCATGATGTTGTTGAGGCAAGAGTTAGGTTTATTCTGATCTCCATTTTGTATTGGCTTGGCCAGCTTAGTTCTGATAGTCTGCCTATTTTGTCTAGCTTGTGCATGCAATTAGAATGTGTGTAATGAATAATATAGGTAAATAAGATAAATCTTCAAGTATCATAAATTCTTACACTGTTTTTCAGGTAGCTATATTATCAAGATTCTATGGGGTAGAGATGGCAGTTGTAGACACATTAAATGCAATAATAAATAGATTTGGAGAAGATAAAAACTATGGACAAAGAGTTTTCCTTTTATTTGATGGAGTACATTATGATCCCTTGTATTTGGAGCAAGCTGATGTAAGTAATTTAGATTACAGAAATAGTTGACTATGTGCTTCTTATGCAATGTGATTTGTTTGTCAGGCATAATTAATGCTTGTATTGTTTGGCTGGTATTGCAAAATAATTTGAAAAATGATGAGTTTTTATGAATGAGTTCATAAAAAACTATTTTTTTTTTCGAATTTAAAATTGCTTATGAATGTAACCATAAAACACTTGGTTTAAAAAAGAACTGTTAATTTACTACTTTGTGAAATCAGTTTGAAAAGATGGTTCAAGTTTAACATCTTCACAGTGAAAGAAATCGTTTATTTATTTTAGGGTGGTATGCAGACTGTCTTTCCAGCTGAAGATATGGATGTATACAGAGAAGCGGAGCAACTGGCTCACGAAGCAAAGTCCTCAAGACAGTTCACTGACTTGAACAAGTTCACACTCAAATGCATGATCTGTGACAAACTTCTGACAGGTCAGGCAGAAGCCCAAAAACATGCAAAAGAAACCTCTCATACAAACTTTGGGGAGGTTTAGCAAATCGGAAAGTTAGGTTGTGTCCACTTTTCAAAATAGCTTCCAGCTTTGATAATATGGCTAGTTTACTAGGGCAATACCTGAACCCTGGTCTGGTGTCACAATTGAATCAAGATGTCATTGTGATGATTCCATTTCTGTATGGGTTTTGGTACTGCAATACCTCTAGCACTGTGCAAATCTTATGTTTTGTATGAGATTTGTAACATTTTGATATTATTGAGGACCAAAATCACTGTCCACTAAATGAATCATTTATTGTCATAGTAAAGCAATTAGTTAGCATAATTAGGCCCAAGGGCTATTAATATTCACCCTTTAACACCCTTTTAGGTAGCACTGTCACAGTATTAGTGAAGTTGAAGTGTGATACTGCACATGCTTTCTATTGGGGACTGTAGGATTAATATTAATAGAAACTTACTTTATATGAAGAACTGAAAATTTATATGATTATTCCATGAAGAAATCATTGAACATAAATTGATTACATTATACAATCTTAAATTTGCTCAAAAAAATGTTTATTAGCTTGGTCCAAAGGATAAATTACTTTGCAACAAATATTTAACACTTTTTAAAGTAATGGTACAAGTAAATTAGTAATGCTTATTTTTAAATAGCCACAATTTGTTACTTGCATATGAAAGACATTTTTTTTCTATGAAGTTCATTCTGTTTTCAGATTTAATGTTTGTGGACACACACCAACACTCTTAGTACCTACTTATAGTTTTTTTTAGTATTTTCTATAGTTAATTGCCTTCTATCACAATTCTTTTTAAATTATTGAGGGTTCCTAATACTCATAGCTTCCCTTAAATGTTTTTTAATGTTTCACTATGAATATAGTTAGTACCTATGTATGATTTGTTTTAGAGAATTATTTTATTGAATACTTTTTTTTATATACAAGTACCTATGTTATTTAATGGAATATAATGTTTTTTTGAAATAGTTTCGATTCACATTAGTGTTGATATTTTCTACAAGTACTTTCATCGAATAATCGAATGACTCGAAAATATCTATGGAGTTTTATTATTGAATAACCAAAGTAGCATTTGGAATACTGCCTTTAATACTGCGCACATAAGTCTAATTGAAAATAATTGATGTTATTTATTAGTCTTATTTATACAAATAAGATACCTACAGAATAAATGGTGCATGCATTATTGTAAAACTATGATAAATAGTCGGTTGATAATATTGGCTTCATAAAAGGAATTTATTTTACTTAAATATATAAAAGTAGGTAGGTATTTAAATGTCTTATCAAAAATACAGTTAATATTCTGTTCCTTATTTTAATATATGAATATTAACTATTTTTGGCTGCATAGATTAATTAATAGCTACTCAAATTATATTATTTATGTATAGGTATTATTTTTTTAAGAATTGATCTGTCTGAGCCAGGTTCGTTTGTATCGAGAAAGCAAACAAGAGGCTCTGTTGTCATGTTATAGGAAGCTTTTTCTCTAGTGTACCTTCATAAAGATTCTTGGAAATATGAAATAAAAGAATACCTCACCACACCACTGGCATCTTTATCTTGAGAACCTAGGTTGGCCTACCTACTACTAGAATATTCCGGAATGAATAGTTTGCGCAAGTAGGTGTTACTTGATTTAACTATTTATTCGTTTGTAGCTGTTGCCCGCGATATCGTCTGCGTGGAGATAGGTAGAGGCGGTCTACTGTTAAATAAGACCTAGACATGCAATTATTCTTTTAATATCTAAACTCTAAAGCATATCAGTAGGCCTAACAAGGGGATTGTTGTCTAGGGTAGATTAGAGAAAAAATGCGTCGCATCGTCATCGTATCGTCGTCATGCGTAAAATGTTTGAGATTCAGACCTTCAACTTTAATAATTTACGCAATGTATGACGATGTGATGTCATTTTTCTCTATTATACCATAGACAACAATTTCCGTGCTAGGCCAGCAGTACTGTCTAATTGTATCTTCCTGTCTAAACTGCTTAGGAATAGCTAGTAGTGACAATCAGACAAATTGTAATGGTTTATTCGATTTATTTTAACACAAAATGTACAATATCAATAAATATAGTCACATCGGTATCTATCACTCCGTTACGTTACACTATGATTAACTTTTTACAATGTTGTTATACAACGACTTATGAATGTAGAATCAGAATTAAATTGTGCTTTGTCAGCCACCTGTTGGTTAAAACTTTTTCATGGAATATAATAGGTGTCTTTAGGTCTTTTCAGACCAACGCAGTATTTGCTACTGTAGTTAGGTCTAAATAGGTCCTAATTTAGGTATAACTTACGCCGTTTAGGCCTTACTTAACATAGGTATAAATGTGGATAGACAAGCATTATCTAACAGCAGCAAAATCCGAGTTTTCAAAATATATATTATTGCATTAGTGACTTTACGTTAAGAATTGTAAGTTCGAAAGTTTGACACAGCTTATTAGTGCTTACATTTTACTATAAAAAGTTGAGTTAGTTGGTAAATAGGTACACATGTAATAAAAAAGTTTCAAGCTACTTGCATTCATATCAAATAATCTCAATTTTAAAAGATCTTTTTTAAAGTAAGTAATTTCAAATGTCTACTTAATATTAGCAATATCCATGTAATCAATAGGAAGTTAAATACAGCTTCAAAAAATACAACAATTATAAAAAAATAACATTTCTGACATTGATTCTGATTTCGCTTACAAACTAATAAAAACAAATTCTAAAAGAACCTTCCTTGAAGGGGTAACAAATGCTGAGGAATAAGCTAAGAAATGGTATCACTGCTGATTTGTAGGTTTTACTCTAACTTTAGATATAGTTTTAAATAAATCGTTTAACAAGTTTTTAATTTTGAGGAAACGTAAAAACTATGCTAAGATATGAACGACTTTGTTCTAGTTTTGTTTTCAGTTTGGTTCTTTCTTAAGCTTATTTTAGCATTATACCTACATTAGCTAGGTAAATAATAAGCTGAGAAAATACCAGGATTTACCAAAGGTACTGGAAATGCAAGATTGCGTGCAAAGGTGTGATTTTTATACGTATATTGTATCTTGACTTGTTGATACAAATCGATATACGATACCAAACTCAAATATTCGCCTAATTTGTTTCCATATTATATTGTATCCATAGTGACGCTATTTGTTTCGGTTTTGGAATATAGGAACGATCCGTATCGATTGCTGTCACTTTAGCTTGTCGCAAGATTATATTATAAAAACTTTACCACAGGGACACATCGCTTTTATAATATTAGTAGGATAATTATAATATTTAATTTGGTCTTCGACCGACAGCAATCAATGGAACTAGCGGCCAAGGTAGCAACTCTTCAGGGTAAAGTAGAACCTTTGTAGAGCAGATATGCCATAACTTGGTCTCACGTGACAGCAATTATATAATAGAGGCCGTTTATCGTTCTACTGTGGTTTGGCAAAGGAGAACCTAGGTAGAGATATGCCAAACTTGGTCTCGAGTCCGGTCAACACGGGCAGAGCGACCTGGTAGCCTCCGATGTGGTGTGGCTTCTTCGCCATGGATTCATCCTGGGATGTCGCCACGTTCAACTCCGAACCGGATGGTCGGCTGGAATAGACACAATCATTAGCAACTAGCTACACCCGCGGCTTCGCACGCGTTGTTCCTATGAAAACGTTTAAAAGGTGAATTCTTTTGACGACCTCTGTGGCGCGGTGCGCCTGCGACGCAGGAGTTTGCGGATTCGATTCCCGCCTCGGGACAAATGTGTGTACGATCTGCAGACATTTTTTTTAGGGCGTTCTGGATGTTTTTTATGTATAATAAAAAATATCTATCTATATAGTGTATTCTATTATGTATATCAGTTATCTAGAACACGTAACACAAGGTTCTGCTTAGATTGAGGCTAGGTAATGCTGTGTGAATTGTCCAGAATTATTTATTTCTATCCTACGGAAACTGATTTATGGGATAAAAAGTAGCCATGTTTGATTTCAGGATTAGAATTAACCACCTGTATACATTTCAGCCCGATTAGTTCAGTAGTTTTGGCGTAAAGAGGTAACTAACATCCATCCATCCGAAAACAGCAATGTATTGTGAAAATGGTCCTCAATGGACGAAACGACGCTAGTGTGGGTGGATAAATAATGGTCGAGACGAAACTACTCGGTAAAAAGTTTGAATCACAACAGAAGAAGATAATTGTTTTACCATTTGTTTTGTGGACAGAACTTATAGGCAAAAACAATCCTAGTAGTTCTGTCGACAGAACTACTGAACAGAACAGGTGAGAATAGTATTCCCATTTATTTTGTGGACATAACTAATGGGAAAAAAATCCCAGTAGTTCTGTTAACAGAACAGGTGTAAGTAAAGGATTACTTCTGGGGACCCAATTTGGATTCTATTGAAGGTATGTGAAAGTACTTACGATCCTCCAAAGTCGACGTAGAAGAGTCGCTGTAAGATTTCGTATGTGACCAGCGTGACACCGAACTGTGGCGACGAACGGAACACACGAGCTGAAAAGCAAAAAGATGCATATATTGTTATGAACAAGCATGTGGTTCCCTCTTTATTAAGTAGTTTATATTCTCAAAAAGGACAAGGAATTCTAAGACAGAGTAGAGCAATGCATCGCAAACAAACCGTATACTTTAAGTTTTATAGAGCAGCAGGAAATTTTAATTCTTTTAAATTTTTTTATAGTTACTTTCTGCGTTCACTTTAGGACGTTTTTTTTGAACCTATGTATGTATAAAAAGTAATGGCCCCAAATACTACTTTTAAATACTAAAACTACACACATATTTTCTACTATGGTTTATCCATTTTGAATGAA
The DNA here is from genome assembly GCA_955876795.1 of Eupithecia tripunctaria. Lineage (NCBI taxonomy): Eukaryota > Metazoa > Arthropoda > Insecta > Lepidoptera > Geometridae > Eupithecia > Eupithecia tripunctaria. The sequence continues at coordinate 1,752,432 of OY041607.1, forward strand.
GCATGAAGTAAACAAAGTACGACACAAATAACAAAAACTCACTTGCTTGGCGTCGAGTTTCAGATATAATTGTAAGCAATGTTTATTGAAGGGAGAGGATCTAAAATCGACAAGTAATGTAAATTACGTATAAAGGGACGCGCCAACAAAGTGAATTTTAGGTTAAGTATGGGCGGTTTGTTTACGTTTATGCTCCATTCAAAATGGATACGATATAGTTTCGGACGCGATGATAAGTAGTGTATGTTTGATTCCAGGACTAGAATTACCTGAACACAAAAATGTAGGCCCGATCCGTTCAGTAGGTTTGACGTGAAGAGGTAACAAACATCCATACTTTCGCATCACACTAATATTATAAATGCGAAAGTTTGTATAAATATTTTTTTTTTCATAGGAACAACGCGTGTGAAGCCCCGGGGCGCAGCTAGATTATAAGTGAATATAAGTGTGATTCGAACAGTAAAACAATATGTTCAGCACTTACCAACAGCCCCTTTCCAGAAAGCCCTGAAGCCTTCCTCGACATATATTTTCCTAGCCGCGTCGAACACACCGTTGTATGTGGTCTGACCCGTTCGTGCTACCACCTGGAATATTATTAAGACACAATCAATATATGTTAAGTAAACACAGAATCGTGTTAAGAGTGTGCATAAGCAATTTACTTCAAAATCGTTAGTTATCTCAGAATCTGTGAATGCTACCTTCATATTTAGGGAAATGTTACTTCGATCTTTTATCTTGCATTACGTGTTTTAAAAACACGTTTGGTGAAAGTTTTCCCGATGGTTAATTTTTTTAAAATCTTTTGCACACATTTTGCTATTTATCTCAGGAACAGCACACTTTTTTTTATTTGTTTTGTTTTGCTCAGAAACCTAGAATTATTTCCTTAGTAATGTCTTTTAATTTTTCGATTGGTTACAAATACAAAAAGTCTTTATTTGGAACCAAACTTTAAGTATACAGTACAATTGTGGGCTGACTACCGCAAAAGTTAAAAACTGTGTAGCAGAGTCAGCGCCCTCCTCCGCGAACAAAATTAATTATGTTCCATATTAAGATTTAAGACTTAAAACAAAATAACAACTAATATATACATAACAAGGTTACCTGTGTGTGTGTGTGTGTGTGGTGTGTGTGTGTGTAGTGGTGCGGTGCTCCTGAGGACACCGGACTCATAAGAGTCGGGCAACAAGAGTTACCGCTGTACGTGAGCGAGTGTGTTGTTTCATCAATTTGTAATTACTTAGTTAAAAACAGTTATGGCGCATAGAAAATTCGATGCACGTCCCTGCTCTGTACTCCTCACTCGCGAGAAAACCATATCTTGTCATCCCGCTTGAAATCTATCTCGTAGCGGCGTTATTGCACACTCTTAAGTATCCATGTAGAAGAGACTAACTTGATATTCATTTTCGCCTGGCTGTCAACGGGGGAGGGTTATGATTATGAGACACCCTATGTTGCAGCGCCTCATGCAAAACATTTCTGCGATCCCTACCCGCATGCCCATCGCGGGGATTATGGGCACTAACTACCCAGGAGAGGTCAATAGAGCGCTTATCAGGGGTAGACCTGAGTCCAGCAGTGGACCAATACAAGCTATTGAGGATACCTGTAGTCTGGTCTTAATGACATCAGCGGGTGTTACAAGCGAGGCGGCGGGGATGCCCGCGATGGCGCCGGCCGCTAGTAGGGTCAGTGGGTGATTGTAGCCATTCTCGTCCGCGAATTTAGCCTGGAATTAAACGTTGGTTTTAGTTGGAAACACAGGGGAACAGACGAATAACAAGAGTAAGAGAAAATGACGTAGAGTAAAGTATAAGATTATTCGAAAGTGCTGATAAGATGATGAAGCGAAGTTGTTTATATAAAAAAACCTTCATGTGTGAGTGTAAATTTGAAGGAAGATATGAAAATGTTTCTCATTTCTCTCTACACTGAAAAAATATAATAGTTAAATTTACTAAATTCTCAGTATTTTTTACAAAAGCAACGTGTAAAAATGGGTCCTACACACTTTTTTGTTAATTTAACTAAACACAAATGGTTAAACTTTTACAAAACTGGTTTAGTATTACTGACTCATAGCTTTTGTAAACTATACAATACCAGTCATGCAATATTCACTCATTCTGTTTTGTATAATTTAAGGATTTTGTTTCGTATTTTTTAGTAAACCTGTTTAGTATATTTTACTCCATGATTTACCTAAAAGGTACTATACTAGTTTTGTAATACCTACTCATTCTGTTTCGTAGATTTAACGAGTTGTACTTAGTATTTTCTACTAAATCGGTTTTGTATATTTTACCCCTCAGCTTTTGTAGACTATACGATACTACTCATGTAATATCTACTCCTTCTGTTTCGTATAATTTAAGGATTTCGTTTAGTAAATTTCATTAAACCTGTTTTGTATATTTTACCCCTAATATACGTAAAATGTACGATAGTGGTATTGTAATATTCACTCAATCAGTTTCGTATAATTTACGGGTCATGTATGTATTTTTTGCTAAATAAGTATCGTCTAAAATACCATTATTGTATAGTACGTTCTACGAAATTTGTTTACTTATTTACTTTCGTATATTTTGCAACTTTACTTTGGTTGAATCTACAAACAAATTGAATAGGTATATAATACCCTTGACTTTTAACAGTAGGTATTGCTTTCGTAATATTTACATATTATCTTTTGTATATTCCACGCTTTTTTTATTATTGATATTATAGGGTACCTGGGTTTTTAAGTTGGCTACTTACGGCCGTTCCCAATAATCAGATGGATTGAATATTTGAGAATGGCTGTAAGAAGCTAACTTAAACATGTAGGTACCTATGATCAATAATCCAAAAAGCGCAAACAAGTAAATAATGGGAGAACAATACGTACTTACCTAAAAGTCAAGGGTATTATAAAGTCACAAAAAATGTCCAAGTAGAAAGTTCCAAAGCAGATTAAATAAACGAAAGCAAATGCATAAGTCAAAACAAATTCGTGAAATGTACAAATTTAGCAACAATATATATAACACAGGACATTATACGCAAACAAATTATTATCAAAATCATTACACTCAATTGAATTATCATATTATACATAACAATTAATTAATGAATATTACAATTCCCAGATTTGGCCAGGATAAGGATTCAAATAATAGTAAATGTAAAAAATAAAAGAACTTTTTATTTTACTAACAAACACAAAATGACACCAACAAATTACGTAGGAAACGCTCGTTCCTTCGTTTTACATATTTTAGTTTACCTAGACGTAACAGAATTGCCACCATTATATAAATAAGTACGAACTGAATTCTACAAGAAATATCTCAATCACATCAGGCATAAAAAAAGTTACAAAATAATGATAAACATTTCTGGTTTTATCAATCTCGAAACTCCAGATTCATAATTAAGGGGCTGACAACCGTCAAACATCTTCTCGACGTAATTACGGTTATGGTGTAGTTTTCTTCGTTCGTACTAAACTTATGCAATTTTTTTGGTAGAACTTGTTTTGATCAAATTCGGCCACTTTTTAAACAACTTCAACTCACAGTTCGAAAACAGGACGTCAAAATCTGATTCAATCTGAAAATAATTTAAATTTTGGTAAGTAGGTATTATATACATTTTATCATCATTTTTTTCAAATTTAATTTTAGGAGAAGAGGAGGTATTCAAGAGGTTGCGGGGTCGATTCCCGCCTCGGGACAAATATTTGTACGATCTGCAGATATTTTCGAAGTAAAATAAAAAATATCTATCTACATTAAGTAGTATTAAGTATGTTTATCAGTTATCTAGTACCCATAAGATAATGCTGTGTGAATTGTCAGAAAAATATTTATTTATTATTTATTTATTTATATAACCAGCCGGTAACACCCACTGCTGAGTATAGGCCTCTTCTTTATCTCGCCACCCCATACAGTCTCAAAATTATGATAATAGAGCTAGTTAACACATAAGATGGATTTTATTTTATATTACAATTTGTATTTTATTGATTGTGTAATTAAATTATAACTGTAATCAATGGCAAATAGACTACAATATTTGATGTAGTAAATAAAGAAACTTACTTCTTTTGAAACTGCCACTCAACCCAGAGATATTTGATTCCACTTCAAATTTATCAAGATCATTGGATGCAATAGACTCTGAGTCCATAGAACAAGTGCTCTGAAAAAAAAAATTAAACTATTTAGTAAGTGCAAAGAAAATATTAACTACTTTGTAATTTTTTTTAAAGATATTATAATTGTGCATTAAAGTACATTCACAAAGCATCACATATCCATGTAGGTACCTATAATATTATTTGCTTACCAATGTTTTATTTTCATTTCCGAATCGAGATAGTCCAGCCTTCAACTTTATTCTATCTTTTATTTTATTTGATTGTATGAGTTCATTAATATCTGACTCGGTAATATTTTCAACACAGAAATAGCTCCAAATCGTGTTCTAGAAAAGATTATATAAAAATGATTTAAAAATGTCTTGAAATAAGTAGGAACAATGATGAAATAACTGGGACTGCAGTGGTTTATGAATGACGATGAGCAAAGTACCTACCTATCCTTTCTTTGCTCATCGTCATTCAAAAGCCACTGCAGCCCCGACTACAATGATTATATAAACAGCCTAATGATAAACTACCTAACATCATCAGGCTACAGTAAGCCTATGCTGGACATAGCCCTCCCCTAATGAGTGATTATTATAATTCACTACTAGCTACTCACAGACAGAAATTGTAATAATAAGCTACTATTATTACGATTTCTGTGTAGTTACCCTAGGTAGGCAAAGATGCCCAGTTAACCAAACATCGAGATTATTACAGTTTATCGATGTCATCAAGTCAATTAGTTAGGTAGGTAGGTATAGGTTTTACATACCTTTGAACACTCTTCGAGTGTCTTCCGAGACTCCCCACGGATCCAGCTCAATCACGAAATTATTATCAGTATCAATATCAAGTACGTTCGGATCGGATTCCTTTTCTTCCATGATTGATCAGGCAGGCAGGCAGGCAGGCAGACAAAGCTCAGCAAAATGGCTAACGAAACACCCTCCACAGTTTCGAAAAAAGGCACTTTATTGCGTACTTTCAATGAAAGTAGGTAGTATAATTCTGTTTTACCCATATGAACACAGAATCGTTTTAATATAAGAAGCAGGAGTCCAAATAAAATACAATAACCACGTAAAGCAGGAGTCGTCGTCTTTCGCTCGTTAGCGTCCCACTGAGCGAAGTGAGCGCGACCCCCCTCCCTTATTACAGTTATTAATTTTCTAATACGAAACAAGGTACGTTAAATTAACACTCACAGTATTGATTCTACAAAACTACTTTTGTAAATTATTATGCCTGTCCGTAATTTACCTACCTACTTACTTACCAACGCAAGGTTCTTTCGGGTCTAGGTACCAAGAGAAGATTGGTCTTCGGTTTTCCTAGTTATTACCTGCGCCATTTACGTCAATAGACACTTCCACCCCCAAGACTCTAAGGCCCGTATTATGAAAGCATGCTCGGTCATCGACCTATGCTTGAGTGACACTTATGCCATAGAAAAGCGTTACTCAAGCATAACTCTATGACTGAGCAGGCTTTTATAATACCGGCCTAAATCCTAAGCAGCTTAGGATTTAGGCCCGTATTATAAAAGCCTGCATAGTAGGTACATACCATACATATAGATAGAAGATGGAAAATACATAGGCAGGAAGGTTCCTACTTATTATAATATACCTAGGGACATACCTAATTGCCTGATATGTATTCGAGAGCAAGTGTCGTCTATATTAATATTAAAAAGGAAAATTAATATAAAAAGGAAAGATCTGATTGTTTGTTTGTTTATTTGTTTGTATTGAATAGGCTTCGAAACTACTGGACCGATTTAAAAATTCTTTCACCATTAAGAAGCTTACTTTTCAGGGAGTGACATAGGCTATATTTTATCCCGGAATTCCCACGGGGCTAGTAGGTATAAAATAAATATCAGATTGTCTAGATAGAGGATAAAAAACCCCGGGACAAGTTTTGCTCCAACTCAAAAACTAACATTCTAACCAAGTAAAGGTTTCTGATTCGCTCGATAGGTAGAGATTGAAGTGATCAAAAATTCAAAGTAATCACCTTATTTCCTAGTTTAACTATAAGTTATTAAAATTTTGTGTCCAAGAGTCCTGTAACTTAAAGCACTTTGACTTTTGAGTAGATAAGGTAGGTACCTACTTCGTAGTTTAGATTCACTGTTTCCAGTAAGTACCTAACTCCCTCGAGTTTGGGCTCATTATGATTCGTATGATACATTGGGCTTGGTAACGAAGGTCTGATAATGGAGCCAGGAGGGGCAGGAGGTGATAGTCGAACTCATCACTGGCTAGTAGACCTCTCAAGTTTGAGCTCATTCGATTAGTTTGGTAACGAGGGTCTGGGGACAGAGCCAGGAGGTGGATTGTGGAAATCTTCCCTGGCTACTTCTAAGCCCCTCGAGTTGGAGTTTGATTTACTGGTTTCAGTTCTGTAGAGTTTGAAATAATTCCACTCTAGCCAAGGTGAGATACGTGCTGATGAGGGGGCAAAATACGCCAGCTAACGATAGGTACCTATTCTAAGGAACCCTATTACAAAACTAGAAAGTTATTTTTACGACAGTACATTGTTGATTTTATTATAGTTTTGTGTAAACTGTGCATCAAAATCAAATTATTTATTTAAAATTAAAATGTTACAAGTTTGGATGTTTGTGGCTCAATCACACCCTAACCACTGAACCGACCACAGCCACAAAAGTGGCTCGCAGCGAAAAAGCTTGATTTCCAACGCCACAATAGTGGCGTGACGTAAGCGAGAGCGCAATCAGTTTTTGTTATTTCTTGTGAATTATTTAGATAGACGGACAACTAGCACAAACATTGTACCCAGTTGGGCTGAAAGCTATTAACAAGCTATACCTAACCTACACATTAGATGGAGCTGTTATTTTTAGAAATCAATCTGTAGTCAAAACGGGAAAAAACCGTGCGAGTTCGTGCGACGAGTGTTTATTTATTAATTGAACATCAAATTATAGTTGAATATACTAAATCGTATTATGTTAAATTGAGTTTGGCAAAAGCAACATCCCAGATCATTAATTTTACACAGAACTTTAGTAGTGAAGCACGCGCCAGCTCACGTTATTTTTAGGTACATTCTTACAAAACTAGATAGTATTTTTTACGAAAGTATACTGTCAAATTGTTTACTAATTCAACATCAAGTTATAGTTGAATATATTAAATCATTTTGGTTGAATTGCGTTTAGCAAAATTAACATCCAAGATCATTATTTTTACGTAGAAGTTTAGTTGCGAAGCATGCGCCATCTAACATTACATTTAGGAACCTTCTTACAAAACTAGAAAGTTGTTTCTACGAAATAACAATGTTAAATTTGCTATACTAATTGAATATCAAGTTATAGTTGTATATACTAAATCGTGGATGTTGAATTGAGTTTGGCAAAATCAACATCCTAGATCATTAATTTTACACAGAACTTTAGTAGCGAAGTATGCGACATCTAACTTTATTTTTAGGAACATTCTTACAAAACTAGAAAGTAAGTTTTACGAAAGTACACTGTCAAATTGTTTACTAATTCAACATCAAGTTATAGTTGAATATACAAAAACGGGGATGTTGAATTGCGTTTAGCAAAATCAACATCCAAGATCGTTAATTTTACATAGAACTTTAGTAAAATGATTACGTCACTTGACGATACCCTCGAGAAACATTTTACGAAACATACATAAGTGTATTTAACATACAGTTTTCTAGTAACTTTAACTATATTTTATAGGTTAATGTTTACCTTTGTGGTTTAGTAAAATAAACAACGAGTTTTTGTAAAACCAACGAGGAATTAGGTTGATTTTATTAGTTAAAGCCTCAAACTACTCAAGTTTAGTAAATTTAACAATCATATTTTTTCAGTGTAGTTATATCTTTTGGTTATAAATTATAACCAGTTATAATTGAACACAATGTTAAGTACAGCACTGTCACGAAAATCTAATAGCATTTTATAATCATTCTGCTTGTCAAATATGAAAATGGGTATTTATAACGCTAATTCGTCGTTGACTGCTTCTATGGAAACGTTTTAAGATGATTTTTATCCCACGGAACTGATTTATGGGATAAAATCTAGCCTATGTTTTATTCCAGAATTAAGATTACCTGTACTTATGCAAAATTTCAGCCCGATCCGTTCAGTAGTTTTGGCGTGAAGAGGTAACAAATATCCATCCATCCATACAAACTTTCGCATTTAAATGCTAAAATTAGTGTGATGTGATTTGAGTGTTATCTGATTTGTGAATGAATAAATAAATAAATAGAACACAACTGACCTTAACATGCGCATAGGCGGGGAAGTAAATAGCGCTGAAGGGCATGTCCCTCAGCAGACAGGCGCGCGTCCCCTTGTACAGCCCGAAGACGCCCAGCTCCTTGACGACAGCCCACGCGCTCAGCTTCTTCACGGTGCTGGCGATCTCTCCCGCCACTTGCAGACGGATCTTTACTATTTCTAGCGGGTTTGTGAATATTACTTGGCAGCCGCCGGCCTGGGGGAGGGAAAAAGGGTTAAAGTCAACTATATCTTTTGGCCTTTACTAAGACCTTGTTTACGGAGACGCGTGGCATGCAGCGGCGCGTGCAGCGGCGCGGCCCGCACTAAATTCAAACATATGGCGTTGGTAGAGTGTGAATCATAAATCATAAATCATTTACGACCTCTGTGGCGCGGTGGGCGAAGGTCCGCCTGCGACGCAGGAGGTTGCGGGTTCGATTCCCGCCTCGGGACAAATATTTGTACGATCTGCAGATATTTGTTCAGGGCGTTCTGGATGTTTACTATGTATAATAAAAAATATCTATCTATGTAGTGTATTGTATTATGTATTTCAGTTATCTAGTACCCATAACACAAGCTCTGCTTAGCTTGGGGCTAGATAATGCTGTGTGAATTGTCCAGCATTATTTATTAATTTATTTGCAGGAATGTAGGTACAATAAATATAGATTTTAATAAAAAATAACACTCCAATACATTCTGCCTCGTCAAGGCGTGCAAAATCAATTTTTATACTAATAAAGGCACTATATAATATTAAAAAATAACTGATGTCTAATAAATTTTAAATAATTCAAAATAAATGTAAAAATAAAATAGTGATGTCAAACTCAAACTCAAACTCAAAAATGCTTTATTTCCATAAATACAATAAATGTACACTTAGAAAAGGTCAAATCATAGTAAAAAATACACTGACACGGAAATAAAGTGGTATTTTTGATTTCGATCGCTTCGGTATGTAGACTAAAGTAAAGAAACGACGAAGAAACCTTTAGCCTGTTAGTTGTTATTTTTCGAGTTGGAGCAAAATCCGTCCCAAGCTTTTTTATCCTCTAGATAATCTGATATTTTATAGTAAGCCTTTTTGCATAATAAAGTTTTGACAATTTGTTTGAATTTATTTACTGATAATTTTTGCAGCTCAGTAGGGGTTTTGTTGTAGAAGCGTATACATTGCCCTTTAAAAGATACATTAATTTTATGCAGCCTAGTTGTGGTTACAGCGAGTTTATGTTTATTTCTAGTATTTACATTATGTATATCGCAATTTTTTAGGAAACTATTGATATTTTTATGAGTATACAACAAGTTTTCATAAATATATTGACTTGGTACTGTCATTATATTTATTTCTTTGAATTTATCACGCAGGGATTCTCTGGGACCCATTTTATAGATGGCACGAACAGCCCGCTTCTGCAGCACAAATATGGTGTTAATATCTGCAGCGTTCCCCCAAAGCAGTATACCATAAGACATAATACTATGGAAGTAGCTGAAATAAACTAGTCTAGATGTGTCCACGTCTGTGAGATCACGGATTTTTTTGACTGCATATGCTGCAGAACTAAGTCTCTTCGATAGCTTATCTATGTGTGGGCCCCATTGAAGTTTATTATCTAAGGTGATTCCTAAGAATACGGTACTTTCTATAATTTCTAACGTTTCTCCATTTACGTTTACATCAGCCTTAACTTGTTTTACATTAGGTAGAGTAAATCTAATACATTTCGTTTTGGTTCCGTTAAGCAAAAGATTGTTGACACTAAACCAATGAACTACCTTTGAGATTGCATTGTTTACATCGTCGAAATTAGTGTTTTGTCGTTTCATTTTAAAAATTAATGAAGTATCATCAGCAAACAATACAATCTCGTGACTATTCTTGACAAGATGAGGCAGGTCGTTAATATAAACTAAAAATAGGAAAGGACCGAGGATAGATCCCTGCGGTACACCCATTGTAACTACAGACCCCGAAGACCGTTTCCCATTTATGTCAACTCTTTGTATCCTATCACTCAAATAAGATGTGAGAAGATCCAAGGAGGTGTTCCTTATTCCATAGTGATGTAGTTTCCTGATTAATGTTTCATGGTGTACGCAATCGAATGCTTTCGACAAGTCGCAAAAAATGCCTAAGGCATCTTGCGACTTCTCCCAAGCATCAAAAATATGCGATACTAACTCTATACCGGCATCAGTAGTTGACCTGCCGCGAGTAAACCCGAATTGCTTACTATGAAGCAGGTCATTGCAATTGAAATAACTGAGCAATTGATGTAAAATAAGTTTTTCAAAAACTTTGCTGAATGTTGGCAGTACTGATATTGGTCTAAAGTTAGTGGGGTCAGACCTACTACCTGATTTAAACAGTGGGATTATTTTGCTACATTTCATTAGATCAGGAAATACACCACAATCAATAGACTCATTAAATATAAAAGCTAGATCTGGTGCAATGGTATCAATCAAAGGTTTAATAATTCTAACGGAAATGCCCCAGAGATCTGCAGTTTTCTTTATATTTAAAAGTTTAAAGACTTTTATAATATCTTTTTCATTAACGTGGTTGAAATTAAATTTATTTTCGCATTTAGGTACATTTTCTATCAGTAAAGACTCGGCAATTGCTTGAGAAGAATTTAGGGACTTTGTGGTAGAGATTGGAATGTCAGTAAAAAAGTTTTCAAAAGCTTGGGCTACTTCAATGTCATTTTTGATTGTGCAACTGTTAATCTTTAAATTGTAATCATTATCGTAGGTACTGACCTTTCCAGTCTCACTATTTATTATTTTCCATGTTGATTTTATTACATTTTCACTGTTTTTAATTTTGGAGCTAATATAATTTGATTTTGCTATTTGACAAACTTTTCTAAACATTTTTGAGTAATTTTTTACTTTTTCTTTGAAGTCCTTGTTAAAATTATATTGTTTTTCACTATATAGTTCATACAAAGTTACTCTACTTTTATGTATACCCACTGTTGCCCACTCACTAAAGTTAAGTTTTTCTGAGACCATCCTCGATTTGGGTGTGAATATTGAATTGAACGCATTGGTGAATTTATTAAAAAAACTACAATACGACTCATTTGGGTTGTTAAGTGAGTAATCAGCTGATGGTTTAGAATCCCAATCCAATTTCAACCGTTCAAATCGACTTGTGGTCACAGGTGTATATTGAATTTTTTGTTTACAATTATAGTTTTTAACTTGTATTTCTAGTTTAATTAGTTGACCCAAGTGGTCTGATTTTAAATTGCTTATAATTTTTTTACTTAATACTTTTTCATTTTGACAAACAAATATATTATCTATACATTTTGCTGAGGTTTCAGTTATTCTAGTTGGTTCCATAAATATTGGCCTTAAATTATAACAATTAAATAAATTAGTTAATCTACTACTGAGGGAGTAGACTTCTAAAAGATCAATATTAAAGTCTCCACATACCAAGACATTTTTATGTGATTTTGATATTTTATACAAGATATCATCCATGATTCTTTCAAATATTTCAAAGGAGGCGGATGGTGGGCTGTATACGCTTACTACAATACTTTGCTCCAGCTCAACACATGCTACTTCGATGTGGCTTTCAACGGATAAGTTTATTATGTCTTTACGTTCTTTGAACTTTATGAGTTTATTTAGTAATATTAGAGAGCCTCCACGAATAGCATGTGATCTGCAAAAAGAACTACCAACCTGGTGGTTACTGAAGTTAAACATGAGCTCATAGCTTTTCAGCCAGTGTTCTGTTAAGCAGATGATGTCAATATCAAATGAGTTCATGTACAATTCTAATTCTAGTAATTTACATCTCAATCCTTGAATATTTTGGTGCACCAGGTTAGTAAACTTTGCCTTGATTTTACAATCTGGTTTTCTTTGTTTTTTATTGTAAATAATAATATTTGACTGTTTAGGGCTAGAGACTTCCTCTATTGTCTTTATTTCTAATTTAAATGGCTTGGAACAACTTCCAAGGTCTTGTTTTTTAAATCATTGCAATGCTCAAAAGAAGCATTTTTTATAGCCAAGTTTTTGGCTGTTATATTAAAATAAAAAGATAGCGAAATTGCTATCTGTCTTTTATAAAAATTGGAAAGGTAGTAATTACCTTGAGTCAAATAGTATTTTTTACTAACAATACTGTTAATGTCAATCACATGTATATTGTTGTTGCACGAGATAGTGTGCAACATCATATTAAGCTTATATCTAAGGTTGTTTTCTGATTGTGGCAAGCTGTCGCTATAGGGGAATGTGAACATCACAATTTGTTTTAAGTCTAGTGTGCACAGTTTGCCCACATACTTAATCAAGTCCGATTTGTTCACATTACCCCTATTACCCAGGCATATTATTAAGTTTGAATTACTAAAAGTTTCATTATTAATTTTTTTCATAATAGTATGCAGGTTTGAATTTGGAAAACAATTATTTATTACAGGATGTTTCATACTCATACTTAAGAACTGACCCATGTTTATGCCAATTTCATCGGAGTACATTATAGTTTTCACTGCAGATGGTAACACCAGCGGTGACTGGGACACTACCTCCACAGAACCATCTCCAGTTAAAGTGTTACTATGTCATTATAATATGTCAATTTTTAATATTAAAATAGTCCTTATGTTTACGGAGAAGCGTTTTTACACGCGTTTCTGCCACTGCACGCCCCGCCTATCCATAAACATCATCGTACATTGCGATATGTTTGTGATTACGCGTGCGATGACGGGGCATTTCTATGCACGCGCCACTGCACGCCCCGCGTCTCCGTAAACAAGCCCTAAGCGTGTTTAGATATATGATTTCTCTAAAGACATAGTCATGTAGAGAAAACTCCTTTAAATAAATAAAGCAACAAATACTATTCTATAGGTAAATTTTAAAGATAGTTGTGGGTTTATTTATACTGAAGGCCTGGATTTGTGAAAAAACAATAGATAAAATATTATCTTTATTTACGTTATATGTAGTCTGTTTAAAAGAGAAGAGTCGTGGAGTTACGGTGAACTAACACTTTAAGTCGTACTGCAATGACAGAGCAGTGTTGTCAACGCAACAAAAGTTGTCAATTGGCACACGAGCGCCCTCAGTTCCCACGACTCTTCTATTTTTGAACAGATTTGAAAAATCTGTTGGAATTGCATAACTGAAGCGTTCTCTGTGAATCTCGCAATCGTGCCTTTCCCAAATAAGGGGTTTTTGTCTTAACACCACGCTTGTCAGGTGGATCTGTGATCGCAGAGGCGTTTTTCATAATAATATAATGCTCATCATCATCATTAGCCTGTATTAGTCCACTGCTAGCCTTCCCCAATGAGCGCCACAGCGCTCTATCTTCAGCTCCAGCATCTGCCTACTGTCTTTCGCAGATCTTCATTTCACCTGGCCGGAGGGCGTCGTACACTACGTTTGCCGAATCGCGGTCTCCAACTCGGTTACCCCAGCGGTTGTCAGTTCTTCGCGAGACATGGCCGGCCCACTGCCACTTCAGCTTACTAATTCTTTGAGCTATATCGATAACTTTGGTTCTCTGTCGGATGTATTCGTTACGAATCCTATCCTTCAGAGAGACTCCGAGCATAGCTCTTTTCATAGCTCGCTGAGCGACTTTGAACTGGTGGACCAGCCCTATCGTGAGTGTCCACGTAGCCCTTCCTTTGCTAGGTTCTTGTAGTCGCTTCTTACGACATCCACGGGCTCAGTTGGTGGAGTAAATTTTCTCTTCGGAACTGCCACGTCGTCGGAAATAAAATAAAATTGTACGATGATTGTGAAAAGAAATAACTTACACTGGCGCCGGCCAACACCTCCGCGTAAAGTTTGATGTTTCCGTTTTTGTCCATAAATTTATCTCGAACTAGATCGTTGACCTGAAATAAAACAAAAACTTTATTTTTTGAGTCAGAACGGTTGTTAATTTTAGTACTCAATGAACGTGATTTGATGCAAACGAGTGGGATTCGACAATCGGTATTTTTGTTCCGTTTTTATTTATTTATTAATATAGAATCTGTGCCATGAAAACCCTGTTAAGCTACAAAGTCATCGCCTTAAGTGGAACTGCATAGGTCATACTGCGCCGCCCCAAAAACCATATTCCGAAATAAGCGTTGAACTGGAATTCTCAGAGGAAAAGCAAATCATTTCCAATCATTTCTTGTATTCCATAAGTGTACAGAGGTGTTTACATCTTATATAATTAAGTTTCACTGTAGACCCTGCTGGGCACATAATATGTATGGAGAGAGGAGGACGTCGATATCTATGCAGTGTATTGTATTATGTATATCAGTTATCTAGTCTAGTACCCCTATAACAAAAAAATAAATAAATAAGATAATGCTGGACAATTCACACAGCATTATCTAGCCCCAAGCTAAGCAAAGCTTGTGTTATGGGTACTAGATAACTGATATACATAATACAATACGCTACATAGATAGATATTTTTTATTATACATAGAAAAACATCCAGAACGCCCTGAACAAATGTCTGCAGATCGTACATACATTTGTCCCGAGGCGGGAATCGAACCCGCAATGAATGAAATGAAAAAAATGAATGAACCTTCGCCCACCGCGCCACAGAGGGCGTCGTAACACAAGCTCTGCTTAGCTTAAGGCTAGATTATACTGTCTGAATTGTCCCACATTATTTATTTATCTGCCCTCTGCCCCGACGAGGGGACATAGGACGCAAGAAGATATCAACTAACCGTAAGTTTGATAGCTTTCTCTGGAGCAACTCCGATCAGCTGTGGCACCAGGCCCCGGTACAGGCCCGCGAAGCCCTCGTGCCTGACCACCTTGCGGAAGCAGTCGAAGGAGTTCTTGTACGCCACCTCGCCGATGAAGGAGCCTGACCTTTGGTTCTGCATTCGGGTCTTCACCAGGTCTATGGGGTACACTGCTGAGGCGCCGATGGCTGAGGAAGTCAACGTTGGATTATTTATCTATTTAAATTCGAATTGCCATTGCATTTCGGACCCGCAGGGGCGCGCTGCAGCTACACAAAGCTGGAGACAGGCACCTGCGTCTTCTAGGACCATGAAGGTGTTGACTAATAGGGTATATGCATGTGACTTCAAAAAAGCTAATATTTTTTTTACTCTAGTGATATAGAAATATATCTGTATGTTTATTTTTGTATTTTATGATGTTTTTATTGTGAAATTTAATCATTGAAAAGTAGATATTTTAAGTCTCAACAGCAAAATGTCTAAACGCAACGCTATTGACACGTGAAGCGTGACGTCATACTTGAACATTTTTGTATGGGCATGAAGTTTCGACTTTGAGTTTACATATGGAACTCGATGATCCGTGACGTCATAACATGCAATGGCTAACATGGCAGCGTTTTTATCACCCGAAACTGAGTGTAGTTTTACTTTTAGTTTTTTACCTCAATAATTTAATTTTTTTTGGGTGTTATATATTTTTTCGTTTATGTATTAACTGTAAAAAATCCATGCATATACCCTATTACAATAGAAATTAAAATAGACACAGAAAGCTAATAGTAGGCATTTACTAATAGAATCATAATAAACTAAGTGTAAACACCAAGTTTTTTGTTTATTATCATGAAACAATAGCTAATGATAAGGAAAAATAATTACCTACATCACGTGCAAAAGAAGTTAAGAAAATGTATGTTTATTTATTATGTTTATTTAGTACTTTTTTATTTTAATTTATGAAACGGTTTGTCTTTGGTGGAGCTAATTAATTGACGATACTGCGTTTTGTACCTAGAAAGTGGATAACGGGAAACAATTAATCCGAGGGTCGAACTATGAATATCTCTACTAAACCTATACGCCAGCGGACTGTACCGTTGACATTTAGGCCGTTAAATAAATTCGCTTCGAAATAGGGACGAGACATTTAGGGAATGGTTACGTCACATACTTATCTTGGGTTTATTGCAACAGATTTTTTAAATCACAGATAACAAATGGTCTTGATTAAAAAAGTTTAAAGTTATTTCTAAATTTATATTACAGAATAATTAATTTTGTTTTAAAAAATATATATAAACCGACTTTAAGTTTTATAGTTTTTTCATGATTTTTCATGGATCCCACTGTCAGAACTGAACAAAATTAAAATGGGACCACACGGGAAGCATGAAAATAAGACCACCCAGTCAAAAGTTCGGAGGCAACAAAAATTAAAAAATACAGTCAAATTGAAAACCTCCTCCTTTTTTTGAAGTCGGTTAAAAACAACATGTTCTCTATGAAAACACTCACCACCAGCAAATGATCCGAGGGTGAATCTGTACACGCTCTCCAAAATTTGAATAAAGAAACCTCTATCTTCTGGGCTCTGCAACAATGTAGACAAGAATAAATCTTATTTCTAATGCGATAGGGTTAATATTAACAGATACAGTCAGTAGAATGTGTGTAAAAATAGACCTTATAGACGTACTTAGAAGAAAGCCAACTGTTTATGAAAATTAATGTAAATAATAAATTCCAATTTTGTATACACAATGTTTTTATTTATGAGGGAAATATATTAATTGAAAATTATTAAATTTAGATAGTGTTTACTTTTTTTTGCAGCCATATCTCAAGTCATTTGCAAATAATGAATTGATTTTTATGGTAAAACTTTTAAATCCATGATTTGAGTTTTGAGCTGTCCAATGCAATGCAATATTTCGACGCCTGAAACTGTGTCGAAATATTGGACAGCTCAAAACTCAAATCATGGTAAATATCCCGTTGTAAATAACTTTACGATTTCTATGTTTATTTCCCGAGGTCTAGTTTATTAATAAACACTTTCTACTAATTGTGTTGATGCTTAATAGTGCTTCAAATAGCTTGAAAAGTATCAAAATTGTTTGTGGGCATTGTGAGTTTCTCAGCAATGAGCATGTGTTTTGTGCGTCAATGGCCAAGCTTAGTTTTAGCTTTGTACTTACAGAGATATACAATGAGTTTGATGTATATACTGTATAGCTGGATAATAGAAAAATTATAGCAGATGGTGTTTTTTTTTTATTAGCAAGTACTGTTTTTAAAAAGTATAGCTTTAAAAATTGCTTCATGACAAATCACACGTTTTGAAGGAAACAGAAAGGCGAGTGTATTTGACGTAAGTAACGAAACGTTATCGTGGTGTCTTTTTTCGGTATGGAATTTGCGTAGTTCCCTGTCCGGTCGATAGAGGCGCTGGCTATATCAGGTGATTGTACCTATGTAGTCACCTGTTTTGGCCAAATAAATTTATCTTTATCTTTTATATCAAACTGTATAGAAAAAGCAGACGTCACGATCACCTCTCGTTAGTTACGTCAAAGAGACTCACCCTACAAGGATATTGTTGCGCCTGACGTACCTAATCGGGAAACCCGAGCGCTTTGAAAATACCAAAATTTGTAAGCAGAGTTCGTTGTGGACGAACGGTATCGGCATATTATAAATACCGACGCCGCGTACGCTCCGATTCCGATGCGATGGAGTCACAAGTTAAAAAGAAGAAAAGAGAAAAGTGAAGCGTAGAATAGAAACATCATAACTTCCGACCTACTCACCATCGAGTCGCGAGTACGAACCCCCCTCTATAATATTTACCTCGTCCTTTAGCGCATTGAAAGAGACGGACCACAAGTTAGTGATGTTTCCAAATAACTCTTATTGCGTACACGTAAGGTGTAAATCTAAGTGGTAGGAATTTGGCTGAAGTATAGTAGATACAGGGTGGACCAAACAGTCGGGTTCGGACCATTTTATACAAGTATTATTTTTATCAAAGTATTTTTTTATCCAATTCCCATTTCAAACAATTTTGTCTTCATACCCGTTAAAATTCAGTTTTAGATAAATGTGGTTTCATCAACTCTCGTTCAGTAAGTTAGTACTTCAAATACAGACTCAGACTTAAACTCAGGCAAATACAGATACACTCGTCTTTTTACACTTCTAAAATATTGTTTGAATATTGACATGAGCTCCTTTAAAGCAGATTGTGAGTTGGCTGCACTAAATGCTGTAAAAACCGTTACCATAAAATAAAAATTGCCTCACCAAGGGTACCCAAAAATACCCTATGTATGTTCCCCGATTTTTTGTAGTTTTCGAGTTGTTTTTTTTACATTTTGTTTGAAAATTTGCGGTTTGGACAGTTTTAAAAATAGTCCATAGTTTCTAGGTGATTTGAAAAAACCTTGCTAGTCCACCCTGTATATGTAGTTAAAATGCTCATGCGTAAGCGAGACGGCTATACTTACGGATACTGCTTTGATTTCGGCGATCCTTCTCGTGACTTGCTTGAAGTATTGTTCAGGGGTTATTAAGTTCAGGTCGCGGTATACGAGCCGTCTGCAATAGATAAAAATTATTAAGATCTTTATTTATATAAAAATTTTAATATCGAAGGAAAAAGGTAAGTTAATTTGAATGTGTAATTTTGTATATAGAACTGCGATTTTATGAACATTCTTCAGATTTTCACATTTATCAATGTAAATCCCACCATGACATAAACGCTAATAAGGCGCTATTCAGGGGAGGGGGGATGAGTCCAGCAGTGGAGCATTACGGGCTGTTGGGGAAGCTTTCGTAAGTTCGTTTCGCGTTCTATCTACGCCATGGCGATTCATGGGAAAAAAGTAGCATAGGTATTATGTGCAGAATATAATATGAGAAATTTCAAATTTCCGATACGTTCGGAATAAATAACAAGGTACATCCATCCATCCAAATTTTCGCATTTATATTATTAGTATGATGACGTGAGCGAAGCGGCAGAAATAAAAAAGAGACGTGTGGCACTCAGGGACTGCCAGGTATTGCATAGCATAAGTCATTAAAAGTTCTGCTATTTATCGATAGATGGCAAAACTAAAAAGTACCACCGCTGTGCCGGTCGGAGTGGGGGTGTTAGGTTATTTTCGTTACAGCATTTCTGGATTCGGTCTCTACGCTCAAGGCCCGAGATAGAAGCTATGCAATAGCTTAAAAATTAGAACTTCCTCTTTATATGAGTCAGAGTCAGGGTCAAGTCGTTTATTTCTTTAGACTAGCACTTAGACAAGCCCATTTTTTTTACAGTAGGTATAAACCGCTTGATAAATAGTAATTAATATCAAATAAGAAATAAGATGCTCTAATTCACTTCAATTTATATTATTATTTTCGACTGTCTGGAGTTAGCTCAACTGTTTCAATGGAAAATACAAGTTATAATTTGTTTCTAATCTTTGATCGAATTTTCTTTGTTAAAAACTTTCAGAACACCCTTCTGAAACTTTCAGAAGGGTGAGGTTGATGTACACCATTCTTTTATTTTAAAAACATGATTTAAATAAGATGAAAAACACATTATAAACAAAGAAAATCCCAAAAAAAATAATTAAAAAAATTGTTGATGCGACTTGAACCCGCATCCTTCCCTCAGCACGGGAATGTGATAAACTACTACACCACGAAGTCAACTCCCGTCGAAGTCGAAAACTTTTGAAATATTATTTGATTTCTTATAAATAACCCTGAGTGAGAACTTACGCAGTGCAATAACCTCACCTCAACAGCCTGTTTTGGTCCACTGCTGGACGCAGGCCTCCCCCTGATAAACGCCTTATTGACGATTATCTCATGGGGGTAATGCCCATAATCCCTACGCTGGGCATGCGAGTTGGGGATCGCAGTTCAGTGGTAGAATTGTTCTGTAGGGGGCGCTGCTGCCCGCCCCGGTGGATATCCCTTAGTCGCCTCTTACACCCACGGGAAGAGATGGGGTGGTGCAAATTCTGTGCCAGCACCACACAGTATAATTTTTTTAACTTCTTGAGCATAGGCCTTGGGTAGATTTTGATTTTATCCTGCATCCTTATCATATGTTTAATTTTTAGTACGTACATATCTCTTAAACTAAATCGCTTATTCCTAGTTCTAGTCTTTCATAATCATAACCATGTTATGTGTCGTGCTAAATAAACTTTTTTCATTTCATTTCGTTTCATTTCATATATAACCAGTATAATAATGCCCTTAATCCCTTAATCCGAATTAAAAGCGAGTAGAATTAGTAACGATAAAACTGGCTATCGTACACGCATTTCATATATAACCAGTATGACAGAGACCGTTTTGCGACTCTAATCAACAGATGCTTTGTCTTTTATTTTAAGCCATATATGTTTTCTTTGTTGATTAAGTTACAAATAAAATAATATTCTATTCTATTCATTCTATTATATTCTATTCTATAATAATGCCCTTAATCCCTTAATCCGAATTAAAAGCGAGTAGAATTAGTAGCGATAAAATTGGCTATCGTACACGAGACAGATACGAGCGCACTATACCTATACTATCTATGCTGATATGCTATCAGCGTAACACTAATAGTATTGTGCATTTGCAAGCAGCATAGATGAGATTATCTACAGACACGTGTGTAACACGCCATCTATACCGACGAACTCAACCTCAACTTCAGCAGTCATTGGTCCACTGCTGGACATAGGCCTCCCCCTGATAAGCGCCTTATTGGTTTTTTATCTCATGGGGGTAAGGTATAATCCAAACGCTCGGCATGACTGTTCGACGATCGCAGTTCGGTGGTAGAATTTTACTGCAGGGGGCGCTGCTGCCCGCCGCCCGGTGGATATCACTTAGTCGTCTCTTACGACACCCGCGGGAGTTGGGGTGGTACAAATTCACGGCGACCGGAAAACTGCCAGACATCAATCAAGACGAGGTAAGCTTTGAGGATGCCAGCACAAGTGTTCAAGTACAGGGCCAGCAGACTAAACCCATCCAATGGCGCAGAGGAGGGGAGGTTGGGGAATGAAGATCTTATCAATAAATAACTGAACTGAACTGAACTGAATGTCATTCCCAGAAGCTGTTCACAAGCGCGTTGGAAAGTACAGAAGAATCTCACTAATCTGGCACTATGAAAAACCAGAGGATCATTGGAATGTTCGGATTACTGGATTATTGGGAAGAAATCATAATAAATAAATAAAGCATTTAATAAAGAGAATATAATGTTTTGTATGTACATATTTGTGTTCTTGTTTCCGTGAAACCGTGTGGTGCCGGCGGCATAGAATTTGCACCACCCCAACTCTTCCCTCGGGTGTCGTAGGAAGCGACTAAGGGATATTTAACGGGCGGGCAGCAGCGCTTCCTGCCGAAAAATTCTGTCACCAAACTGCGACTGCCCCTACCCGCATGCCCAGCGTGGGCATTATGGGTATTATCCTCCATGAGAGGTGTTATAAGGAGGCCTGCGTCCAGCAGTGGACCAATTAAGGGCTGTTGAGGTTGAGAAAGAGACAAAAACACTCACCCATTACAATGTCCGATCGCATCGCACAGCGTGTACAGTATATCGACTTCGAGCGGTGTGATCTGAGTCATCATCTGTGCGGAGTTGAGGAACTCCTCCTTGGAGACCTCCTGCGTGCGGCTGCCGAGCGACGCGTTCAGGTACACGCGCTTCAGCAGCTCCATGTTGTTGAGGACGCTGTTGAACGCTATGAAGTATGGGAAGCTTATTTTCCGCTCGCCGTGGGGGAAGCCTGATGCCTGGAAATCACATCACACTAATTAGTATCTGGATGACGGTTTTTTTGGTAAATTTTGTTTATTAGAAACTAGCTTTTGCCCGCGGCTTCGCACGCTCTATTCAAGTAGTCTATGTCCGTTCCCGGGATACCGTTTACCTCCCTGGCAAATTTTGTCAAGATTCGTTCAGCCGGGAACGAAATAAAAACTATATGTCCGTCTCCTGGTTCTAAGCTACCTCCCCGCTTATTTTCAGCCAAATCGGTTCAGCCGTTCTTGAGTTATAAATAGTGTAACTAACACGACTTTCTTTTATAAATATAGATAGATTATAGTATTCTTATTCGCCAATAGATGTCAGGAAGAGTCAATAGATTACGATTAAGTTGATGAAAGTTCATTGAAAACACGAATAAAACGACATTTTCTAAAACGAATCCTAGCTAGATCGAATTATTACCCCCGAAACCCCCTGTATAATAAATTTCATTTCGTTGGAGCTGATTCCGAATTTCAGATATACACAAGAATTGCTCGTTTAAAGATATAAAAATACATGCGAAAGTTTGTATGGATAGATGTTTGTTACCTTTTCACGTCAAAACTACCGACCGGATCGGGCTGAAATTTTGCATACAGGTAATTCTAATCCTGGAATCAGACATTTTTTTCCCGTGGGATATAAATTACCTTTAAACGTTTCCATAGGAACAACGCGTGCGATTCCGCGGGCGCAGCTAGTTGTGTATAAAAAAACTTTAAGGTTTGTGCCAGGGAAGATACTTCCTTTTGGACTGATATTTTATGGCTTTATTCACTTCCACCGAATGCGGAAGAATATGGTAGGTAATCGCCTGTAATAACGCTTCTCCGTAAACACACTCTCCCAAGGCCATATGTTTGAATTTAGTGCTAACCGCGCCACTGCAAGCACTGATGCACGCCCCGCGATTCCGTAAACACAGTTATTAGGTGACACCACAAATGCGCGCGTTACATTTAATTAACATTTCAAATGCTACAGTAGTTGTAGTGTAGTTTAAAGGGGGACTTTCTATTATTACAAAAAAGTACTTATCTCTCTACTTTACTGTTCTGGAATCCAAGATATTTATGTTAACTTACTAAGAAGAAAAACTTAATAAACTGAAAGCAATAACAGAAACAATAATATAGCAGGTAGGTAAACTAAAATAAAACAAACTAACTTACTTAAATTATGGGTGGTTTCTAAAACCTGGGGCCTACTTAGAAAAGGAAAATCGAAGTTTCGTTTTCGTTGTCGTGTAAATCCTTGATTTACCTAAACTAATATTACAATAGAAAACCTATAACACCAGAGGTTTGTATGTTGTTAGCATAACACTAGCGTTTGCTCGAAAACGAATCAGAAACTTCGATTCCTTTTTAAGAGAACTCAATATTCTACTCTACTAACACAATAGTCTGGACTGCGCCATGATTAATTTGGATTGGGACTCACATGCAGAATAAAATCTATCATAGTTAGCCAATGTTTCGGTTTCTGGTGCAACCTAGACAAAACAGTGATTGCGTTAAAAGTGTAACCAATAGTTAAGAACGGAAGGAGTTCAAATGAATTAGTAGTTTGAAATAGTATTTCGTCAAAATGACAATTTTGGATCGATGATGTTGTGGAGCTTGAAAAACCGGCCAATTGCGAGTTGGACTCCCGCACGAAGTATTCCGTTATACAGGATGTTTGGAAGGGCTCAAATTGTTCTAGATGGTCTGTACTAACACCCAGCTTCCGAACACCCTGTATAATCTATAAAAATGGCAAAATATGATGTCTGTTGTATGGGAGCCCCTTAAATATTTATTTTATTCTGTTTTTTTATTATGTGTTAAGCGGCAACAGAAAAACATCATCTGTGATTTTTTTTTACAATCTCACTATCACGGCTCATGATCCGTAGCCTTGATCCCGTTTTCCATTTTTCCATTTGGGTACGGAACCCTAAAAATTATATCTACCGACCAAAGAGTAGTTTTTTAGTCGATAAAAATGAAATGAATAGATCATGTACAGTTAATACAAATAATAGTGAACTTACATTCATAACTTTAGTTTTCATTTCCTTGGTCAAGAGATGTTCCTTCACGGTGAACATGATGTCCTTGAAGTCTCCGGAGCTGATGAACCCCTTCCCTTCCTTGTCGTACTTCTTGAAAGCCTCCACTGCGCATTCCTCGTGGAAATCGTGCAGGAACTGACTGAACTCCTGGTAAGTTACTAATCTCTTCTTATCCTGAGAAAATTTATGAATAATTAGTTTTCTATGAGCCAGTTATCTAGTCAATTCAGAAGGGGTATTTTAATTCATTCGATTCGTTACCGAAGCGAAAATTTCAGATTCGAATTTGAATTATAATCCGACGGCACTTTAGAACGCTATTTTGATTTGTCAAAAGTTTCATTAATCATTATCATCAAGCATTATTTATTTAGTTAAAAAACAATATTACATTTTGGTTAATGTTAGGTTTATCTAGACACAGATTGAGAACTCTGGCTCAATAAGAGGTGAGTATATAAATTGAAGTAGGTAGTTATAAACAAAACTTTATTAGGGCTATATTATTTAGGAGGTCTACTTCGAATAACGAACGAAGGAGAACTTCGTTTTCAAAGTAGACGTTAAGAAAAGTCCCGGATGACGTCGTCGTATGATGGGTTCTCACAAAACGTTATTTAAAGAACAACCAACTGTTTTTTTAATGACCTTACTACGAAAACATGGTGAATCGCCCAAAGCAACTTGATGGTTGTTCGATGTAGAATGTACTATTTTATTTTTTTCTATTACCCTTTCGCGGTGTAACGAGTGACTGTGTGGTTGTAAGTTACCTTGCCAAAGTAGAGGCTGAAGAAACTGCTCTGCAAATTGAAAGGCACCTTCTGGTAGAGCACCGTCTTCTGCATGACATCCGTGAATTCGTCTGGAAGAACAAAATAACTTGATTTATATCTGTGGGGAGACAAGTCAAAATCAATAGACTCTAAAATATAAATATCTATCACTGACGACCGGCGTCGTCGAAGTGTTTGTCCCCACCAAACATCGAACGACTGAGAATAGGGTACCTATGGTTTATCCATTTTGAATGAAGCATGTTAGTAAACAAAGTACGACACAAATAACAAAATCTCTCTTGCTTGGCGGAGTTTTAGATATAATTGTAAGCAATTTTTATTGAAGGGAGGATCTAAAATCGACAAGTTATGTAAATTACGTATGAAAGGACGCGCCAACAAATTGAATTTTATGATAAGTATGGGCGGTTTGTTTACGTGTATGCTGCATTCAAAATGGATACAAAAAATTTTTTGCGAAATTTTTGATCGATGTCCCCGAAAATTTTGATCGATGTATACCTTGCATATATCAGGCATTTTGAGTAGAAAAAAAGCATTTCAAGAACTATATCATCATACTAGCAGCGCCTCGCGGTTGCACCCGCGTAGTTCCCGTTCCCGTGGGAATTACAGAACAAAATATAGCCTATGTCACACCCTGAAAAGTTATATCTTTAATGATGAAAGATTTTTTTAAATCGGTCCAGTAGTTTCGGAGCCTATTCCATACAAACAAACATTTAAATCTGTATAATTTAGTCTGTATAATATTAGTATAGATTAGGTACTTGTTTTTTACAAACTAGTTTATACCCGCGGCTTCGCACGCGTTGTAATATGGACACGTTTAAAGGTAATTCCAATCCTTTACAAAGAAAATTACAATAAAATTATATAAATAAATTAGAACTACTACTATTTAAAACTGAAACAATTGTTAATTGATATCTCTCAACTGTATTCAAATAAAAGAAAACAAACAAATCACTATTTAGTAATTAAATTACAGTACCTAATTAGTAATTATTTACTTAGCAACCTTAAATTGTTTGCCTTAAATTGTTTTCATTAAGATATGATGATTTTTTTTTACTCTCAGTTATATCGTGACATTGAAAATACTTCCAACCTTCGATTTCATAACTTCTCATAAGAAATTCCTTTGCAACTTTGGCCAAATTACTAGTATGCATGCCATTTTCTTACATTTAACTAAAAATAGTTGTCTACCTTGAACTATTCAGCTCATTTTCTTTCTTAAGAAATTTATTTTTATACAACCTTCTTTTATATTAATTTTATGTAAACATCAAGGACATAATTATGTTCCCCCAAAGGTCAATTTCGGATGGCCGGACGACTGTGGATGAGGCTCGCACAGGACCGAGTTAGTAGCGTGTAAAAGGAGACCTATACCACAGCCTGCCTATATGCATAAAGTCGGTCGACGAAGGCATTTTGACAGGGCAATCATGCGGGGGGGGACGTGTCAGGGGGACGAATCGGGACCGTCCCCTTCCCCCGAGCCATCCCTAGCCCCTGGCTGCAGTGCCCCCGCTGGATGGCAATGCAGTTGCACTGGTCCAGATACTCACCAGCTCTAGTTGAGGGTCACGCGTCGTTTCAGACGCTCACATTTTGACATGTAGATTTTTTTACTTACCGAAAGCCACAAGTGGGACTTGTGACTTTAATTGGAGTAGAGGATAATTGGGGGAACTGGATATTAAAATATCCAGTTTTCCCCCAATTATCCCTAAGCTTCTTTTCATTCACAACCATTAAATCAATCTAGCTCTGAGCAAGCAGAGTAACAAATAAACAATATTGATATACCTTTATTTAATCATCTATTCAGTTATTTATCTATTCGTACATAAAATTATCTCTTGCTTCTTTTCAATCACAACCAGTGAATCAATCTAGCTCTGAACAAGCAGAGTAACAAATAAACAATACTGATATACCTTTATTTAATCATCTATTCAGTTATTTATCTATTCGTACATAAAATTATCTCTTGCTTCTTTTCAATCACAACCAGTGAATCAATCTAGCTCTGAACAAGCAGAGTAACAAATTAATAATACTGATTTTTATCTTTAGTTAATCATTTATTCTGTTATGTAACTATTCTTACTTAATCATCTATTCTATTATGTAACTATTCGTACATAAAATTATCTCAAACCTATCAACTTTTAAGGGTATGATATAAAAACACGCAAATAATTATGAAAGATTTATTATAAATTTACATACATTGAGTTATCCTTATACACAGAGTTATACTTTGATTTGAGGACTTCTCTTATTCTTATAAATGGGATCCTCAGTACTATCTATTATTTTTAATGAATATTTTGAAGACACCATTTTCTTAAACATAATACATTTTTCAAGGCACACACATTATTATGATATACACAACTAAAAATGTCGTTTCCTTGGTCATATTCCTTATACAGTTGCACAAAGTTGATACAGTTCTTATCTTCTAAGTTATAAACACTGTTGCCAATATTGTATTCCTTCAATATTTCTTTAATCCATCTTACTTTTTCTTCACCCTTAGTAAAGATACAGTCTTTTTTCATTAAAATATTTGCAA
This sequence comes from Eupithecia tripunctaria, assembly GCA_955876795.1. Taxonomy (NCBI): domain Eukaryota; kingdom Metazoa; phylum Arthropoda; class Insecta; order Lepidoptera; family Geometridae; genus Eupithecia; species Eupithecia tripunctaria. The sequence goes on from OY041607.1 coordinate 1,779,936, forward strand.
TTAAATTTTTATGATCTTTGTATGGCATAAAACCTTGGTTCCAATATATTCCTCTATTCCGCTCAATCCAGCTAACCTGCCTTCTTTCTGTTTTTGTAAGATCATAAAATGGAAATGGTGGTTTGAATAGCAAAACAAGAACATTACTATTATTACGTTCATTGTTGAATTGCATTGCTATTTCTTTTAAAATAAATTCATTGTTGTCAGTTTTAAAGCCCTGTACATCTATAATGACACTCATGATATTTTGCGAACAATATTACTCAAAGGCTTGTATTCTATAAGTCGCTCGTTTAGTATGAGACAAAATGCAGTTGTATTTTCAGGAATATCAACCGAAGTCTCGATTTCTAATCGTACATCGACAGGTCCTGTCTTCAGGCTATCGTTTTGTCGTGAACAATCAATTACAAATAGAGGAGCCCGTGTTTTAAAATCATGCAAATTAAGCAACGGGTCTGCTGGACGATCGTAGTAAGACTGACGAAATTGCGCATACATTTCGTATAATATATTGTATTTGTTTTCATTAAATTTCAAATTTAATGCTTCATATGGATAATATTGTGAATTGAGAAACAGCGTTAAATTAGCAAGATTACAGTGATCAAAATGTGTACAGTTTCGAGTTTTAGAATTTTTTCGTTTAGTTTGAAAACCAAAAATTACATAACGAGGCTTTTCTAGTTGTGAAGAAGTCTTAACTGACCATGAATGCTTCATAGTTTTAGGTAATAACGGATATTCATATAAATCCCAATTCCGAAAAGCCATTTGGATTGGTTTATCTTTTTCTAAAATTTTAAGCAATGAGATCCTCTCTCGATCTGATACTTTTACATGAGGGACACGCCACTGCAGTCTCTGTATATCTATTAAGATATCTTCTTCGTCTAAAATTTTAACACTATTATAGTTAGAATTACCTCTGTTTAAAATAAGTTCATGTTTACAATTCATTATTATTTTATTGTAATCCTCAGCAAACCCCATTATTTTATTAAGAGGCACCATAGCACTGAAATGACCTTGACTTTGTGAACCATTCAAATTCCATCCCCACATTGCAGCGACCTTATTTTCACCTTCATTCATAGAAATGTATGACTTGATTGTGGATGTAATACCAACGTTTTTTGATCGATCTATTTCAACACCATTAATTTCATACCTTATATCTTGAAACATAAACATAAAAGGATTATTGGTAAACTCCACGACCTTATTTGCTGGTTTCTTGTCCTTTGCAATTATAGTAACATGCCCTTCAATGTAAATAAAACTTGCAGACGGTAAAATGTATACATCTTGTTGGTGTATAGGAATTCTGATTTCATCGTTTTCTCTAAAACTATTGTTGTAGGGGTTATAAGCATGAACTTCATAGCCCTCGATGGAGTTATCGATTTGCGGTGAATCAGATATATGAAGAATACTCATATTTTAAAACCGAGTGCTTTAAGAAATTTTTTATTATTTTTTGTTACTTTTCTTTTGGTATTGACACGTCTATCAGCTTTGATACTGCGCTTAGTATTGTTATCTTTCTTCAAAGTGAAAGGGATTTTATAAAACACAATCATCTTGCTTTTCGTAAATGAAGACGCAATTGTATATGTTCTTTCTTGAAATCAATGAGATTACCGTGGTTGTCTACTATTCTAATGGTCACTGAAGCTATGTTGCTTCTGTTGATGGGGTGATAGATAATGTTGTTCGGCACTTCAATGTATCGATGACCTGGTGGAACGCTCGGTATAAATTCATGAATTGTATGCGTTGGCAAACCGTTAAGGTATGATCCTTGTATGAGGTCACATTCGATTCGTATCACGGACAAAGGAAGAATGTTGACTAGGCTCTCCGAAACATGCCATTTATTAGCTTCTAGTTTCAATTTGCTAAACCCTAGAAGCGATCCAATGCTATTTTCTTTCTCAAAATGTATGGTTTCTGAACAATATATCGAACATTTTAAAGTGTTATTATTTGGTTTTAGTTCAATTGTACAGTCATTTAAATTTTGTGACAGGTAATCCTCAATGTCAAGCAAATCATAAGCGCCATCAGGTATTCGAAGCTCCTTACCTTCATCTCCATAAGAAAATATATTGTTAGTTGAATTTATATTTGATACTGAATTTATTGCGGAAAAATACAACAAACCGCATTCATAATTTTTACCTACATTTAATGAAGGGTGAAAAAATGACTCCAACAAGGACTTCTGTCCTGTGATCGTAATCGTTACAGGCATGATTAAGGACTGAGCTTCGAACTACGATGAAAAACTATTTATTTGTCTACGTTCCCAAAACTTCCTAAGAAAATGTAAACAGAGATGACCACAATTATAAGGATGATCTCTCTGAATGTTTTCATAGTTATAATTCACCTTTTCGTTGACATATTTGATAAATTCTATAGGTGGTTTCAAGTTTCCATAACTATCGAAATACTCTACATATTCATTTAACTTTGCGTAGGCTACCCAATGAGAACCCGAATTTTGAGAGCTGTCTAAATTGATAACTCCACATTCTTTTTTGTGAGGACGCTTTGGTAGCTGATCTCGCATAAATACTCCACGAAAATATGGAATGTCTTCAGAATGATTGATGATATCAATATTAGTAAGAGCTCGGTTGGGTAGCCGCCGTTTTAGTTTTTTTTTTTTTTATCAGATAAATATAATCCTAAACCATCTTTATGAGGTTTGAGGTGTAGTCCTTTTCCAATACTTAGTGCTTCCATTTTTTCATTGTGTCGTTTTAATTCTGCTAGACGCTTCTTAGCTTCTTTGTATTCATTAATAGCTTTTACGATTCCTGCAACACCACCGGCTATGCTACCGGATGCCGATAAACCAGCAAATATTGGTATCAGTGGCAGTACACCGCCTGTCTTTGGAATAGGTATAAAGCGCGGAAGTTTTATGTTCGAGTTTGTTGTCATTTCCCTTGCAGCTGCTATGGCTAATTCAATAGCCGTCTTTCTGCATTTTGGTTTCGTATTTCTTAGGCATTTTTTGGCATGTGAAATAATTTTTTTTAAAGGTTTTTTTAAACCGGCTCCTTTACTAACTCTCACAGTAGGAATTTTCGTATTTCTAGAACCACTTGTTATTTTAGCTAACATAGCCTTGTTGACTAACTGAGCTGCTATTTTTTCCCCTGTAGATGCATCTGAAGCATGAATGCGTTTTCTTGCCATCTTCATTAACTTTATATCGGCTATATTACGGTCCAGAAGAGACGTTGACTCTAAGTAAGCAATATCGTGTTCCTTACAGAATTCGTCTAGATGGTTGATACCCTTATCACCTCGAGCAAGCCTTTTCAGCAATTTTGTTCCAGGTCCACAGTAATTATATCCAGGTAAATGAATTTCAAACGGTAAGTGATTAATAAACCAATTCACTAGACTGCCTCCTTTCATAACCTGTATAAAACTAATTGTAATATCTGATAGCTAATTACTTTTATAGTTAAATATCGTCTAAAGAACATTATTTTTATCAATCCAGCTATTTTCCTGTGATGATAGTCCCAGCCATTTAACATAAACTTTATTATTCTTTCTTTTTAGTACTTTCTCCACAAGATATATGTCAGGATACTTCGTTTTTTGTAACTCTTGCGCATAAAAAGCTCCTAAAATAGGCTGACGTCGCATGTCTTCCAATAAATAAGTAATTGGATTAGTATTCTGCACTTTTAAGATTTTAAAAAGTTCTGTAGACCAATTCGGTGTATAACCTTTTTCAAAAGTTCCTTTGTACTTGCTTATACGCACAAAATCACCCACGTTAAAATTTTTGCTTCTTTTTACTAATGAAGACCATGGTTTTGCAAGTTTCGTATATCTATCCAGTATATCAATTTTATTACTTTTGGTAACTGCTATGGGCTTACAGTTAATTGTTCTATGAATAGTGTTATTATAGACTTTTGTCATTTGATCTAAAGTACCATATACCCATTTATAATTTCCGTTTAATCCAAATTGCTTATAAAGTTTACTTTTTAAAGTTCTAATGAATCTTTCAGCTATCGATGCTTTTTTAGTAGAAAAAGTGGAATAATGATTAACATTGTAGGCACATGTCAGTTTTTTTAGTTTATTATTATAAAACTCTGTCCCTAAGTCGGTTTGCAAATTTTTTGGAATTCTTCCTTGCCTGAAAAGATGCTCAAAAGCAGCATAAACTTCATCTTTTGTTTTTCTTTTTAGTGGATAAGACCAGGCATATTTAGAAAAGGTATCGATAACCACTAAAATATAATTGAAGCCATTGTTTTGTTTAGAAATAGATTGCATGTCAATTAAGTCAGCTTGCCATAGATCATCTATATCCTTCATGATAACATGTCTGCGTGGAAAGTTCTTTCGTGCATTTTTATATATCTCATTTATGACGTTTACTTTGCTCATTCTTTTTCTTGAAATGAGTTTCTAGGACTGTAACTTTGTTATTGACTTCTTTGAGAAACTCCTCCAGGTATTTTAATTTGGTTAAACAATTCTCTAATGAGATATCTACATACCCTTTTGTGGCACTATCATCAGTATCTATAGGATTTCGTAAATGTTTTATAATTATACTTCGGGCACTTATATTTCCATCATTCGTATTTTCCCACCAACATGACGTGTCTTTATTTTTTAATTTTCTTTTATATAAGTGGAGACCAAATTTATCAACATTCATCTTTGATTAATACCTTCATACTGAATATGATACAAGAAATGAAAGCTTTTTATTCTTTTATAATACCGGCTTCTTTTAATTCTTCAATTATTGATAATATTTCATTATCATGGTTACTATTACCAGCGTCTCTTGATGCAATTAATATTTTCAAGCGTTCTATCAATTCGTTTGGATCATCCCAATATACTAAATCGGTATTTTTCTTGTACTGTTTTAATATAGGTAATCCACTGCCAATTTTATTATCTTCAACTTCAGACACATTATTAATGGCGTCTAAAAATAATGGTCGTATTATTTCACGATATTTAATACTCTTATCACCTTTGATTTGCTCGTTTTGTTTGTAATATCTTTTATGGGCGTTGGTTATGGTGAGAATATCTTTATACACTAATTGGTCTTTAGTTGATACTAATGACAAATCCGGAGCTTTACGTAGTAGTAGTTCTCTTAGACCAGGCGTCAAATCATATTGCCTATCATTAATAATAAGCATTTGTTTTTTATTGCAGCTCAATGAATCGTTTAAATATTTAAATTTAACTTTCTCACCCCCAATTAAAAAGTCATTGTTTTCTGTTCTCACTCCAAAAGGTATATTAATGTTTTCATAAAACTCTTCAATATCATCTTTGTTTAATGATTTTTCTAAAGAGTCCCCCAAACTATGAGTGTCTTTTTTTTCTTGGCTTTTTGATATAGGGAACATATTTGTTGATTCATTAGGCGAGTCATTTTCATCGAAATCAGTATGATCTTCTAAGTCTTCATAGTTGGAAACAGAGCTGGTACTGTCGAAAACTTCTATTTTTTTCTCATTAATGTTTGTTCTATCAACGTATTTTGGTTGTCTTGAATACCCAGCATCTATTAAAGCTTTCAAAGGATCCGATACGGGTTTTAATAATCTATTCATAGTCAGATGCGTTTTATCCTCACTGTCTCTAATTTTTTTTAATTTAGTCTTTATTGCGTTAACTGATTTTATTAATTGTTCTTTATTAATTTGCTCCATGTTTGTATATATACACACAACTTCAGTTAAATGCTAATGATGTCAGACTGTAGTATAATTGGATTGAAATTAGATTTATAGACTGCTTAGATTTATAGAATGCTTACTCGAAATCGATAAATATGTCAAAACCCTTGCGATATCTTCCCTTATCAATACAACAATCTTTGTTTATCAATAAAAAGTTATGAGGTTCCTTCCACACTAGGGAACATAGATCTTTAAACTTAAGCCACTCAATATCTGTATTTACATGCTCCTCATAAATATGTCTCAAATTCACGTCATCTTGCTTAAAGACTATCAGTAGGTTTGCATTATCTCGAATCAGTTGTTTCGGTATTTTTGAATATGTTTGTGTCAGATAAAAGCAATCGATTAGTCGATGTCTTCCCATTGCAAAATAATTCCGCATGTTGGTTTGATTCTCACAGCTAACATCATCAAATATTATTATAGAGTTTTTCATAGCTTCATTAGGATGTAAAACTTCTTCATTTGAATTGTAGATAAAAAAATTAATGTTAGGGACTCTTCGTAATACTTCTTTTAAAAAAATGTACTTTGGTTGGTAGGATGTTTTAGAATATAAATATATATTTCTAAATATGAGCCCGTTGCTGTCTAAAAGCAAACTAAGCATGACATTAGTTTTGCCACAGTTCGAAGGGCCACATATAATGCTTCGAATCGAATTCGGTAAAAGAGAGCTATGTTTTATATTTATACTGACAGGATTTTTTATTAAATCTAGATTCTTTACTTCTAGAGAAAGTGGTTGTTTAGTTAACTTCATTTAGAAATAAATAAGAAATCAATGTCTATTTTGTACTAACGATGTTACTTAAAACGCGTCTCTTCACGATCTACAATTTTTACCATTGCGTGAGAACTTATAAATAAGATACTTCTTACTTCTAGAGGTATCAAAGGGGCTTATATAAAAATAATTCAAAGAAACAGGGTTGGTGTAGTACTTTATATTTATATATTTAACCAATCATAAGCATAACTAACATTATAGAACTCATTATTTCAACTATCTAGTCGATAATGTTATCTTAAAAATGGTGTTGACAATTCGCATCGATTTTACAGTTACTATATATGTACATAGGTTAAATAATAATAATAATAATATATTTACTTAATTACATAAGGTCCATTGTTTCTAGTGGTTGTATAATACAATTATTAGATTTAACAAAATCAGAATATCGTATCACAATGACCCCAAGGTAGGGTGTGGATGCGATCTTTCTGTACTTGTCTTTTATCATCGTTTCCATTCAGAAGTTGCTTGTTTACCTGCTGTGTATATAATACATGTTTAATAGATCTAATCAGTTTCATATTACATCTTGTAGTGGTTTCATTATAAAGAGTTTTATTATAGTCACTCATTTCCAAACTTTGAGTAGCAGCCTTTGTTATGCCCTTAGCTTTTTTAATAGTACATTTCACACTTCTTATACAATATAACTTTGCTCTTAAACCAGTAAATTCTGAAATAATATCGCCACCCATTTCATCTTTGAATAAACCAGGGACTTTTTCGTTTATCCTCGGAATATTATAAACATTATTTGATGAATAGTTACTTGTATCGAATTCAGAAATGTTATTTCGCATGTCTTCATAAAAGTCTTTGGTGTATATCAAATATAACAAGCTATCAGTGTCTGTATAACAAAGCTGCGCATAGTCGTTGTACTTTTTTCTCATAAAATCATAATGAAATTGATACATATGCTGTTTAGCGTACTCTAAAACCGAAAATCCAACATATATTGGTCTATCTAATACAAGTTCATCACGACTCAATTGAATAGCAGCAAATTTTTCCGAAAAAATATCAATACTTTTTAAGTTCGGTTTTGATATTAACTTTTCGGCAGTAAGATGTTTATTCGTAACATTTTGCGTTTCTCTCCATCTTGTTACAAGTTTTACATTCGCTTGTTTTCTTTTATTTTCAATAGTTTTACCGAAAATTGAATTATTGAGTAACTTAAAGAAGTCTTTTTCAAACGGTGTTTTTGATAATTTTCGAAGAGCTGTATTGAGATCTATGTACTGTCTCAAAAAGCTGTCTTGTCTAAAACTGATAATACGATGTATTTTTGTCAAAATCAATCCATGTTTCAAGCATTCTTTTAAATGTATGTAATGAATGACATAGTTGAACTTATCATAAAGGTTTGCAATCAATTTTTCAGTTTTACTTCCAGGTGGCTTAAACTTCTCTGAAGCAAAAGGTAAATCTTGATGCGACTTATGCAAGTGTTCTGGATATAAGAGATCAACTTCTAAAATATAGCCATAATCACAATCATCCGAAATATTCATTACGTTGAAATATTTTATTTCTCTTGTAGTTAAGAATCTGAAATCGGATATTGGGTATTTTTTCGTCATTGCATATCCATAAAGATTATTGCAGTCTAAATAAACCAGATAAGAAGATTCTTTAGATTCATCAAAGTTAGGGAGATATTTATTTGACGCGACAGCATGACGTAACGAGCACTGAGCTAAGCCTCCGCGTATACCTCTCTCCAACATTTGATATATATCTATATCGCTTATCAATTCCAGTTTAACATTAGTATGAAAAAGCATTGCATCCCAACTTAAGCTAGGTGATGTTACATAATAGGCAGGGTCTAATTTGTAGAAACGTAGGCTCGTTTTTCTGAATTTTTCAAATATATCACATAGCAGCAAGACATCCGTTTTCAAGTATAAATCAGTATATTCACCCAAATTATTAATCTCAAAGTAGTTCCACACCTCGTGAGCATGTTTAAAATCAATATCAGAAATGTGGACGTCTTTTAAAGAATTGTAAAAACAAGATTTATTTGGAAGCTGTGTTTCATTATATTTTGACCAACTGTCCATGTAATTATAAGGATATACACCTTTTCTACGCAATAAATCAATTTGCTTCTTGTCATTAAACTCGTTTAACAAATGAATGAAATCAGTTTCAGATAAACTTTTGCTTAATAAATCGAGACTGGAACTTAAAAATTGGAAAGAATCGATAAATTTCAATTCAATAGAGCGAGTGCATGTGTTGGACTTAATAACTTTAGTAATAGAAAGGTATTTTTCTTTAGTTTTAGGAATAATTCTAACATCACCTTCAGATTTTGTTAACTCTTCAATAAATAAATGTGAGTCATAGCCAGATAGATTATGAAATACTATCGGAATGAACGAACATACTCTATGCATTAAGTTACAATGAGAGTGTGCTGCTCCTCTAAACTCTGACGTAACATGATCATGATCTCGTACCTTATCTCCGAGTAGTAATTCTCTACATATGTGGCACACAGTAGCATTGCGATATTGCGATTCTTGATCGAGTGTCAAAGTAGACATTGGTTTTTTATCTTGTAGTATCGTATGAATTCTTTCAGCTTCTTTAATCAGACTTTTTATGAATATTTCAACACAGTTTTCGCCTCTATATGTAACATACTTATTTAAGTTTTGGTCATGTGAACAACAAATATAATAGCCAAAGCAAGAAGGCCTATGCAGCTGCAAAGTTTCAGTGTTTTCAGAGTTTTGGTTTCTGTAATCAAGTAATAAACATTCAAAGTCAGCGTATATGATGAAGTTGATCTTAAGTTGTCTGTGATAGTTTTCAAATTTCAAAAAAGTGTGCTCTTTAGGTAGTATAGTTAGTACGCCATTACAACTGTGCGACTCATATTTAGCTTCACAATGAAAACATTGTAAACAGCCTTCACATAGAAACATTTTTCCTTTATGATGAGAAATTTGTCGTCGTACTAATCGCAAAAGATCTTTTATCAAACAGTAATGTCCTTTATTTCCATGTTCAATAAAAAGCAAGTTAATGTGATTACTTTTACGATCTTTCGTAAAATACAGAGGACCATTTACACAGTTTTTGTCATTAAGACCGTAAATGTTAATACTAATATTAGGATTATTAATTTCAAATAATGCAATGTCTCTGTAGGTCGGTGGAAAAGACATTCCCTTCACATTAAGCACTGAAGAATAGTGTGGATATGACCTTACATTACACACATTATTCTTAGCTGGGAATAGTTTTGCAACCACGCACCAGAGAAAACAATAATCATCAACATTCCGAATATTAATACAGCTTTTGGTATTTTTAACAGTTTTAGGTAGATCAATGTATGTACCTCCTCTCATCGGACAGTATTTGTTAATATTGATTTCTAAGTGGCTCATAGATTCATAACTCCATCCTGATTCACAATGTTCAAATTCAGTTAGTTTTGTCATGAAAGTGTCCAACAAGTTTGATACCATTTCATTCAAATCTGTACTTTGATAAATTATTTCATATTTTGTATTAAACGACTTTAGTTGCTGTTCATTTGACTTAGGTAGAACAAAATAGGCAAACAATTCAAAATTTACTTTAATACATTCATGTTTTCTGAGTGACATTTTTATTAGCTGTATTATGTATTTTCGTTGGCCGCTCAAATTAACCTCTAGGGGGAGGTGCTTTATATTAAGTGCGGAATCCAAACGATAAGTAACTATTCGATTTTTGAATGCAGTGGCAACAATATAGATATTATCAAATTCAGTCCTTATTAAACAGTTCGATTTATGCAAGTTAGTTTTCAAATGATATCTGTATTCATTTCGTAATATTTCAATTCGACATTTTTCACATTTAATAACTTCATTAGCTGGTTGCAGGCTCGAGTGTGGTGAAACTGCGAAAGAAATAAAAAACACCATAGAATGTAAATACTTTTCATTTATTTCTGATAGTAAAGCGAATAGGTAACATAAAGAAATGACTAAATATAATGGATAAACAATTGATTACATACACATGTGCTTAATAATATATATATATAAAATAAACCGTAAACTTATAATCTATGCCGTAAACCAACATATTAGGCATTGATTATATCAGGCGCACAGTCCTTGAACTCCCTCCTGGTAGCTTTTATGAAATCAGTGAGGTGCTGCCACGCCTCAGTATTATCATTTGTTCTGTTTTTAACTGTTATGATGGCATGACGCCATCTATTCATCGGCTGTATATATTTAATTTCCTCGCTATTATACACCTTAAGCTCTACATAGTGCGAACCCTCTTTGCGAGGATGGGATTGCCTCGACACGCCGTGAGGGATTCGTTTCGAGTAGTGTGAGACGAGAGGAGAGTATTTTTTACCGAGCTGTTCGGCGGTGGTTTTATCATCATCGCTGTCACTACCGAAGACGTCCCTGGCCGATGTTTTCCTCGCAGACAAATCAACAGCGCGAGGAGATGGAGGAGGAGGAGGGTAGCACTCTCGAGCTTGCTTCCTCGAGTCGCGGCCTTCACTTATGCTGCGATGTTGCGGTGCTTTTCGCTGTTCGTTCTCTTCGTCTCTTGATCTTCCTGTTGAGATATTGCAGATTAGAGGTCTATCGTCAGTTAAACTATTTAAAACAAAACAGTTTCTGATATTTCGTCGTGAACATTCAATAAATTTGGTCAGATAGTACCATGCTTCTGTATCAGAGTTAGATCTGTTTTTGATGGCGATGTCTAGATGTGTTTTTTTACTGAATGGTGTACTATTTGAATTATATATCTTCAAAATGATGTAATATTTTCCCGAGACTGTTTTATGCATCCGACGTGAAAAGGCTTTGGCATATCGTATGGTGAAGAAAGAGACAAGAATATTACCATGTTTCCGTGCAGGGGGCTCTTGAAACTCGTCCTCGCTATCAGTACCGAACAACTCGTACATAGAGGGCTTCTTCGGTACAGTTGCTGGAACAATTCGAGTCTTGCGCTTCCTCGGCGACGACGAGGGAAGAGCATCGGTGGTGACCGGCAACATGCGTGCCTTCTTCGAACCGCTTGGGGCAACCGACGGCGGTAGTGGTGGTTGGCGTGGGGCTGTTGCGCTGTGGATCGACCTCGGCACCGAGCTCAACTCTTCATCGGAGACAGATCGCATATTATTTCTGGACCTGAAAACATAAAACAAATGAGCATCCTAGCATTTGTTTGAATGTATGAAAACATTGATTGAGATAAAAATGTGAATGAATGAATAAAGATTTATAGGTGGTACTCACATTATTGAAGATGATATTTTTTCTGTTTCTTTTTTAAGTTCCAATTGATAGGCTTGATATTCCAGACAAGACTGAATGCGGGTTGATCCCACATCGTCGTTTAAATAGGCGCAAATCATGTGCACATTTTCCGTATTTGGGCTGTCTCAGGTGCCCAATAATGTCCCATCAGCATTAAAGTTATATTTGGCAAGGATAGTAGACTAAGTTTATCACTCTGGTTTACCTAGATTAGTTTGCATCGAGGTAGTAGTAGATAATATAATTAAATAAATAATTTTGGACAATCCACACGACATCGTCTAGCCCCGCTAAGCAAAATATTCTTACGAGAGAGTACTAAGTATAGGTACTACACAACTGATATTCATAGATAGTTATTGTTATCATACGTACAAAAGACGTAGTACACTGGGAAGAAATATTTGCAGAACGCACAAACATTTGTCCCGAGGCAGGAATCGAACCTGCAACCTCCTACATCGCTAGAGGACCTTCAACCTTCTCGCCATATCGCTCGTGTATACTATATTCTAATATAATATTACGTCTATCTAGCAACTCTCTCCTGGTTTCGCAGACAAATAGAGACAATTTATTTTTGTTTTTAATAGATACTTATCTATGTTATCTATGTATTTTTATGAAATAAGGTTTATATTTAAATGCTTGATGTTGAGAAAACTGCATCGCAATGCTCGAGCTCGAGCTCGTTGATCGATAATAAACCTTATTTCGATTGCGTAAGATTGTAGATTCAAATTCATATGGTAAATTTAAAATCGTGTGCCATCCGTTCCCTTGTGTGTGCAGACTATACATGCAAGTTCATTGTAGTGTAGCTATTTGTAAAATGATGAGTGTGCAGAAAAATATTATATAATTAGGGAATAAGATAGCACATTAATAGCATTCGTGAATTAGATTTATTGTTGGACATACGTACGGTCTAAGCTGATTGAGGTAAGCAAAAGTCTATTGTGCACGTATCTACAGTATTTATTTTTAATAACTCATTTACTTACACTTTATTATTTTGTATTTACAGAAAATGAGCAACAGTAACTACGAAGATGATCCTGATCCCATTACCAACCCATTTTATTACGCTCAGAATATGGATGCTTTTTACGAGTCAGAAATGCAAAAGATTCAACAAGAAATCAAAAAGGATGTGGATATTAATAAGCAAGTTAGAGAATTACCTGACAAAGGCAAAAAGAAATCTAAATTGTCGTTAAAAAAGACTATTTGTAAACCAACTTCTGCGTGTACGTCTTATGTTATTCGCAAAGAAACGGGAAAAGCCCATCATCTGATAAAAATAAGTATAAAACATTTTTCAGATGTTAATTCATTTGACTCAAACTTAGATAAAACGGATGTAAGTGTTCAGTACTTGGTAAAGGAACACTATGATGAAATTCAGAATGATACAGAAAGGTTAATCAACAAAATTGTAAACAAGTTAAGTTCGGTGGACCAATAGACTAATAATATTATTGAATAGAAAAGTATATAATAAACAAAATTATGGTCAGTTATTTGTTTTATTGAAGAAGCCCAAAGAATTTGTTTCATTAGGTAGGTGACCTTTACGTACAACGTATACCTAATAATCTATTAAAATTACGCTATATAATCGAACCCACACTTGTGGAATCCTAGCCAACCACTAGTTCGCCTCAGTTGTCTATCCCCGCCGTGTGACTGTGATATCATTGCGCAGCATTTTAATAAGGTATGGAAAGAAACTTAATCTTATTCTGTACGTCAATGCTTGGGTTTAGCATCTCTAAGCATTTTGCCAAAAATAGAACGATTGAACTCTATGACGAAGGATTTTAAAAGTATAAAATGATTGAAGATTTCATAATATTGGACACTTGCATTCTTTACACGTAGAAAAAACATGTCGGTAAGTCGAATTTAAATAAGTTTAATGAGAATATATTTATTGAAGTTTATTAGTAGTTCTCATAATGATTACCTATTTTCAGTATTCACCCTGGGTCTTATCACCGCCTGTGACAGCTAGTCCTGCTGACTTTCAGCAAATAGAAGCCCCTCAACAACCAAATGCTCTACCACCGTTTGTAAAGAACAAGCTCCTCACATCGTGTTTGAAGACTTCTGCTAGTGGATTAAAAGTTATTCGCATTGAAATATACGATGCAGATCAATTTTCAAGTATCAAGGATTCAACATGCAAATGTAGTGCAGAGATTTGCGCACAACATGTAGTTAGTAATTTTTACTCAGATCCCATTTATATAAGAATAAGAGAAGTACTCAAATCAATGGAAAACTCAATGTATGTTAATTTATAATAAAGTTTCAGTGTTATTTGCGTCTTTTCTTTTTATAACATACCCTAAACATTTAGCTTTACTTTTTGTTAACTGTTAACTGAATAGATGATTAAATACCAGTATATAAGTATTATTTATTTGTTACTCTGCTTGTTTAGAGCTAGATTGATTTAATGGTTGTGATTGAAAAGAAGCTAGGGATAATTGGGGGAAAACTGGATATTTTAATATCCAGTTCCCCCAATTATCCTCTACTAATTGGAAGGCAGTTTTATGCAGCCAATGACACACACCAGTTCCTCAAACACCTGGAACTCCGGGAACGAGATGTGCCTGTTTTGTCCATAACCTGCTTAGATCACCCACCTTTAAACTATAAGTAGGACTTACCAAAAGCCACAAGTCCATTGCCGTTGGTATCGAACAACTGAAAGGCAGTCTTGTACAGCGCGTCCGGGACACACAGCAGTCCCTCGAACGCCTGGAACTCAGGGAACGAGATGTACCCGTCTTTGTCCATATCCACGATGCCCGCGATGAGCTTGACTGATTCCTTATTGTAGTCATCTGGAAATTGGACCTTATTAGTGTGGGGTTTAGGTAGGTTTAAGGCTGCATGATAATAGGATTTTCATTTTTCAAGGTTAGTAGATATATTTTCTTTGGGCTAGCTACCATCTCACCTGACAATGACACATAATAGTAACAACAACAGTCACTCCCTGTATAACGTTTTTAATATGACTTAGATCACTTTATTGTGTATGCTTAGTTATAGAGCCCGGTATGGCGGTATATAATATACCCTTTGGGTAGGCGATTCTGATACATACCTTCGGTGAATAATCCAAGATACTTTCTGACGAAATCTTCACTAGTGATGCACTTTTCTCCATTCTTTTCGACGGTTGCGAATTTCAAGAATATATCATGGAGTTTTTCTGTGTCAGCTCTTTTTAAATAACCGGCCCCCTGAAAATAAACATAGGTATTGATTAAATAAAACTAAAGTAAGAAGGTTAGGTGGCAAATTAATATGTGTAATGAGGAGTAATAACAATATCTGTGTGTATTTTCTAATTTACCACATTTTTACCAGAAAAAAAATGATTTCTATTGTTATCAATTAGAATTCCTTGCAGAATGCAGAATATATTAAAATATTACTTGCATATGCGCAAATCTGTGTCAGTTTCCTAACTTAACCATACACATACATAAAGTAATTAATAAAATTTGATTAATTAGTATAAAGAAATTTTGTAGCAAGGGGCTTAGCGACCCCTGAGGTAAAAATATTTACAAGGAAATGATTCAGAATAATTTATTCATTTGTTTACATGTTGTTAGTGTTAAAGGTGTTACTTTAGTACAAATGTTAAGCCCTATAAATGTCCTGAATTTAAATAGATCTTTACCTTAATACAATATTCAGGATAAATAATACTGTTTCTCAAGGGAATTGATATCAATTTACAATAAGAACTTGTATCGTCTGCGACTTTATCTTATTGCTAAGATTTGTTTACAAATTGGAAGTGTTTACAGGCAACAATAATGATGAAATTACTAATATGTATGTGAAGGTGAAGCTAGTGGTTTGTATGGGTAGTGATGATTATTTCCATACTTACATACCTACCTACTATAGGTACCAATACACGCGCGTCTAGAACCCCACTCACCCTGAAGATGTCCCTTGTTAAGGGATGAAATAATGGTGTTCTTTCAACACAAACAAGGTTTGTAGCTAACCCGCTTACATCCATAGTGAATGCGTCAAACCACGTAGGTACATAATAACAATATATTAGGGAGACAAACATAATTTGAAGTCGCACATAAACCAGAGCTGGTACAGAGCAGTGCCGAATAATGCACTTTTCATTTGTTTATTACATTTCATTTTCTATAATTAAAATCTCCCTTGACTACTGATTCAATAGATAGACTACCTAACCTAACCTACTAGGTACCAAACCTAGGTTAGGTGCCTACTTAGGAAGTGACTGGGATGGTTTAAAACTAGAAGAAAGAAACAATGCGTTATCTTTATGTATTAAATTTTTTTGACATGTCCATGTAATTTCTAACGTACTGTAAAGTACCTACTGTACGAAGCATGCTACATTATTTTATTATTTCAGGGGGCACAAGTGCCTCCTAGGCACAGGGCCCGTAGCATTTCCTATTCCTGCTATATGGATCATCCACCACTGGATATGAACGATGAGAACTGCTGAATAATCTATACATTGATTATCCAATCTATGATTGCTAACAATAAAGAGATTGTTATTACTCTGCATAGAACAATAATCAATTATTATTACCTACTATCTTGAATATTGAATAATCACATGACTTATGTAGGTATCTAAGCGTTGGTTACATTACTTTGGTAACAAGGTAAATAAACTATCTTAAAAATGAATTTGGAAGGTGAGAGTTGAAGTACACTGTAGACTCATCTTCAAGACAGTTTATTTATAGATGCTCTGCACCCGGTAGAGACTATGTAGAGTAGAGTCTATGTAGAGTCTACATAGTCTATGTAGAGTCTACATAGACTCTACAGGGAGCAGAGCATCTAAGCATCACACCAGGCATAAGTAAATGTTATGTATTAGAAATAATAGGATGCAGAAGAAGAAAGGTGTTACTCAAGCATGAATTGATGACTGAGTATAATAGGTGCCTAACTGCCAAATAATCTATTCCAACTTATATTTGAGCATGTCGCAAGTTGTGATTTTCCGGCAAAAATTTGTCACTTGAGATGAGCTTAAATGTGAGTTGCATTTGAGTATTCAGGCATTAGTGTCTATGGATTTTCTTACTCTGTACCTACTTTTGAGATTGTATACTTAAATATGATGAAAAAGGAGGATGATTGCTAGTTGGGTACTTGGGTAGGTATTTTTTTTCAACACAGTTGTTTTTAGAGACGAGATTAGGTAATACCTGATAACAACCTCATAACAATGGAATAATTTGGCATAGATAGTCAAATCAAATGCATACATGATCAATATAACTTGAGATGTTAGTGCATAAAGCTACCTGTTGACCAATTATTTTCATAAAACAAATTATAAGAAGCTACAAGGAAATTCCAAACCTACTCTCAAAATATATGGTACACTTTCAATATAACTACACTGATCACTCACTGACCACACGAACACATTATGATTAAAAAGATAACTTCAAAATTCTAAATAAAGAAGCACAGTTAGAGCAATTAAAAAAATATTACCCGACGGGATGTCATTTTGTTGTGAAGATAAAATTCATACTGAAGAGATTACGATGGGTATTGACGTAGCTGATATGAAACTTATCTTTTGCACTCAACCCATATTAATGAAGACAACATTTATTTTATCATAGTGGCTTTTCATCTTTCACACAGTCTTACTGTCACTTTTGTTATTTATTTTTTTGTGTCCTAGAAAATGGCCAGGTATGTGTAAATGTAATGCAAACAACTGAATTTATAATAATGTATTCCTTTTTTTTATTTATTTGAGAATCGAAGCTGGCTGTAAGTAAACAAAGCATGGTAGTAGTTATAATTTTTTTGTTTCTTCTAAGTTTGATTGATGAGGTCAAATAGGTTAGGTTGGTTATCTAATAAGTAGTGTAACTATGTAAATATGTGAATAACGTATGTGATAAGCGATTGTAGTCAAGGTGTTAGGTGTTGTCAAGCAACGAGAGCTGAACTGACGTTTCCTAGGCAAGTTCAAGGACGAACAAATCAAGGCCATTGGGGCCGTAAGATTATCTGCATCAAATAATTACCAAGCTGGTAGACAAACCTCCTTTTATCATGACCTCATGTATTTTGGAAACCCTTCGCAAATATAAAAACTTACCCACCTCTTGACAGTAGGCCTCAGTTACCAAAGAGCTGAACACAGATTTGAACATTACAGAGTTTTATTGTGATCACAAAACAATGTTTTCTGTGAGGAAATTAATGTTTTTAACTCTACGGCTGCTGTGTTGAGTTCGTTCGTCCTGATAACGCGTCACAATACGTAAAAATACAGCAAAATCTATTTTAGCGAGACACGAGCTGAGCTCATGGTCATCCTCAACAGCAACCCTGAGCAACCCGGCTCTAGTCTAATGCTTCTAAGTTAAATATCTGCTTAATATGAATGATCGCAATCTCAGCAAAGACTTCTTCATTCGGTAGTATAATTTTACGGGATATTTTTGACGGTGTCGTGACAGTGACAGTGACAATGACAAATTTAGTGATCTGCCGGTAGTAAACCCAAACCCGGCTTGATTCTCATAGAGAGTTGGTCACGGGAGAGAGAAAAAATCATTAATAAAATCAGCTATTATTGTTCTGGGATGATCAGCTGGCTGGCAGGCGCCCCGGCCGCCTGCACAACATAGATAATAAAGTACCCACAATAATTATATAAAATTAAAGAAATGAAGTAGGTACCTAAGCATTTTTAAGCTATTGCATAGCTTCTATCGCGGGCCTTGAGCGCGGGGACCGAATCCAGAAATTCCGTAACGAAAAAACCTTGACGTTTGTCTCTTTAGTTCAGCAACTCGCCTCTAGATGGCATTGCAATAGCTTTACCGCGGCAGTCCCCGAGTGCCACACGTCTTTTTTTTTACAATGAACGCTAGATAGCGCTTTCATCGAAATGTTAGGAGTTATCAAAAATCATAACAGATGGCGCTAGATGCTTGCGTATAACGTGTAGCTTAGCTATTGAATAGATGTCGCCAGGGTTCAGGTCAAGCATAATTATTCTATGGAACTATTTTGTTTGCTGTGAATAGTCCTTAATAAACGGACCGGATGCCAGGCCCTTAACTAGATTTTCAAAAAATAGAAGGTCGCAATAATACCATTGCTTCTATCAAGATTTAAACACTGGAATTAGGTTTCTCAATAAATTTTCTAATATAATTGTATAATATAAAGTACCTACCTAATATTATCAACTGTATAATAATGACATTTCGTTTACTTAGTTCCAAACAACTAAAATTAAAAATTAATAAAATTAACCATCGAAGGAAATCGATATTGTATGTGCATATAATATCAGAATACGTTACTCTACAGAGAAATTGTAAACTGATAGATTAACAAACAAATTTGTTCATCACTAATTGTTCTAAAGTCACTCATGAAATTATTAATGTAGGTAGGCACTCGTAAGTAGGGATCCACGTAGGTAGTTCAAGAGGTCTTGAACTACTTACGTTACTGCTTACGAGTAATACATTTTGCTGTAGTAGCCGCTGGTAGGTACCTACCCGCGGCTACTACAGCAAAGAGCGCCGTAGAACGTCTACGTAGACGGGCGTAGACGTTCTACGAACGCTGTAGGTAGTGCAGCTGTAGGTGTAGAATAGGGTATATGCATGGATTTTTTTATTTTTTTAATCGTTTATTTAGGTTAATACATAAACTAAAAACATATAACACCCAAAGAAAATTAAATGTTTGAGGTAAAAAACTAAAAGTAAAACTACACTCAGTTTCGGGTGATAAAAACGCTGCAATGTTAGCCATTGCATGTTATGACGTCATGGATCATCGAGTTCCATATGTAAACTCAAAGTCAAAACTTCATGCCCATTCAAAAAAGTTCAAGTATGACGTCACGCTTCACGTGCCAATAGCGTTGCGTTTAGAGATTTTGCTGTTGAGACTTAAAATATCTACTTTTCAATGATTAAATTTCACAATAAACACATCATAAAATACAAAAATAAATATACAGATATATTTATATACCACTAGAGAATACGTAAAAAAAATATTAGCTTTTTTGAAGTCACATGCATATACCCTATTGACGCTACGCCCACGCTACCTCATAGAACTTCAACTATAGCTTACGTCGTAGATCCTCTACTATTTTTGTATAGGCTATACAATTTTAGTTCAAATACCTAGAAAAAATGAATTAATTGTGTCGATTTAACTTTGAGATTATAATAAAAGATTGCTTTACAAAAAAGCGTACTAGGTATAAAGTATCAGATTGTCTAGAAGATAAAAAAGCGTGGGACGGGTTTTGCTTTAACTCGAAATATAACAACTACTTAACAGGTTAAAGGTTTCTTCGTCGCTTCGGTACGGTTGGTATAAAGACTAAATAAAGAAGTCTTCATACCTACAGACAGAAATCAAAATTATCACTCTATTTCTTTATCGTGTTTAATTTTATAACTTGACGCTTTCTAAGTGTAAGAAGTACATTTATTGTATTTATGGAAAAATTGTATTTACCTTAAATAAAAAAATATTTTTTAATTAAGGTAAATACTTAGGTATTTACCTTAGTTACCTAAGTTTTAAGTATTAACTTAAGTAT
Organism: Eupithecia tripunctaria; assembly: GCA_955876795.1. Classification (NCBI taxonomy): domain Eukaryota; kingdom Metazoa; phylum Arthropoda; class Insecta; order Lepidoptera; family Geometridae; genus Eupithecia; species Eupithecia tripunctaria. The sequence goes on from OY041607.1 coordinate 1,800,471, forward strand.
TTTCTCATTTAAAAAAATCGTAATTGCAAAACTGCTGTAGATTGTTCACTATTTATTATTTCCTGAGTTGCCGCAGTGCCCCCATAATCTGCGTGTTATCCAATAATTACTGGACAGGACACCCTGTACCTATACGTCACAATTAGGTAATAATAGAACGACCTCTGTGGCGCGGTCAGCATGCGATGCAGGAGGTTGCGGGTTCGATTCCCCGCTCGGGACAAATATTTGTACGATCTGCTGATATGTGTTCAGGGCGTTTATGTTTTCTATTTATAATAAAAAATATATATCTATGTAGTGTATTGTATTATGTTTAACGGTTATCTAGTTAAGTATATATTACTCATAATAACACAAGCTCAGCTTAGCTTGGGGCTAGATAATGCTGTGTGAATTGTCCAGCATTTTTTATTATTAAAAACGTAGTATGTATTCTCATAGCTCCTAAACGCCTGAAATAGTTATTTATTTAAATATCGTTCATAAAATCTATCAGTTAGGCTACGGCTGTCCACCACTAACAGTAAAACCTTCAATGCATACAAAAAACTTCATTTTCAATAACGTCTCGGTTCATTGGGCAATACCTCCCAATCGGGATGGTTCTTAAACATATTTTACGCGTGTGGCTTACGATCGAACCAGGGATGTAATCAGGATACTAATAAAGTAGTACCTATACCGTGTCCATTTCGAATGGAGCATAAACGTAAACAAACCGCCCATACTTAACCTAAAATTCACTTTGTTGGTGCGTCCTTTTGTAAGTACGTAATTAACATTACTTGTCGATTTTAGATCCTCCCTTCAATAAAAATTGCTTACAATTATATCTGAAACTCGACGCCAAGCAAGTGAGATTTTGTTATTTGTGTCGTATTTTGTTTACTAACATGCTTCGTTCAAAATGGATAAACCATAGGTAAGTACCTAGTCGCCGTAGTAGCCTCTATGTCGCTCTTGCTGTAGGTGCAGATTGGCCGCTACGATCACGCTACGCCATAGAGCTTCAACCTTAGCCCACGTCGTAGATACTTCATCTTAGGTGCCTGGAAATGTATTCCAAAATAGTGAAGTTATAAATGCCAACCCCACTTTTTTACACCGAGAAATATAATAGCCACAGAGCAAAAGTCGCAAGCCTCAGCTTGGATAAACTAAAAAAACTTCACTATCGTTTTGCTCAATTTTTTTCCCTCCCTCCGGCCCTGTCCCACGGGATCTTAACGTGGTTTACGATCGCCTATCGACGGTGACCTAATTCGGTTTTTAGAATCGGACGCAAAATGTTCCTAGTTAGGCCTAGTTTATTCACACTTACGAAGGTTTTCGGCGAACATTTTAAATCTTTATAGCAGTGGGACGTGGGTAGGTAGGTTGACTCTGGATAGACAGCTCCTAGTTTATATTGTTCTCTTACTAGTTTCTTCGCGCGGCGTCACAAGTGTTGTTGCTATGGAAACGCTTTCTATCCCGAGGGAACTGATTTATGGGATAAAAATTTGCCTTTGTTTGATTCCAGGATTAGAATTACCTGTGTGAAAAATTTCGTTGCCCGATCCGTTTAGTAGTTCTTGTGTAACAAACATCCATACATACAAACTTTCGCGTTTATAAGTTTAGTAGAATAACATGTTCAGCTGCAGTGTCTGTCTCCAACAATTTCAGTTGAGTTTTTCTAGTATACTTAATAGTTTTTCTCATCTTGTATTAGATAAGTACCTACCTGCATTTTATTATGTAATTTTAAAACTGTTTGCCATATAATTTTAATATTTTACCTATGCACAATTTGTTTTTTCTAAATAGTACATTGTTGTCCAAAGTGAAAGTAAAAGTGAATGTAACTTATTAAATCCCTAGACGGGGATTGCCATTGTTCGAGAGACTAAATAAGTCACTTTCACCCGAGGTAAACACTGTGCTTTTCATTACGAATACAAGGGAAGTAAAAATAAATGTCTAAGTAAAAATATAAATACTATATGATTATATTAAGGTTATTAAAAAAATTACCTAAATAATGAATAAAAAAGACCTAAAAAAGACGAAATATATTAGATAGCTTAGGATACTGCCATTCTGATTTCTAATTGGTTTCTGATACAGCTCAAATTGAAGTTAGCTCAAGAAATTATGAGCCCTTGGTTCACATTCCGAAAGAAAAACCTATTGCTTGTATTATTCACTACATCACATACCTTAGGTAGGTAGGTAGGTAGGTATGATACCTACCTAACTCAATAACCTCAAGAAGATGCTTTTAACATCTCAGCATCCTTCCTCCCGCAGATAAATTGGCTCTTACTAAAAACTCCAGTCGCTTTAAATAATGAAGTACCTACCTAAAGTGTATAAAGTGTTAGCCTTTTATGGCCACACACCAACCACTGCGCAGATGGGCCTAAATTAAAACCTTGTCCAATCTTACCCTTAACCACGAACGGTCGGGTTATTCTACGTACACGAACAAAAGCTACAGACAAGTAATAGTCACTACAGCACTAAGCCTGAGCAAAAATATTACGCCCTGAAGGCATATTAATATCGCACAAGCACATCTATAAAGAACAATCTATTACCGGTAACGCTAGCAGCAACGACACGTTAACGTTTCCAAAACCACTTTAGAGATAGGTTATTCATGCTTACTTACTTGCTTACCTTGTATAAAAGTCTGGTTGAAGATGGTAAAGGACCGGCCGGACAGAGTAGTGCAAAAGAGGATTATATTGCTCTGTGCGTAAAAGAGAGGAGTTATATTTTGTCAATGGATGCTCATAGAATGACTAAATGAAGTCACTTTTCACAGGGTTTGGAGAATAGACATTGGTCAGCCATGTATACTGTACTGTACGATACATTAGCCATTTCAGTTCCTGATAGGGCCTCAATTCCGAGTCCTAATCTTTATTACAACGTGTAGGTACTTGCTATCGACATTATTTTACGGGATTCGGTTCCCTTAGGAGTAATTCCTGACATAAACCCTGTACCTATTTACGAGGGCCTGTAAGCTATCAGTAGAATTTATATTATGGGCATGCGTTAGATTTTATAGTCATTTGCGCGTCCTGCTTCCGAATTTCTCACATAAAATTTATTGGGCATTGTCATATTTTATTGAGAGATAGAATAGAAATTCTGCCCATATAATCCAGAAAGTAGGTACTAGGTAGTCAGGCGAATGAGCCTAGCAGCATCTCGATAATAGGATAGAGTTTTTAAAGCCTCAGTTTTTAAAGTTTAAACATTTGGCCACTTAAATAACTAGAAAGGTTAGGTTAACGATGGTTATCTCCACCAATAACAACAAAAAGTAAGCAGTTGAATACCAATAACAGAGCTGAGTAAAATACCACCTTCTTTTGTTACAGGTAGAAAACAGCCATCATGCAAAGCAATGTAGCCCCCAATGGTATGGTGGTAACACCCCACCACCTGGCCACCCAGAGCGCTGTAGCTATCCTCCGAGAAGGCGGCACGGCCATGGAAGCGATGGTTGCCGCCGCAGCCACCATCTCAGTCATCTATCCTCATATGAACAGCATCGGCGGTGATGGATTCTGGCTTATAGTTCCCCCTAATGGGGAGCCAGTTGCTATAGAGGCTTGCGGAGCAGCAGGTAGTTTTGCTACGCCAGAGTTTTTCTCTGGACTTGCTAAAATTCCATCAAAGGGCTCAAAAGCAGCAGCCACAATAGCCGGGACCGTTGGAGGATGGGAAGAAGCGCTCCAATACTCGGCAGAAAACGGATATAGAAGAATATCTCTTCACAAACTCTTAGCAGATGCCATCATGTACGCTGAGAAAGGTGTCCCTGTAACTGAATCTCAACGCATTGCCTTAGAAACAGTTAAAGGAAAAATAAGGTCTATTGAATTTGCTAGAGTATTTCTTCCGGATGGAAAAATACCTAAAGTAGGAGATATGCTGTATCAAAAACAACTAGCTCAGACGCTCAGAAGTTTAGCTGAAAATGGTCTAAATAGTTTTTACAGCGGTGAAGTGGCCAAACTAATCGCTGCCGATGCTGCATCTTTTGGACTCCCTTTCACAGAAGAAGACTTGGCTGTATATTCACCCGTGAGAAAAGTTCCTCTTCGACTTTTGCACAGGCATGGAGAAATTTTCAATCTTCCTCCTCCTACCCAAGGTGCAGTATCTCTTGGCATTCTCGGAGTGTTGGATAAACTAGATTTTGATGGTAAACATGAAGGGGAATTTATTCACGCAACAGTTGAAGCTACGAAATTATTATTCGAGCTAAGAGACGAATTTATAACAGATCCACAAGAAATGAAAATTGACCCCCAATCTCTTATTTCTAGTGAAACTCTTTTTAAAATGGCAGACAAAATAAATTTTAACGAGGCTTCCTCGTACGGTGAAGATAAAGGTCCCGGTGATACAGTATGGATGGGCGTGATGGACAGCAAAGGGTTCTCCGTTTCATTCATACAAAGCATTTATCAGTTTTATGGGAGTGGAGTTATGCTTCCAAGTACGGGAATCCTATGGCAAAATAGAGGAATAGCGTTCACCCTAGAGAAAAACCACATACTGACAATAAAGCCCGGGAAGAAACCATTGCATACATTGAACCCAGCTGCGGCAAAATTACACGATGGTCGGGTTATGATTTACGGAACTAGAGGAGGCGATGGCCAACCACAAACACAAGCAGCAATATTCCACAGATATGTGGTCCAGGATCAGGACTTGCAATCATCTATATCTTCCCCCAGATGGTTGTATGGTCGAACTACAGGAGATGCAGACAGTTCTCTTAAACTTGAAGGACGTTTCAATGAGGAGACTATCAAGGACCTTAAAGATAGAGGTCATCAGGTCGTGGTTTTGCCGAATTACAGCGAAGACGTGGGTCATGCTGGAGCGCTAGTTAGGCATCCAAGTGGGCTGATGGAAGGGGCTTTTGACCCTCGCAGCAATGGCAGCGCAGCTGGGTTCTAGAAGAAAATCATAAACACAAAGCTGACTCCTTTATGAAGCAAAGTTCGTACGAAAACCAACTTACTTAATTAAAATGTCCAATGTTTTTGTAAAGTTCTAAACTTATGGGGTCTGGTTTATTTAAAGCTTTGTTTCTACTTCTAGTAAAATATGAATTATTCTCTGCTTCATTATTAAAAACTTTTTTTAATTCAGCCACTGGGGACAGGTCTCGAGAAAGTTTTTAAAAGTTATTGGGTCTGTCCCAGCCACACAGGAATTCCGGAGCTCTAGGGATTTTAAAGGAATCTTTTAGCTCAGTGGAATCTTGTTTGTAGAATTTATTTCTAAGAGATCTGTGGAGCAAGATCCTGGCTTGAAATTAACAGTCTAGTTTTAAATTAGACAATCTATTTGAAATACAGTCGGCGCTCACCTACATTGGTGAGCAATAATTCACATTTTATTGGAGAGATAACGGAGCGAACAAAGACCCGTTTGGATGTAGGTAAATCAAAAATCGCCATTTTTGAAATCATATTGAAAGTCAAATATATTGTGGAAGTTACTGAAAGCTGATTGAATTCTTTGTTGTTTGATTAATCTTCTGTTATTTTTAACTGGGAAAAAATAAAATCTGAATTTAAATGTCTTTGTTTGGAAATCCAATTACTAAAGCTTAGGAAATGCGATGAGGTATGTTTTGTTATGAGCCAAGACAATAATCATGAACTAATGAAATCTCGTGAATAGTGTTTGCAACTTTTGCAAGTTTTTAGGTCTTCCTACTGGGTATACTTTACCTATGTGAAGAAAAAAGTCGATTGATATATTTTGTATCACATGAACTCACCAAATCACAATGCAGTTGAATGCTCGCTCTTATATCACTTGCTACAGAGAGTAAGTACACACAGGTCCTCGTAGCTGGGCTTAGCTTCACCAAAATCATTGAACCCTGCTCCAGAGGGCCACAATCTGAATCCGGCCATACATCGAGTTGAATTAGGCAGCACTACACAATAGTGATGTGTTCGATAAATCTAGGGGATTCCTGTAACCGTAGGGTGCTTTACGTTTGCACAGAGATAACAAGATGGTTAGAAGATAGTATCTATACTAGTACCTTCTATGATAAAAAAAATTGTTTGTGAGAGTCTCAGATGAAATACTTATCAACTCGACTGTGTGCTTAGCCTGGGTTAGCCCTTATACATAAGAAAAGAGAAAATCTACAATCTACGCGTGCAAAATATCGTTAGCGTTAGTCGTGGCATAGGTATATTATTTTATTTCATGCATCATTAGAAAGATACATAGACAACAATTTATTATAACGCACAAAAACAGGAAACCATACAGAGAAAATGCGTTGATAAAAAAGGGGCGTATATAGGGCGGCCTTCTCACTGAGAGCGATCTCTTCCAGGAAACCTTGCGTTAGTCTAATCTAAGATCTAAGATACCTAAAAAACTACAGACCATTTATAATATAAACCTGTCTAACATTTCATATAAACCTATTTAGGTAGGTACTAATTATAATAATATTAATGGTAGCGGCAAACGACACTAATTTTAGGTACGTATGCGATAATCATGTAGGTAGGCACTACATACTTCCTTGGAAGTAGGTAGTGAAAAACAATTGTATAAATGCTCCACAACCACAAAACTTAATAAGTACCTTCATCATCGGCGTGTGGGAAACCTGATTTTTATAGGAAATATTTACCTAATCTATCTAAGGTATAACCAACCACAGGTAATACACACACATAAGGCCGTATACAGAGAGAAAGCTGGAAACTTATAAGCGCTTACCGGCGCTTGACAGCGCTCGTAACCCAGCAGGAAAATATATGAACGCGCGCCGATAAGCACTAAACGGTGCCGACAAGTGCCGACAAACTTCAACACGTGCTGGTCGCTGCCATCTAAAATTAATAAACAACTGCGACACCCAGCTTCCTTTGTGTAGAACGGACCAGCGCTGTCAAGCGCCGGTAAGCGCTTATAAGTTTCCAGCTTTCTTTCTGTATACCGTATACGGCCTAACACAATAATATTCTTCAGGATTTTGACATGTAGGTATCCACTAGGCGTCTAAAATAGTTACATAACAATAATAATAAAAATCTTACTTGCCTACCCATTTCTAAAGACCTCTGGTTTAATAAGAATGATTTAGACAATAATTAATTAGCCGAAACAATATTAACAAATGTCCAATTACCCACATATTCCAAGACAACACTAGTGTAGCAAGAGCCCACACAATAGGGCTGTGAACAATAAATCCACGGGCATGCGGTATCAGTTTCATTGCCTATTGTCTCTGCTCAATGTCTGTGCTTGTTCATTCGAGCGAGAAGCTACTGATCTGTTGGCAAGATGTTGTCTGAACACATTTGGGCGTAGATACTCTACCATGAAGTAGGTATTGTTTAATTACATAGGTATTGGTAATTTCCTGTTTCTAATCATCTTGTTAACACAGCAATGTGTTAAATATTTAATGAAGGTTAAGACGCTCTCCAGCCAAAAAGATGATGACCTGCGAAATACTGCAGGCAGATGCTGGATGCGGCAAGCTTAAGAGAAGCTGGAGGCCTATGTCCAGCCGTTGAATAACATAGTCTGATGATGATGATGATGACACTTATGTATTTCTTAACAAACCTTCAAAATGAGCTAGGTACTTACCCTTCATTCAATGGAAAGAAATACCTACCCACACTGAATGAACAGACATGTTTTAAAAATGCTGAGATCTTTCATCTTCACGTCTCTGAAAGAAACTGCCTACCTTTGAAAAGTGAAATGTCTCATTTATCAACATTTCGCGAGCTGCAGATTAGCTCACAAAATACAGAACTTACGAAACGCGAGCGGAATGGTTAAGAAATTCAATAGCAATTCAAATAAACCAGCGAAAAGCGAGTACACTCGCTCACAGAGGTTTTCATCCCACTGTTATTGTATGTATAATGATAAGTTTTTGTACAACAGTTGACAAATAAAGTCAATAAATGTATTTCTGAACCTGATTCAAACGAAACTCTAAAGCACCAACTCTATGGAGACCCCCTTAAATTTTATTGAGCTTGCACTAGTACTTAGTACCTACTAAACTGAGTTTTGCTCCAGCTCGAAAACTAACACCCTAATTTAAAAAAGGTGTTCACTTCTTTGCTTTACCTTAAAAAGATTGAAGTGAATAGAAAACCAAAGTGTCGTGTGAAAACCAAAATTTGAATTGTGTGAAGTGTCTCAGAGTCCAGAGGGCCTAGATAATGTAATAATAACAATCGATATCGAAAGCTATAGTAGAAAAGTCCAAAAATATATGGGTTTAACCATTGATCAGGTATTTCGCGGCCGCCCCCGTAGATACCTAGAACCTTACGAAAATGGTACTCAAAATTGTCTACGTCTTGTTTTGACGCAGACAGTTTTCGCAGAGCCTGGCAAAGTTTTTTGCATACGGAACAAGAGATTAGTGGAGTCATATTTATTTTATTTTGTAACTGAAAATTATGAAACTGCATACCGTTACCTTGCACTTATCATATTTAAATTCATTTGGTTTCTTCTGATTACTAATAAATAAATAAAAATCTTTTCGGACAGCAAATAGTTAGGTATGTAGATGGTTAAGAGAAGTCACAGAACTGTTTCTGTGTAGTCAATACATACCAAATATAGTGCAACAAGAAAAGAAAAAAATCTCATCAAAATAATATTCTTTTATTTTTTGTAGATTTAAAAAATGCAAGAAAACAAAAAATAAAAAGAAATGCCTGTCTATTCATGAATTTTGATCAAAGTTGAAATTGAAATCGTAACTTATGCTAACTAAGAAATAATTTGCAACGTGCAATAATGTGGTAAAAAATGCGTTAAAACTTTACTGAAATTAGGAAACGCCGCCTTTTTTGTGTCTTGGTCGTGGATTTTTGAAATTTTCTAGGCATGTTTTCTGTCCAAGCGCACTAATGACACTAATTCGAATGCTTTCCATACATGCCAAAAAGGAAATCTTTGGATACAGTCGGTTTCAGAGCACGCATTGTGAATCTATGGGGGGCCGGCGAAAACTTTGATCAATAGGTTTGACATATCTAAGACAGCATGTCAAACCATTTTTGGAGTCTTCTACTATCACTTTCTATACTACAAACGTCACCAAATTTTTAGGTCAGCAATACCTTGTTGCTGCAGTAACCTAGTTTATAAGGTCACGTCAGCATCACACTTAATCGGCACAGTTCTCTGTCAGCACTAATGAGAAAAATAATGACGGGAACGGTAATCAACACCTGCAGAGCGCACAGGGTTTTGTCTTTCCGCGTCAAAGTTTCTTTTTTTTTGGTACTGGTAACGACTTTTCTACCGGCACTAGAAGGAATGAGGTTTTATTTGATTCGAGTGGAAATTGAAACTAAGATTAAAGGTGAGGATATTCCAATGTTCAGGGTAACTTCTTGCGTTGATAAACGAAGTTTGCGAGGACTAGTTGCATGTAAATAAAAATAATTCAGTTATTGCGGACGACGAAGTCTACGATAGAAAAGTTGGAGAGCTTTATTTTAGATACTCTACGGTCCATAGTAATAAAGGTATACCTACTAGCCCAATATATGTACATATTATATATATTTATTAGCATAAAAATAGCGTGAAACCATAATAGTAATTTTAAATTAAAAAAAATTAAACTGTCCGTTTTTCAAAAAAAAATTACAAATCTTAATGAATTTTTTTAAACTTTCGCGATTTATTGACAAAATTTAATGTTTGACATAATTTATTGATTGAACGTAGGGGATTACAAACAAAGGTACGCGATAAATACCCGATAAATAATCATTAAATTAATGAAATTTGGCAAGGAGGTAATAGGTAACCGAAGGACGAACATAGGATGCTTGAAAAGCGCGGGAAGTAGCAATATAAAAACTGAATTAATAAGGATTGATATGGATCAGTTGCAGTTTGTAGATTATTTGCAACCATAGATTAATTAAAAAGGGAAGATAGGTTACGTTCTCCCAGCTCTTACTCAAAAATTGGCATCTACACGCAAACACATACGCTCACAGTTACATTTCCAGTCCTGTGCAATACAAAAAATAACAAAGACGGAAAGACGTATCTAAGACCTAAGTGAGACCGAGACAAAAATATTTGAACGCGAATCACGACCGCCCGTGCCGCCGCCGGTCAGACGGTGACTGAGGTGGGAGCACAAAATTTTACACAATATGATGTTGCCATTTTCGAGAAACTAGTACCTACCTCATCTTCCCTTTTTAATTAATCAATGTTTGCAACAGTCTGAAGGTAGTAGTAGTTTGAATATATTTCGATTATTTGATTGTCTTTTTCAATTAAGTATTTTTTGATTAATAAGAAAAAGTTATTTGTGATTACGGAGACGTCTAAATGCCGGATGGATGCAATGCAGTAAGACAAAAAAAATGCTGCTGCACATAACTTCAGTTCCTAGCAGCTTTAATGGTTAGTGGCAAACACAGATATCAGAAACTATATCTCTGTGGTGGTAAACTATGAACGCCGCGGCTTCAGGGGTAAACAAAACAATTTGCGATCACAATATACCTATCATGGCCTTCACAAAAGGCATCTAGACAGAGCATAAAAAATATAATTATTTTATTTTAAAAAACTATAAACCGACTTAAATTTTTATGGTTTTTTCATAAATTTTCATGGATCTTACTGTCAAAACTGAACAAAATTAAAATAGGACCACAACGGAAGCAACGAAAAAAATCATGAAGATCGGACCACCCAGTCAAAAGTTCTGAGGTAACAAACATAAAAAAAATATATATACAGACGAATTGATAGCCTCCTCCTTTTTTTAACCGACTTCAAAAAAGGAGGAGGTTCTCAATTTGTCTGTATTTTTTTTAAGTCGGTTAAAAATAAAACCAGCCATGTGCGAGTCGGACTCGCGCACGAAGGGTTCCGTAGGTACCATTATCTATAGAAAAAAAATACAAATCTTTCCTCGAAAAAACCATAAACGTGACGCGGTTACCCATCCAAGTATTAACCGCGCCCGATGTTCCTTAACCTCGGTCATCGGTTCTCAAGGTGATAAGGACGTTGTCCCCTTTAATTATTAAAATTATTTAACTTTTATTATTTGTTGTTATAGCGGCAACAGAAATACATCATCTGTGAAAATATCAACTGTCTAGCTATCATGGTTCACGAGATACAGCCTGGTGACAGACGGGCAGACAGACGGACAGACAGACAGCGGAGGCTTAGTAATAGGGTTCCGTTTTACCCTTTGGGTACAGAACCCTAAAAATTCTACTATAATAGATGACTAAGTATACGTCATACATCATCATCAGCCTATACTAGACCACTGCTGGACATAGGCCTCCCCTAATGAGCGCCATAGCGCCCTGTCTTCAGCTTGACGCATCCAACATCTGCCTGCAGTCTTTAACAGATCGTCATCTCACCTGGCCGGAGGGCGTCCTACACTACGTTTGCCGAGTCACAGTCTCCTCTCAAGAACTCGTTTACCCCAGCGGTTATCGGTTCTTCGAGAGATATAGCCGGCCCACTGCCACTTCAGTTTGCTAATTCTTTGAGCTATGTCGATAACTTTGGTTCTCTGTCGGATGTATTCGTTACGAATGCTATCCTTCAGAGAGACTCCGAGCATAACTCTTTCCATAACTCGCTGAGCGACTTTAAACTGGTGGACCAGCCCTATCGCGAGTTTCCACGTCTCAGCTCCGTAGGTCATGACGGGTAGGACGCGCTGATACGTCATACAATGCATTTCAAAGACAGTTTTATTTTATTATTCATAGAAAATACTCAGAAGAGCTAGATACAGCTCATTAGGGAGGTTTATGGACAGTAAGGCAGCAATGAACTAGCGTAGACATCAACCTAATCATCATCGTCAGCAGCTTGTCTAGTATTTGGTTTGCTTAGTATCAAAATGAAAAAAGTGTTCGTCTACTATCACTGAAGTGTCAATGTTGTACTGAATAAAAAGGCTAAAAGCCGCATACG